>JAGFMF010011689.1:1004089-1033760 GCA_019455555.1 Galemys pyrenaicus | reverse complement strand
CTGTGGTGAATCCTCTCACCCCCCCACACCTCTGGCCTGTGCCCCAGTGCTTGTATGCATAAATAAATAAATCTTAAAAAAAAAAAAAAAGAAACTCTCCTTTAAAAAAAAAAAAAGAAAGAACAATTGATTTCAGCAGGGAGGATCACAGAGATATATCAGGGGCATAAAAGAAATAATCCAATATCTCTCTTGGTTCTTCCATACTGTCAAATAATCAAACAGGCATCGAATAGATTGATAAGAGGTAAAAGCCAAAAATAATAATAATTATTACTATTATTATAGCATGTTTATCTTCTGTATACATGGGAGATGCCCAATAGAACTGAGTAACTCACCCATATGACTTCAGATGCCATCTTAAGTAGCTCATTATTTCAATGAGATCAGATTATTTCAAGGAGATCAGTTAGGAAGTTTACCAAGGAAGACAAGCAAGCAAAGATATGTAGATTTAATTTCTCCCTTTTACATTGTAAAGAGGCAAACAGATTAGATCTTCCTGGTAGAGTGAGGGAGACCCCTTAAGAAAGAGAGCATCTCCTTTATATATAAATGTCTCTTTCAAAACAGCATCTTTCACCCAACTTCTGAGTCCCTCCCATGGAATCAGTCTTTTACCAAAATTATATCTTTTGTGGTGGCATATTTTTGCTCCCCTACAGGAGACATAAACACCAATATTTATGTGGTAGAGACACTTCAGGCTAATAATTAACATGATAATAAATGGTAACAAATTTTATTTTGGGGAACATTTAAGGGAGTCAGCATGAGTCTTTGAATTCCTAGCCTATTCAGCACTATATCAAATTCACCAATTATTCTTTTTTTCCCTCAATTTTTCTTTTTTTTGAAGATTTTTATTTTTTTATGCGTACAAGAGCTGGGGTACAGGCCAGAGGTGCAGGGGGTAAAAGGATTCACTAGAGACAGAGTGGGTAGCAGAACAGGCAGATCAACTGAAATACACTGCTGAGGAGAGCATTGGACAAAGCAGGAGAGGTCTGCTGCACCATGTGGGTCACCTCCCTGGTGGGGAATGGAACTTGTGCAGCAGTGGTTGTGGAAAGCTCCACAGCATGGCATTCAACCTGTTGTGCCACCAGAGAGGCCCTCACCAATTTTTCAAAACACTTTTTAGAAGTACCTCACCTCTGACCCCACATTTACTAAACTTATTCACAGACTTTATTTGATTTAAATTTTCAATATTATATTGGTTTCATTCAAACATTGGAATGACTCCTGACTCCTCAGAATGACTACATTTCAATCATTTGCCTTGGCACTTTTAATTTAATGATTACATCCAAATATGCATGTAAATACAATTTTTGCATATAAAATGTTAATACTGGGTTTAGAATTTTAAAGATTTATTTGCATGTTTTTCATCATTTAAATTTCAAACATTTTAGTTGCCAACTTTCAAAGAATTAATGTGCAATTTATCTCTTCAATCAAAGAAAAGGAAACTTTAAAAATATTCCAAAGTGGATTGATTTCTCACCCCTATAAATCACCAGTCTAGGACAACTCCATTTTTACCTTGTTATTGAAACCCGTCCCAAAAGCTGAAACCCAACCAAAACTAGTCCTGCATTCTTTAAGCCCATAGCTTATTTGTTAACCAAGTCTAACCTCATTCAATTTTCCAGCTGGACTAGTTAAATCAACTAGTAAGTATCTGACCTTTTCCTACAATATCAAGACTAACCTGTTCTTTATGAGCAAATATATTTTTCCAGACAAAGAAAACCCAGGAACTGTGGTCCAGCCCTTTGTGAGGCATCCATGCATCAGAAGGTTCTGACATCCAACCCATATAAGGACAAAGTCCAGCACCATCAACCACCCTCAGTCACACCTACATTCTCTCTCCCACTGTTTGCTTTGCCCAGTAATCCCCAGACAAACCCTTATTCCTGTACCTCCAGCACACACTCAGACAGTGGAATTCAACTCTTATTTTCCTAAGCCTTGCTTGTCAAAATGTCATAAAAGCCAATTCCCTTAGCCATTTGAGAGGTAGAGCTGAGTCTTGGGGCACCTACCTCCTGCTGATCCAACTTTGCCTTAAAGTCCTTTCTCTAGTGGCACATTTTTGGCATTTATGACCATTGGGTCGTCAAGCCCTGAATTTCAAGGTAATGCTATTTCCTTTTACCACAGTTTCATTTTTATTCAGTCATAGTTTGAAACTATCCTACTGCAGGACTCATCAAGTATTTGCAAAAGTTATCCCCCTAACAATGTACAAAAGCAACAATGAAGAATATTTATTCTATTCTGCATAACATTCCTCCTTCCTTTTCAGAGACTCAAGTTTGCATTTCCAAGATATCTTCCAGATAAGGACACTTCAATAAGTACAAATTAATTCTTCCCTGATCATAAGATACTAAAGTCTTACATGTCAAATGTTGTATCGCTCCAGGAAGAAATCTACATCTAGATATTTTTGGCAATGCAAAAACTAACTTTCTGTTTTCAATATCAAGCAATGTTATTAAAGATTTTATCCATAAATCATCCTTTGATACATTGTTACCTGCAGAATATTTTCCTTTTCGACAGCATAATCAGTTCTTACAAATTCTTTCAGAGCAAGTGGTACCCGAATCTTACTAAAACTCCCACTAAACAGTGGGAGCATAGCATAACAAAACTGTTTAGCTTTAGAATTTTAATACCTTGCTTTGGATCACAAAGTAAATTCAATTTTATCTATACCTGAAACTTATAATCTAAATGGTCTTGCTACTGTGTTCAAACGTAGGACCCACAGTCTTGGAAAATGTATTTTCTGGATTTTTACTTTGGGGTAGAGGTTGAGAAAGCTGCAGTATGGCTCAAAATTGTATTAATCAGTCTGTTATGGAGCTGTGATTGAGTGTATAGACCCTTCACCCATGCAGAGAAAACCAGTCATTGTGCCATTGGGAGGCATTTTGTCATTTAACGATCTACTGTAGAAGTAAACAAGAAAGTAAATTTTCATGTCTGTTTTTTTTCTTTTAAGAATTTCACTGAGACCTTCAAACCATTATATTGTAAATATTTCCTTTGGCACATAACCAATATAATTCCTTTCTGTCTCTAACTCCAATAACTTCTGCCTTTGTTGAGAGGACAGCATGCTACCAGTGCCTTCTGGGGCCTATAATTTATCTGTATGACATTTTGTGGTTCAGAGAACTGTCTATTGTCCTTTCCACCAACTGCCTTAGAACAAAATAGAGGTGTACACAATGTGAATTCTAACACCTGTGATAATGACGGGTCTGGAAATGAACACAACAGCTTGCAATAATTTTATTTTTTTAAAGATTTATTTATTTATGCATACAAAAAACTGGGGTACAGACCAGAGGCATAGGGGATGAGAGGATTCTCCAGAGACAGAGTGTGGAGCAGAGCAGACATATCTACTGAAATACACTGCTGAGGGGAGCAGCAGGCGAGAGAGGAGAGGTCTGCTGTGTCATGTGAGTCACCTCCCTGGCCAGGGATCAAACTCGTGCTGCAGTGGTTGTAGACAGACTCAACCACTTGCGCCACCAGGGAGGCCCTCTTGCAATATTTTTTGATAAAAATTAAATTGCTCTCAAAATACTTAGAGTTATCAATTCAGCACTTAAAAAGCAATGATAATCTAAGATATTTATAACTATTGCTTTATCAACTTTTAGCATTGGAAGGGAACTGCTGGAGACACCACTGGATTCTGTTTGATGAAACAGTACCTCCCTCAAAGGACTCTTTAGAGGATTCACTGAGATTACATATCTCTAGCACATATTCTAACTAACAGAGAACATGTGATACATAGCTCTGAGAGAAATAGAAATAACATTAATCAAAAGATGGAGATCTCAGTCATTTTCATTACCTACTACTGATCTTGAACATGTCATTTAACATGTGTGATCCCAGAATCCTCAGAGTAGAAATACAAAAAATTATAATCCCCACTATATAGATCTTTTACATATTGTTACCGAATCAAATGAAAAAGTTATATGGAAGAATTCTGAGAAGTGTAATTAGTTGTAAAAATATATCATTATTTATACCTAGTAATTCAACATCACACCCAACAAAGAAATCCCTTCTAAAGCATCTCTGGAATATACTCATTAGCTCATGCTCAAACACCAGAATGATTGGCAACTCACTACTTGTAGTTCCAGAAAGCTCAAGGCAGGCAGAAACACTCATTTACAGACATAGAAGCATTTGTAATTTCTTTATCCTTTTTCCTGCAGGTATTTTTCTTTGTCAGTGGCCCAGGACCTATCTGAATGGAGAAATAGGAGGTAGGGGAAAGGGGGAGAGAGTGCAATGATAGTAAGAGTTAGAAAGCAAAGATATGGGGATACAGTCCAAAGTTTTCATTTTTCTCTAGCATTCCATCTAATATTTTTATACAATGAAAAGGTGACTACATGCATAAATTCAAGATAAAGTACATGAGAGTTGAAGGAAAGAGAAATCTGTGAGCAATTAGTGTCTTCCAAGTCTTATCTTGTCATTACAGGCAGACTCTCTAGGGGAGTCTGTTTGATTAAGGAAATGATTAGTACTCCATTAAAATCTGTTATTTATTTGGTTATCACATTCTAACTGGCCCTAATGAAAATAATTTGCTCTCTCCTTCAGGCATGTGTCTGAAGGAGAACACCTTCTATTAAAGTTGAATGAATACTCAATGAGTAGTGTAAATTAGATAATCAGATTATAAAACCATGTAAAGACAGACAGAAAGAGAGAGAGAGATAACTGTTACAAATGCTTTTAGAGTCTACTGATATTGATGGATCTCTAAAAGTTATTTAAGACATCAGGAAACTGGGAAATTAGACTGCCTTTATTTTCTTTGAAACCTAATCGGCATATTGATCTGTGAATCGGATTGCAGGTTTAAAAATGAGCCATATATTTAACTAAGACTGTGATAGTGGAGTAGCTCTTCTTTTATGCCCCATTATGGAGCTGCTTATGTATGAAAGTAAGTATTATTGTTCTCCTTAAACATAAATAATTACATTCCAACTATAAGGTAAGCAAGAAGTGCATAATAGTATATTGCTACTGTGTTATTAAACAGTCACTAGAATGTTGTACTATTTGACAGTTATATGGCATAATTACATACTAGATGAGAACATTCATTTTACTGAATGCTTGTATAAAAAATTTTGAGAGTATTGTAAAAAGCATTAAACATATTTAAATAATGCACAACTGAGCTGAACTAAAAACTTCAAATTACAATGAAACCATGTCATCATGATAAGATAGAGAAGGCAAAAGATGAAGAATATGACTATGAATTAAAATCTCCATAAGCCTAAATTTAGACCATCATCCATACTGATCCATGACTTTTACTTGCATCAGGCTGGATATATGACTGACAATCATAAAAAAAATCTAAAGCTTTTTCAGACATGAACATAAAAGGAGTTAACTGGTAATCTCTCAGTATTAAATATATCTGCCTTATTCAGATTCAAATAAGATATTGATGAAATCTACAATTGAACTAAAAGTAAAACAAATTGTTGGAAGTTTAATCAATATTAAAGTCAGAAAGAGTTGACCAGAGTTTTGAGAGAAACTTTTAAAATTATCATCATCAAGTGAAAGTGAGACCTATGTAAGGAAATACCAGTATGCCCTGCAATAAAGACTATCTTCACATATAACCATGTTTTGAAAATGGCATTTACTAGAATAGAAATATGACTGATGAATAAAACATTTTAGAATATAGAAATTAGACCAACCTATTTGTTTTACAGATGACCTTGTTGGTAACACTCCTAGATTAAAATAAAACAGTATGGTATTTTTTAACAACAAAGTTATTGTAGAATAAAACGAATGAAAACAGAAATTCAACAATCAAATTCACTAAAACTACATCCTTTTCCATTTGAACACATTAGGTATTCACCCAAAATTGATTTATTCCAAAATTGCCTGTGAGAAAACAAAGTTAAGTCTAGCGATCAGAATGCTACTTGCAATTTTTCAAATCTGGAATGTATCACTTCCCCTCAACCCTGGCCCCTGCAGGCACGTGAGGAGCAAGCAGTCCATTGCCACATATGTCAGATATAAATACATGATAAAATTCTACATATGGAGGAGACCTGACAAGTCCTTCCTGTGGCCTGAAGAATAGTTCAGCAGACTAGTTTAAGAGATCAAATTAACGAAGAAAAGTGACTGCAGGATTTCTGTTATCATTACATTTCCCTACTCCAGTCCTTGGTCAAAGTTCATTGTTGTACCTGATGCTGCTAACTAACCCTTCAGTCTGTTTTCCCTCATTAGAAAAGTCCAATGACAGACAAAAGTCAATAGTAGAACTAGAAAGCACAGATCTAGAAATAATTGATGATGTTTTCTACTTTCTCTAAATTAATAAGATAACATTTTACTTTCTGTGTCAAAAATTAAGAGAAACTTTGATCTCTAGAAATATGAAAATAGATATTTAGATTCATATTCCTAATGCTCATGTGTCCTCGGTGAGCTTTATGTTCCATATTCGGTTGGGAAAAGAATAATATTAAAACTACTACAATGAGGGCATGTAGTGATATAACTCTTAAAGAAAGTCAGCCAAATTGATCATTTATGTGCAAGATTAAAGTTTCATATTAACAAGATACTATATTGTATTGCATTTATAAGCACCTCAGCTTTTCCTCTCTAAGTTGACATATATAAATACATTCCACACAAGCACATATTTTTAAGAGAAAGAGCGAAGATAAATCATTTTGGGAACAAAAAAAGATAATTAAAAAAAGTATGTATAATATTTTATGAAATTCAGATCTTGTGGAGTAGAGAAGAGAATATATTAATAAAAGAGAGACCAGACACACTGGAAAACTAAATTCAATAGCAAGCAACACAATCAACTAAATGAAATTAGAATTTGATTCTTGTGTGACCAAGTTACTTTTACACTAGGTTTGGCCCTCTTCAGAAACTATCATTTGAAGTTAATATGAGTATTATATTCATACTACACGAAGTCAATACTTTCAAGTCATAACTCCCTTTTATTTAAATAGATTGATGCCCTCTGGTGGCTACTTTTAAAATAACATTAAATTAAATTTACAACTCTGATACTAAATGGTGGACACTAAAAAGTTACCTCCCTATTTGAATGTAGTGGGACAAGGACTGTTGAATGACAAGAGTCTAATACATCACCACACTTAAGGAAATTGAGTGATCTAGAGAGAAGAACTTTGGCCTTGAGCCCTAAGTCTTTGCAACCACAGCTTATTTTGCAACCACAAAATAGCAGAAATAAATATTTGGGTTGATAATGATTAAAGGCATGAGACTTTTATTCAAAAATCTATTGTTAAATAGTTTCACTGATCACTACTCTTGAATATTTTTACCAATTCTCCTTTCTTGGTGATGAAAAACCTAGTAGTCTCTTTTAGTTCCCTTTCTCTTCTTTCTGGAATATCTGACCCTATTAACAATCCCAATCCAGAAAACAATTTGGCTTTTTCTCCTTTCTCTCCCACTTCATACCTGACCAAATTGCCTTTTCCTCAAAATATTTGCAGTACTTCCAGTTCTGAACACTCATTCTACATTTCAGTCAGGACCTATTCTAATGTCATCTTCTTTATGAGGTTTTCATGACTTCATACTTTCTCCATTCATGAACTGCCACAATGTCCTATACATAACTCTTTTATGATGTTTATAATTTTCTAAGAACATACCCATAAAGTTATACATATGAGCATCTCCTCTAATGGTTTCTGAGTATCCTGGTGTAAAATATCTAGTCACCTACCATGTAATACCCCAATGCCGGGCCTAAATGTACCATGTTCTTTATATCACCACTGTTCTGTTTTCCACTACCTTGTGAATTCACTTTGGGACCTTGAAATACCTGCTGCTTGATAGCTCATGTCCAACTGAGAAAGAAGTCCTTAAGTCCTTTTTGTATTACTCTCAGATACCACTAAAATATTTCTGACACCCCAAACATTACCGAAGGCACCATGTGTGAAATCTACATATGGCTTATTTCTAGGGGGCACTAATTGGTAGTTTGAGCCAGAAGCTAGTCTATGTCATATTGAAACTCCTTCATTATCAGTTAGTCTGTCTTCCTCATAAAATAAACTCATTTCCAAAAAGCACTAAAATCCCATTTAAAATAGACTACCATACTCTAAAATCAGAGTATTATCTAAAGGGAAATGGAGAACCATGGGATTTTGCCTTCCAAAGTTTTTTTCTATTTTAAATAAAGGGGAAGCTTAGGTATATTTAAATAAACACATAAAATATATTTGTATGACATTAAGTCTTTATGTTTTGCTGTCTATTTTAGGCTCTGTCAACTACGAATAAGATAGAAAATGTATTTTTCAGAGTTTAGCTTTGGGTTGGAATTTTTCATGGTAAAGGCCTTCTTATGGATGTTTCCATATTAAATACCATCCATTAATGTCAAGACAAAGCATTCACCAAGTCCAAGTTTGAGAAACAAATATAAGACAGTGAGGTAACAAGAAGTGTTTATGAGCTAAAGTTATTGGAGTCCTTTCTCTATTAAATAAAATTTATAGATGAAAAATCTAGATGTTTTCTGTACAGCTATCAACTTGAGATTATTTTTCATATAGCTATTCTCTTCATCACAAACTAAAAATACAATAGAGGCAACACAGTAGAGGCTCAGAGACTCTATTAGGCATCCTGGTTAAGTTGGGGCAGAGATGATCTTCATCAGTTTGGCACTTCCCTCTTGGCTCCCCATTCAGCCAGGCCAAGGATGTGCATCTTGATGCCAGGCATCTGTGGTCAGACTTCTCAGAGAGGCAAGATTAGAGGTGATATTCAGCAGTTGGGAAGGCTACATATATTCTCCCCTTACTGTGCAGGACCATAGAACAGGCTCCATCACTGTTATGGCCTATTGGCTGGGGAACCAAACCAGGTAGAACTGCCATTTGAGCAATCTGGCTCTGGACAGGACCACCAGTTTAGATCTGTAGATGGTGAAAGTACAACAGCAGGAATCTGGTCTGCCAAGATCTGGGTGCTCCTTGCTCTTAGCTTGTTCCCCTTTTCTGTCTCTTCCTAAGCCCCAGGGATCAAGTGTCATACATTTACACAATGAGGATCATGAGAGAAGACCTGTGTGGCCTCTAGGAAGCATTTCATAATGCTAGGAAAGTTCAGTGACCAATGTGGGTTCTCTTTCCCACTGAAAAAACTATAGACCTTTGGAAGGTACCTTTAGTGTAGTACTGTGCTGACCTGAGGAAGGGTTGAAGCCATCAAAGTAAAAACACTACTTTTCCCCTTCTTGTGTGGTTCTTTTTCAGCCTCTGTGGTCTATGGGTAGGCGAACACTCAGAATTTGGGAATTTCAATATGGTGACTCGTCTGTGGTTGTGAGCTGATCTTGTAAAGAAAACTGGAGTCAGGAATGACTTATATCATAATTTTGATGATATCACATCGCAGGAATTTTTAAAAACAACAATGAAAATACAGGCTAATAAGATATGGTATATATTCACAAATGTTACTATGCTAAATGAAGTAAGTCAGAAAGAGAAAGACAAATGCCAGATAATTTCAGTCATATTTGGAATACAGAACAAAACAAAGGAACAATAGAAAACGAAGCCAAAACAAACCCTAGAAATGTGGCTACAGAATTAAGATTATGAGAGAGGAAAGGTGGGCAGCACAGAGGGGAAAGAACCCCACAGACTGTAGTGGAGAATAATTGAGGCTTTGGTGGGTATGGTATGGTAACATACATTTTAAGAGGTGTGAACCATTACCTCTGAAGTCATATGCAGTGTTACAAACCAATTTACCTCATAAAAAATACATAAAATAAAAAAAAATGCAGGCTAGGTTATGACAATTTTAAAAAACACTCTGTCCAGAGTCTAAAATGGAGAGAAATGTGGCAAATAACAAGAAACAGAAAGTGAAGACAGGGGAGCAATTGTTGAATAGCTGCAGACAGAAAGTTACAAATGAAAAACTGAAGCTCACAAAATGAAGTGTCTTAACGCCAATTCATGGAGGTATTTAAGATAATCTCACTACCATACAGTGCTACATTGGTTGCACAAGAAGTGGAAAAGCCTTTAAAACCCAGATCTAGAAATTGATTCCATGAAGACACTATAGAAGAAAATTAGAGATTACAGAGCTACCAAGGCAAGATATCCACAAGGAAACACAGTTTGTCATTAGAGGTAAATCATTTCTCTCTTTTGTTGCTTTCTGTGAAGGAAAAGTCAAGCCTTCTACTCCAGCTTCCATGAAGCAGTGACAGTGTGGGATGAAAAATATTGACACTCAACACTTATAGGAAAAAGAAAAGTATTAGTCAGCATTTAAGACACAGAGAAAGCTTTTCACAAGTGAGTAATATCATTCACTGCATTATAATATAGCTTTAACTGTCTCTCATTTTTTTGCTTTTATCTTCATTCCAATTGCCATGAAGGGACTTAAGCCTATGAGTAAGCTCTGCTCACAGATAGGTACCAAGATGTGGATAAATGGTTTACTCTGAAGAGACATAATAAATACTGTCAATGGGAAGAAACATGCAAGCATTGAGAAAAATTAGGATTCTGGGTAGAAAAGAACTAAAACCAGTTAACTAGTTAAAAATACAAATATTAGGGCCTCCCTGGTGGCGCAGTAGGTTAAGCAACGCACTGTGAGGCAAACAGCAGCCACTGCAGCACAAGTTTGATCCCTGCTGCCGGCCAGGGAGGGACCCACATGGCATAGCAGACCACTCCTTCTGTGCCCGCTGCTGCCCTCAGCAGTGTGTTTCCGTTAGTCTGCCTGTTCTGCTCCCCACTCTGTCTGGTGAATCCTCTCACCTCCCGTGACTCTGGCCTGTATCCCAGTTCTTGTGTGCATAAATAAATAAATCTTTAAAAAAAAAATACAAATATTAGATGGAGCTTACAAACTTGGAAACACAATATTTTAGTTTCCATTCAGCAACACATACACTTTTTAGAGCAAAGAGAAACCTGAAAATCAACCATGAAGAAAAGATTCAGAGGTGATTTGGGACATCAAATTAGGTGAATTTGCAGTAAGCAATGGCAATAAAGCAAAGAGCATAGCTAGGCAGGATTCAAATAAACAAATAACATATCATAAGCCCACAAGTAATGGCCCCTCTTTGCAAAATACTGGAACATTACATTTAATTCAAGGAAATCATAGTGTAACAAAGATATAGATTAAATGGAGAGATGCACAGGAGACCTGAAAGTAGTATTTAGGAAACCAGAGTTATGATTTACACATATAGATTTAGATCAAAGACCCTAAGTATGTAGGCCTAAACTAAATACTAATTTACCCTATGACGGGGTATTTAACCATAAATATTTGAAGGGTTTATGTATAAAAAAGAAAAAGTGATTAAGCTGATAATCAGGAATATACTTCTGTAAATAAAACTGAATTACTTATTTTAGTTTGGGACAGCAATTTGACATATGCTCTAAGGGAGACCTCCCTTCCTTTCACCTGGGGGTGTTTAATTGTTATAGACTTAATACAATGTGCTTTGCTTTAACAAAACTGCTCCACCTACCCCAAATCACTCTCTGCACCAAGCTTTCTTTTCATCTTGCTTTACCAAAAACTGAAATCACTACAAGGTGTGAGGCCTTGCCTAAGACATTGAGATAATGTCCTTAATGTTATATATGTGTTATTCAGAAGGGAGATAGATCCTGGGATCTGTTTAAAACATCAAACTTGTTTGTTCAAAGAGACTTTCCATTTTCACCTTAGCAATTATAGTAACATAACCTCCAAGGGGAATATTCTGAGGTAATTAATTTCACTGGAAATAAGACCTATGGTCAGCTTTGAGAACCACTTGCATGACTGAACAACATAATTTTGTAGAAATATGAAAGGCATGCTCAGAAAATAGGTGATAGTTGAAGAATTGCAGTATTAAGAGAAACAGCTTTTCAGAACTCTCAAATGCTATGTTTAAAGTTAGGAACTTGAAAGTTGGTGGAGAATGTCTGCCAATTCTGTGCTTCAAATCTAATTCCATACTCTTCAACATGTGTTCACAAAATTCTAATTCAGAGATTGTTAATCAACAAATTGAGAGTCAAATCCTGTTAGTGTTTTATCTGTGGCTACTTACTCTGAAAATTCTGCTTCAATAACAGAATTAGTTGTAACAGAAAGTTGTACATGTAAGGCCTGGCCTATAAATGCTAAAACAGTCACTATCTGACCATTTTATAAAAAATTTTCATCAAGCCCTATTCTAGATTTATTAGACATTACTAGCTATTACCTAATTGAAGAGTTTGAAAGACATTGTTAAGTAAAATTAAGATTTTCTGTAAGATTTCTCAGATTCTTTAACATAATAAATCCCTAATTAGAATAGTCAACATTCCACAAACTTATTTGTGACCACAAAATCCCTTTTTCATAAATACCTTGAATGACCAGTTTTATGTAGAACAATCTTAAGGGGATGCTACAATATTCATTTCATTGAAAGACATTAACAGAGAACTCACCACATGCTAAATATTAGAGATTCAAAAATTGTAAATACCATCTTTGTTCTCAGTAACAATGTTGACTATTTGAGGATTCAAATATTAAACAAAAAATTGCAGTGAAGTTCAAAAAGTGCTATTTAGGGCATATAAAATGATTGCAATTTTTTTAAAGAAAAAATCAACTTTGATTAGTGAGAAGCTGGAAATCAGAAGAAAGATGCAAAGGAAAAGACACTTATATATACAGAAATTTTCACTGCACAAAGTATAGGGAATGTCATCTCAGACAGAGACCAGTATTTCTAAAAGAGAGAATTTTAGTTGTAGAAATTATAAGGAATTCATCTCTGAAGAGGTCAAGAAAACATTTAGTTAAAGAAATAGAGAAACTTCACACCTTTTACCTTGAGTGATATGTGAAAGATCTATGAGAAACAGAATTATTGGCCAAATTAGAAAGATTATGTTCTGTCTGATTTAGCACCACACAAGGTCACAGGGCAAATCAGAGAGGGTGCCATTCTCCTTAAGAGAAATAACTAAATATAACATGAAATTCAGAAAGAACAAGGAAAGTTTTAGGTTATAATTTATATCATAATTTTTTGTGGGGCAATTTTCAAGTTCTTTTATGGGTAATAAATGGAAGATTTAGTTGAAAATTTGGTTGTTTGCAGGAAGAGAGGGAATTTTACTTTAAAGAAAGAGTAGATTTCATAGAGGATAGGTATTCCCAATCTGCCTGACAAACTACACATTTCCAAAATATCAGTCAGAATATATTTGGAAGTTCAACCATCAAAAATGTCTGGCATAAATTGGCATGATTTACAGCTAGAGATAGTCAAACATAATATTAAAAATATGCTTTGGAAACCACAGATAAGCTTAAGTATGACTAGCAGACTTCTAATAAACAACTGGTTTATTAGTGTACTTGTCACTTTACATTGTACTGTGAAGTGTACTGTATATTTACACTGATAACAAGGATTCTCATGAAAGCTGTTATGCGAAAGATATATAAATATTAATATATATACTTTCAGTTCATGATTTTCAAATTTGTCTTAATTTCCATTTTTTCTTTCCCCTGAAAAACTTTCCACCTATGTCTAGTGACCCCAAAAGCATCCACTCCTTTGCTTTTTGAAGTTTATCCCCTTCACTAGCCTATGGCTTTGTAATAGTAATTGCCCTGAGATTGCCCTTACTCTGCTATGAAACCTCTCAATTTTCCTCTCTCTCTCTTTTTTCTAATTTATTTATTTATGCACCCAAGAGCTCGGGTACAGGCCAGAGATGTGGGTGGTGAGAGGATCCACCAGAGACAGAGTGGGGAGCAGAACAGGCAGATTGATTGAAATACACTGCTGAAGGGAGCAGCAGGCGAGGCAGGAAAGGTCTGCTGTGCCTTGTGGGTCTCCTCCCTGGCCGCAGCAGTGATCAAACTGGTGCTGCAGTGGCTGCGGTTTGCTTCATAGTGTGTTGCTTAACCCACTGCGCCACCAGGGAGGCCCTCAATTTTCCTCTCTTTATACTAAAAAAAGTCTTCAGTTCTTTATTAATTCTCTTATCTTTTCATCTATCCATTAAACTGACCCAAGGATTATCTTATTAAAACATCATCATAGCAATGATAAAAAAACACTTCAAGTTTGCATAAAACCATGTATAGTTTTCAAAGCACTTCTGTAATTATTGGTGGAATAACATTCAGTGTCCTGTGTCCTGTCACTATTATTATTGTTTTTATAATATAGTAGGACTCTGAGAGGGTGAAAGACTAGTTCAGGATTACATGGCTTATAAAGGGCTGAGATGACATTTGAACCTATGACTTTGAACCTGCCTCCACAACACTACTATGCTAGAAAATCTTAATCTGAAACATAGTTTGTTACTAGTACCCACTACCTTTCTGCCTCATCCCTCACTGTGTATATTTGTATTTGTAAAGTACTAAAATAATATTTCACACAAAATAACCACCACAAAAGTTTATCATTATTCCTATCATCATTTTTCTCATCCTGCCATGGGTTTATAATTCAGAACTTTGCCCATGTCTTTGTTTTCTTCTCTTTTTTGTTCCTGAATCCATGTAAAGGAATTTGCCAGGTGACTTAAAGTTCCCCTCTATGAAATGTATTGCTTTTTAACAATTCTGTCATAAAATGTGTATGATTCTTCTGTAAGCATTTATTACACAATAGACTCATTTTCATGAGGCAAGTTGTGCCCCTTTTTTCATTCTGTTCTCCCCCTTCCAAATCCGAATCACTGTGATTTGTACATTTTGTGTGTTTTAGTCTGTCTTATCCACTGCTACCCTTAGCAGTACAGTAGATCCACCTATTCTGCTTCCCAGTCTGTCTCTGGTGAGACATCTCTCACCTCCCCTGCTTTGCACCTGTGGCGTACACCCCAGTTCCTCTATGTATAAATAAATTTTTGAAAAAAGAATATCTATTGATGTAAAATATGGTGTTATCATATTTACCACACAGATTCATACCTAGCCTTAAAATATCTATGCAACTTTATAAAGTAGAACTCAGTGCAGTGCCTAAGATGAAATAATCCAACTTTTGGAAAGCAAAAAGGAAATTATTATATAAATACATGTTAATGATTTTTTTATGTTAAACCCAGACATCTCTTTTTTCAAGATGCATGTGATAATACAAGAACTATTATTAATATAGACCATTTTCCTGTCACATTTTAGATTTAAATAAAAATTCATTATTCGTATTGATTTAATACTGCTATTTTCACATTTTTTTGTTCTTGGTCCTAATATATACATCCAAAATAAACTCATTATTGTAAATATTTAAGGACCATTAATAAAGTTATTATTCTAAAACTACTATGCTCTCATTATATACATATTTGAAATATGAAAAAGGAAAGAAAAATGAGGATACTTCATATTTATGCATGCTAAAGTAATCACTCTTAGTAATTTAATATGATAGCATCCAGTTTTTCTTGCACATAAAACAAAATTTTTTTAAAGATTTATTTATTTATGCATACAAGAGCTGGAGTACCAGGCCAGAGATGTGGGGGGGTGAGAGGATTCACCAGAGACAGAGCGGGGAGCAGTACAGGCAGACTGACCGAAACACACTGCTGAGGGGAGCAGCCGGCAAGGCAGGAGAGGTCTGCCTCACCATGTGGGTCCGCTCCCTGGCCAGCAGCAGGGATGGAACTAGCGCCTCAATGGCTGCCGTTTGCTTCATAGTGCGTTCCTTAACCTACTGCGCCACCAGGGATGCCCACATAAAACAAATTAAAAACACTGTGTATACATTTTTGCACACTTTTATTATTTAATATTATATCATAGCACATTCTCATGCCCTTAAGTATTTTATAAATACTATTTTAATGCCTTCAGGGCACAGATATAGCATATTTTATTTTATCATTTTTCACTTCAGTGTTTTAAATTACTTGCCATTATTTCAATATACTACTTTCCAAATATCATTACTATTTTCTACATAAGTTTTGAAATTACTTTCCATTATTAGTATCACAGACAATACAAGTAATAGGTACAAATACATATCTTTGTACATAAAGCTTAATTTGTTTTAGATTATATAATTATAAAACTGTAAATTCATACTTTGTTTCTGTCTTGTTTACAACATCATTTGAACCTACATGTCACAAATCACTAGAGTATTTAATAAGAAATCTTAACAGTAAAAGAATTTAAGAATACAAACATTGAGTGAGGCAGTTCAATGTTATATTAAGAGTAACAATTTTATAAATCAGATGCCAAGAAAAGAGTATTAGCAGCTTGCATTAAAAGTTCTATTAACATTAGATCTACACTTCTTCTGTATTTTGTCATCATGAAATTGAATTTGGCTAGATGGTCTGTTGAGAGGGGCAAAAATAACTTTCTGTAATAGTCTGTGTTTAGGTAAATGAGTCACTGCCATCACCTATGGAATACCTCAATTGTCCTTGAGCCTATGAAAATTGCAAATCTTTTTTTGTATGTTTGTTATACAAAATTGAATTTATTCACAATATGTTTGACATAGCAAATTGCACTTATTAGAATATGTTTGCTGTAGAATATTGAATTTACTTCACAGTTTCAACACACACATAAGCAGAGTAATGATTAACTCACTGCCTATGCCACCACTAATTTTATTCTTTAACTTTGTCAAATGGTAAGAATTCAGTGGGAATTAATCTTCTGCCTATGCTTTCTTCTACATTTGATTCATTTCTAAAGTAAACACAAAAATTGTTTCTTCATCAAGGTACACTCCTAAAAATTATAATTAAGAGAAAATCTTATAAAATTTCAAGGCTCTATTTATTTTTTCCCAAAGAGGTTTATATGAAAGTTCATTTATTCAACAAATTTATATTGAGCTGAATTAAACCAAGAACTACACAGGTTACTAGAGATAGAGTCCCTAAAATACATGTTCCAAATCATACTTCTTAGATGCCAACACTAAAATCTCAATGATTTCATTTGCTAAGTAAAGTATGTTATCTTTTTAATTTGCTTACTATATTACTATTGAAGTTAAAATTCTCCTTAGAGCTATTTTTTCATTTTTCTCCTGAAATTTCTTAATTTAGTCATATTAAAGACATCTATTATTTGTCAATATTATTTATGATAAATATAAATTTCATTGCATCAATATAAATTATAAATGTTAAATATAGAAGAGATTTTCATTTTAAACTTTTGTTTTAGTCTTTATGATATTTTCATTGTTTTATGCTTTGGAATGCTTTTCCAATGTCAAGATTAGAAATACATCCATTTAATATTTCCTTTCTTCTTTTCAACTCATACTAAATATATAATCCCATGGAAATTAACTTTGATGTAGAGGACAAAACAAGTAGTTTTTTAACAAAACTTCTCATGAGCTCACTATAATTCAAAATATTAACTTTTTATATTCCAAAATTATGATACTTTATCTCTTGCATAAGAATTTTCATATAGACATTACAGAAGTTGATATTTGTATTTTCCAATACAAGAAGACAAAGACTTTCATTTCTATGATAGACTATATATGATTTTTTTTAAGGTCCATTCTTGGTCTTTTCCCACTCACAAAGCAGTTCCAACCACAAAGAAGGTAATTACTGATATATTGTTCATGATATTAAGGAACAACAGAATCTCTATTTTTTTTCTCCCTGCCTCTGTATTTTAGTCCTACATTAAAAGAATTAGACAAGATTTTTTCCTTCAACCACATCACTCTTCAAGACAGAGAACTAACACCCAACCGTGATAACAATGCTATAAATTTCAGTCTCAAATGCAAAAATTATCATTTTCTTTGTTTTCAATAATAAAATTTAATTTTTATGTAGGGCCTTTGATCTATTAGATAATCAATCTCAATCAATTCTCTGCTCATATATTTCATTTCCCAAAATTTAATTTGATGTGACATTTATGTACAGTCCAAAAATGGGTTGAAGCAAGTATTAGGGTCAGGATGAGGAATAGAATCATGTCCTTGTCTCTATATGCTGTCATAGTATTTTCCAGTCTTGTAGTAAGTTCAGTGTATATTTCTTGTTTCCATCCTACAGTTCCATTAGTTACAGAGACGTTCCTCAATTGCCTTTGCCATCTAGGCTCATGAATTTTTCTGATGATTCCATGATTTTGTAGGCTACTTCTCAGTTCTTCCAATCCTTCCACTTAATTCTTCCATTCCAGCAGTATTCTGGCTGACCGGAATTATGTGAACTTATCTCAGACCACCTGCCTAATAGCACTGTCTGACATACCCTTGAAGGTACCATGTATGTGGAAGAAATGCGAATAGCACCTCCTCAGTTGTGCAATGTAGTAGCCACAAATACATCATGCCACATCTGCTTGGAGGTGCTTTATTCACAGGTTTCCTGTGCTCTCAAATTTCCAACCTTATTTTGATTCTGAAACCAAGTAAGAACATCACAGAAAAAGAAAAATGTAGGCCACTATCTCTGAATCACAGATGCAAAAAACCTCAATATAATTTTGGCATCTGAATACAGATGGTAATACATTAAGACAATCACATCACATAGTCGAGTGGGATTTATTCCTGGGGTGCAAGAATGGTGCAACATATGCATTTCAACAAAAATCATATGATCATCTCAGTAGAAACAGAAAAAGCATATGACAAGATTTGGCATCTTTTTGTTATAAAAACAGAATAGATATAGAAAGAATATACCTCACCATAATAAAAGCCATATATGAGCCCACAGCCAACACTGTAGTCATTGGCGAGAAACTAAAAGCTTTTATTCTAAGATCAGAAACAAGAACAGATGTCTACTCTTACCACTATTATTCAACATAGTGTTGGCAGTCCTAGCCAGAGCAATTAGATAGAGAAAGGGCATAAAATTAAAGGAATAAATACCTAGTAATTAATTTATCAAAAGAAAATAAAAAACAAAAACCATAAAACATTATTGAAAGAAACAGAAAACAGAGGTGAAAAGGTATTCAAAGCCATAGTTTGTCAGTTAGAAGAATGAACAATGTTAAAATATTACATAAAGAATATAAAGACTTGATACAATCTTTAACAAAATCCCAATAGCATCCCTCACATAACTATAACCCCCCCCAAAAAAATCATGTAATTTATTTGAAACTACAAAAGATCTCAAGTAACAAAATAAAGCCCGAGAAATAAAGAACAAAAATGGAGGAATCTTGCTCACAAACTTCAAACTATATTACAAAGTGACAGCAATTAAAGCAGTTTGTTATTGAACTAAAAGCAGACACACAGATGAATGGAATAGAATTGAGTGTCTAGAAGTAAAGTCACATATATGTAAACAATAAATTTACAATGAAGAAGTCAAGATCTTACAATACAGCAAGAAAATTCTCTTCAAAAAATGGAGTGGGAAAAACTGGGCAGCCATACGCAAAACTAACATTATCTAAGATCATACACAATAATTAATTCAACATGGATTAAAGACTTCTCTGCAATACCTGAAGCCATTAAATACATAGAAGAGAAGAAAAGCAATATAGAGATATGGTTTTTATGATGTTTAGAGAAATATTTGGGGAGTGAACTTCAATGATAAAGGAAACAAAAACAAGCCAAAAAAATGGAATACATCAAACTAAAAAGTTTCTGCACAGTGAAAGAAAACTTTTATTAAAAGAAATAAAAATCCTATTAAATAGAAGATATTTGCACATTGCATGCATTAAATGGGGTTAATAGCCTAAATATAAAAATATAAAACCAAATAATAAAATAACAAATAAACCTATTTAAAAATGAACAGAATATATCTAACCATACTTCTCCAAAGAAAACAAAATATCAATAAGCACATAATACTATCGTTACTTTTTATTATCAGAGAAATACAAATCAAAAAAACAATGAAGGGGGTCCCTTGGGCCCCACGCAGCAGCAGTTACATACGAGAGAAGTAAAGACATCTCGATTCAGAAATACTTCATTGGCGCTCGGCCCTGACAGGCCTCCCTCTCTGCCTCAGGCCCCGCTGGCTCAGGGCGAGCACTCATCCCCGGATCTGGAGCGGCAGGTTTTGGCCTTCTCAGCTGTGGTCTCAGCCACAACCACACAGCACGCGCTCCCTAGGAGCTGGGGAAACTCCAGGCTTTGGGGGGTGAGGAGACCGCCCCTCCCAGGGATCCTTCTTGCTGTCCCCCACCCCTGGGTTCTCATCGCTCCTGGCTGAGCCTTCCCTGCAGTGGCCTTTGCTCCTGATGCGGGTTGGCTGAGGGGAGCGAGCTCCTTCGGGGCCCCTCTGGCCCCTCAGGCTGTGGCCCCACCGCCAGCCCTCCCCCCTCGCCCCGGAGCATCTCAGCTCCGAGTCCTTGTTGGGGGGGGGGGGAGGCCGTCCTCACCCACGGCCACTCAGGGGGCTCCCGGCTCCTCTGGCATCTTCAGCTGCTCAACCGCTCAGGGCTAAGCCTTGGCCCGGCTGCGCCTCCTGGAGGGGCTTTCTGGGCCTCCCCACCTCTACACCTCACCCGCTGCTCCAGGCAGCCCAGCCCTCAGCCACCTCCTGGTTTTCAGCTTCTGGGGTGCACACAGGATCCATCAATCCAGAGGCAACCATCAAGCTTCCGACACTCACAGCCTCTGTGAGCCCCAGTGGCAAACTGGGGTCTCTACCTTCCCCACCGTTGGTTTGTTCGGCTGCTCCAGGGGCTGGGCTGAACTCCTGGGTGGTAACGCCCTCCCCTCCCTGCAGGGCTCCTCCCGCAGCTCCCAGGCCTTTCTGCCCCCTGGGCACAGGTAGCCAGGAGGACAGGCACCCCAGCCCTGCCCGAGCAGGCCCCATGCCAGCCAGGGCCTCCCACTGCGTGCAGAGTCCTCGCTCCCTGCACCCTACCCGGGGCACCCCAGAGGAGGCCATGCCCCTAGGCCCATCCCGGTTTCGGGGTTTCGGAGCCTCCATCCCTGTGTGAACAGCGTCCCGCCCACCTACAGCCACCGCCAGTTGTCCTGGCCATGAGGGCAGCCTCTCCCTGCTCCAGGCGAAGGGAAAAGGGACCCTGGAGCCCCCCGCGGGTGTTTCAGCCCCTTAGAGTTCTTGCCCCGCTGTTTGTAGGGGAGCCTGCTACCAGGTGCAGGGCAGGTGGGGGGTCTGGGGGCGGATGCTGGAGGCCACCCAGGCCCCAGGGAATCTTGACTGTCTGGGCTCTGGGCTGAGCAGAGCAGGCAGGCTGGGGATCCGGGGCCTGGATCCAGGCTGAGGGGCTGGGCTGGGGGGCCGGGATCCTGGGGCTGGTGGGCTGGTATCAGGGCCTGGATCCAGGGCTGGGGACTGAGGGGCTGAGCCTGGAGCTGCATACCAGGCCCTGGGGAAGCTTTACTGGGTCTCTGGCATTCCTCTGGGCCACTCTCCCAGTGATGCGGTGCGGTGCTGTGCGTCGCGTCCATCCTCTCGGGCAGCAGCTCCAGGCGCTCTGGCAGCAGGACTCCCTGCTGCTGCCCTTACCAGAGAGCAGCCCTTATATGCTCCACCTCCAGGCCCAGGTGCGCCCATGCAGCAGCTCCCCAGGGCGCGCCCCAGCTGCCCACCATCGCGCCTGCGCCCACCGGCTCCCACCGCCTCTGCGGTCAAGGCGTCAAGGCTGCAGGTGATGGCCTCAGAGACCAATGGCGCCAACGCCCAGCATCTTCCTGCACCCTGCAGACTCCTGCGAAGACACCGACCCGACAAGGTGGACTCATCTCCTCTCCCTTGTGCTCCATAAAGAACGTCTGTCTGATTTTCGGGAGCCACGTGGAAATGCCATTTACTTTACAGTTAGTTCAAAGCACATGAACTTGAAAGCCGTACAAATACTCTCCCTTAGACTCAAATTCCTGCTTCACCAGGTATTTAACTTCATGTTGTGTTTTCATCACAATATTCCCTTTTGTGTTTAACCAAAATATTCCAGGGACCCAGCACCTCACCCCAAGTGTACCTCATACAGGTTCCCACATCAGAATCAGATCCCCAGGCCCATCTCCACGGTCAACACCTGCTCCAACTGTGTGAAATCAGCTTCTTCCATTCTCATCACTTTTCTCTTTTGAAACTGTTGCTCAAACTGTTCCTCATTTCCACAGCCTTGCTGGGATTAGTGTGTGCCTGTGCCTGCACTGTGGGCGCCTTTTCTGTTCGACTCTGTCACTTGGATGTTCATGTCCGTGAAACCCCTACTTGTTATTTACTGCCCCCTCCATGGCCCAATCACTGCACCTAGAGCTGAAACACTGTCCCTGAGAGAAAAAGCTTTATGTACTTCAGATGGAGCCATTGCTCCTTCTGCATGAAAATGCTTATGAAATTCAGTATCCTGACACGTCTTCTACTTTGGGCTCATAGAGACCCTGCTGTGGCGTGGATGATCTCAGGCGGAATGAGAGACACAATACATGAGACTTCCTATGTGATGGCTCTTATGATGACGCATCAGTGAAAAAGACCCCATGCTAACTCAACTCATAATCAATGTTGTAATCGCATCTAAGAATCATCTCACTTATGGGTCATTCCCAAATCATAAGATCCACAGACATATCTTTTTCACATTTTGATCTAGCAGCAAAATATTTTATCCCAATATTAAAGTGAAATAAACAGCACAAACAGTGAAAAAAAAAAAAGTGAAATATCACCTCACACTCCTGAGAAAAGTTATCAGCCAAAAAACAAGAAATAATAAGTGTTGGAAAGGAAGTGGAGCAAATGGCACCTTTATACACTATTGGTGGGAAACTAAATTGGTGTTGCCATTACAGAATGCAGTATGGGAATGCCTACACAAATTAAGAATAGCATTTCCATGTGATCCAGTTATCCTACTTTTGTATATTTACCTGAAAAACACAAAACACTAATTTGAAGATATATATACAACCCAAGTATTCTTTGAAGCACTATTTCTAATAGCTAAGAACTGGAAACAACCTAAGTGTCCATCAATTGATGAATGAATAAAGATGTATGCACACACACACACACGTGTGTAAACACATGGAAAACTATTTAGCTGTGAAAAAAAATGAACTCATTTCAGTTGCAATAACATGATGACCTAAAGGGCACTATGCCAAATGAAATAAACTAGACAGACAAAGACAAATACTATGTGATATCACTCATATTTGATTAAAAAAAAAACAAGCAGGTCAACTAAATAAAACAGAAATAAACTTTTGGACTATACTACCAATTCCTCTTAATAGAGAAGGGAAGGGATAAAGATAGGTAAACTGAGAAAAGGGGAAAATGGTATGGTAAAGGATAGATTTGGACCTATAGCAGTGAACTTAATGTAGCATGTAGACATGCTGCTTCTCAATGACAAACACCTAAAACTTACATAATGTTATATGCAATATGCAATGTTACTTTATTATTAACAAACAAATAAAGGCTTTTCTCAGATGATTCCCTAACAGGACATAATGGTTCTGTTGAGATAGTTACATAATGACTTCGCTATTTCTTCTTTATTCAAAATTGTTTCATGTATTTTTAAGTACACATTTAAAAACTCAGGTTGTATCAAGCTTTTCACTATTTAGATAATTTAACAGTGCACATATTAATGTAAAATTTATTTTGTATTTTAGAAATAATTTTTGGGATGAATGTCCATAAATAAAAACAAGTGGGATAAGAAGTATGAGCATATTAAGTTTTTAATGTTATCAGAAATTGCTTCAAAATGTCTTTTCATATACTCATTTTAAAATATAAATTACTAAAAACATTTGGGGAGTAACTGCACAGTATTTCTGGGAAAAAAATGCACATATGCTTTTAACCAGTAAAAACATGACAACAACCAGAACAAAATAGTCAACTGAAGTCTCATATCAAGAACAATTATGTCCAGTGACATGGACTTTGAAAGAGATGTACCCACACAGTTGAATATATTGTTTAATAGGCAAAAGAGACCAAGGACATTTGAAACTAATGAAAATAGGAAGCCATGAAATAAACTACATGTTGGGTGATATCATTAAAACACAATTATAGATAGTAAAAATTATTCCTTAGTGAATGTTTGGTAAAATGAAAGATTTAATTTTCTTCTTTTGCTAAAATGTATCAAATTTAAAATATACTCATATTTCATTAAAAGCAAAAAAAATTTTTCCTGTTTTATGTTTCTCAGTTTTGCTGATTTGCTGTTTAGTTGTGTGTTTTCAGAATTTACATTTCTAGGCGATGTACCTCATCTTCATTCATAACTAAACATATTGTTCTGACCAATAAGCTTTCTTATTCTTATCATAAACATCTTCCTGTGACTCAAACTGAAAATCAGTCTCAGTCATCTGTTTCTCCAATATTTTTTAAATATGAATCATTTTTATAATCATATCTCTTATAAAATTATACAATTTTCCTTTATGAAAAATTAGTTTTATACTTTAAACTAACTTTGGGCTTGTTATTATTTATATCTTGTTATTTTCATTAAGTTAGAGAACTAATATCAAATATTAATGCCAACTTAAATCAGACATATATTCAATATGTCAAATAATTCCCTCATTCCTAGAAACAGATGAATTTATATTTGGTACAATGTACTAAGTAGGTTTTACTGAATATTGTGTTCTTTTGCAACTAGCATTCCCTTTTCTCCAATTCCTCCAAGCTATTGCCTCTCCATTCTCTTTTAGACTCTCCCCTCTACCACAGAAAACAAAAGTCTAGGAACTGAATTCCCCACTTCCTCTGTGTTTGGTATTCTACATGCAGTGTTCTGCCAACACATTTGTTCAAGGTTCAAAAAGAGGACTGAATCACTCTGGGTTAATTTCTCTTTTGCAAGATGGGGCATAAACACAGATTTCTCAGAAGCATATTTTTGTGGGAGCCTCAAGTGTTTTGCCATTCACTTGCAAGTGCCTAGGCATTAAAATTGGACTGGTTCAGTCCTACAGGATATTTCTAATACTCTACACCCCTAATCTAGAAACTACCGATGAAAAAATGGAAGGAGAATGTTAGAATAGGAAAAATATTTCTAATTAACTGATTCAAATTAAGGATTGAGTTCAACAGCTCTATAATGAGGATGATTTGTTCTGAATTGAGACCAAAACATAAAATAAAATTTTTAGGACTTGTCTCCACTTCTTTGGACTTCAAAAAGGCAGAAAGAAAAAAGGAAATTTTTTCATTCCCAGTGTGATCTGTTCCCTGGGACAATGAGGTAAGACTGGATAAAGTGAAAAAAGTCAAAGAGAATTACTATCTTGGGTTAGATTCCTAGAATCAGAGCAACAGTCAGTGATGCTTGTATGAGACTTACTGAGGAAGGAAGTGAAGGTGACCCAGAGGAAGAAGAAAAGCAAAGAGTGATTTAAATTTCAGTCTAGCTTCAGTCTGATCCTATGAGGAACTAAAGAATATGAAAGCTCCACAATGTTTCACACCTGGAAGAAAGGGGGCCGGGTTCTTAGTTGGAAAACACAACAGCTGGAAGATAGTTTTACCTCTCCAATAAAGGGATTTATGTGAGGCACCAATAGCATCTATTGTTGACTTGGGGCCAGGGGGATGGGGAGGGAGGCATATCTTTTGCTCCCATGCAGTGTACACTTGCACTAATGCATACTCAGACCTCAGTCCATGTCTTATCACAAAAGAAATTTCATACCTAGAATACTAATGTCAGAAGAAAAATGTGAACCATCTAATTATTGTTTCATTTTCCAGAAATAATAAGATTTTTTAAACATATTATATAAACTGATATGTTTAAGATATCTTTTACTATTGCAAAGGAATAGGTACCATCAAAGTTATATTTTATATAGTTGCACAAACTTAATCTAAGACTAATTTAGTGACAGAACTTAATCTTTAAAAAGGCAAGAAAATAACTAATAGTACATTTACCACAGAATAAAATATTTACATAAAGCATACTAATTGTGGGAAGGGGGAATGCTGAGGAAGAACTAAACCATCTTCTCTATTTCTTCTCACAAAAATGGTCAAAATCAGATGGAACACAAAGATAGGAAGATTGGTGACTTTAATTGACATAGATGGTCTCTACTGTAAAAGATTTAATAATGCTTTTCAACTGCAAATCAAATTTGTAAGAACATTGCTATGTTATACTGGGATATCAACCTGAAAATTGAATACCTATGTGACTGATGTCAATTTAATAATTGATTAGGAAAGGAATGTACTTTCCATTCTTTCCTGTGATGTAGTTAATGTGTCTTCAATAGGTTCCCGTAAAACTTCCAGTTTTCTCTAAAAGTTGTGTCATTGTTAATAACGAAAAGCCAATGACTAACACTTAATCATCTTAATGTGTACCATTTTTCAGTAGAAGACTTTTTCCAAAATAATATTTTCCCTGATTTTCTGATACCCTAAGTTTTAGCATTCCAATCATATATGACAAGAAGGGAAAGAAAGAGTGGGGCAGAGTGTTCACATGACCTTGGGGGCCTCAAGGAGGCATAAAGACAATGGAATCCTTGACCATCATTGATACAGAAATGATAGAGCAAGGGAAGGAAAGTCTAAAGGACAAAATCCCACATTATGTGGGCATTACAGGAGAACTTTGCAAAAACCATTGAAAATAGGAGTTTGGAGGAAGAAAGGCTCAGCACAGCTACTGAGATGTGGGAAAGCTGGAAAAAGAAAAGGGATTTAAAATAAGAGGCAAATAAACAAAACAAAACCAAACCCCTAGATTCTGTTAAAAGAATGGTGGCTACCAGGTGCCTCATTGGTGCTGCAAGGTGTTATATCCCAGCACTATGAACCTGGTTGCAGCCACTTCAGCACAAGTTTGATACCTGGACAGGGAGGTGACCTATATGGTGCAACAGACCTCCTTTGTCTTGCCTGCTGCTCCCATCAGCAATGTATTTCAGTAGATCTGCCTGTTCTGTTCCCTACTCTGTCTCTGGTGAATCCTCTTAACCCCCCCCCAATATTTCTGGCCTGTACCCTAGTTCTTGTATGAATAAATAAATAAATCTTAAAAAAAATCCCACCTTTGATGGGCATTTTTTAAAAAAGGGAAATTATTCAATGTTAATACTTCCACCAATCCCATTGTTATACAGACAATAAATAAATCTGCTATTAGTTAAAACAATCTCATTATAAATGGCAGACTGGTAGGCACCATAAAAATAAATCAAGTACCATTTATTTAAATTCATTTGAATTCAATAATGCTTTTACTTCACAAGTTTTTCTTCAATACTAAGAAAGATAATGAGTTAAAATAAGAATTTTCATTTTCCCATCATGTTTAAAATGCTTCCAATGTTCTCATGCTAAATGAGAGAACATTAATTTTAGAGAATAAGTACCCCATATTCTCCATTATGGTAATAGCAATTAAAGTTTATCAATTAAGGTAAGTTTACATCAATTTGTTCAAAAACAAAGGTATCTCTTCTTATTGAAGATATCACAGAGACAGTATTTAAACTTCTATCTACAGTACATTAATATATGCCTTAAATAACCTTTATACTCTTTAATTAAATCCACATTAGCAATAAAAGACAATATTCTTCCTCCTGACAAATTTGTAAATCTGTTTGGAAACAAACCACTTTTACCAATTATAAAATGAAAATTCCCCAACTAACAGAACTATGAAAGATAAATCTCTAACTGTATATTTGACACTGGTAGGGGCTGTTAACCCTGTCCAAGGTCTCCTAAAATTTACAGTTTGCTGCCCTCATTAGCTCTCCTGAATTACTTTGCCCTTATCTTAGAGGCCTCCCTTAACTCTCCTGAAGTCCCTGCCTGCACTGCCCACTAAGTTGCCTACTTAACTCTAACTTCCACTGGGACACATATTGTCACTTAGGAATCATAAATTTAATTTGAAAATGAATCAATTTTCACTTGATTTTGAGCTTAGGAAAATGCTTTAAATAAGAAAGAAATATAACGTTGGAAATATATGGGGAAATTATAATTAGGATATTGCTTATCATAAATTATTACCAAAATGAATATATTTAAAATACTGAATAATATCACTATATACTTAAGGTTAATTAGCCTTTTTTAAAAAGATTTATTTATTTATGCATGCAAGAACTGAGGTACAGGCCAGAGATGTGGGAGGTGAGAGTATTCACCAGAGACAGAGTGGGGAGCAGAACAGGCAGATCTACTGAAATACACTGTTGAGGGGAGCAGCGGGCAAAACAGGAGAGGTCTGCTATGCCATGTGGGTTCCTTCCATCACAAGGGATTGAACCTTGAGCTGCTGTGCTGCAGATGCTTCACAGTAGGGTGCTCAACCACGGCTGTGCCACCAGGGAGGCCCTAATTAATCTTAATTAAAGATCAATCACCTTAATTAAATTTATATAAAAGATTAACCTTTTCCAATAATAGCCTATTCCACAAAATACTGGGTTGTTGGAAAAGTCATGTCAAAAAAGTCATGTCATGCCTTTTCCAACAACCCAATACCTTTGCTGACGAGTAGTCATATTACAGGACAAGACAAGGAGTTTCCAGGACCCCCAAACCTGCCCAATTAAACAGATTCTGCCATCCACCATATCAAGACAAAACAACTCTAGTGCCTAAGACCTTCAATACAAATAGTGTGCATACTATTTGTAATTGGTAAGACCTGGAAACAACACAAATGCCCAAGAGTAGATAACTGGATCAAGAAGATGTGGTACATATACCCAATGGAATATTATTCAGCAATCAAAAATGAGAAACTAGGGCCATTTATAGAAACATGGATGGAACTAGAAGGAATTATACTCAGTGAAACAAGTCAGAAGGCAAGAGAAACATATCGGATGGCCTCACTATTAGGAGGAATATGAAAGAACAACAACAACAAAGAATAAGCTCAAGGAAATGGGCAATTATAACAAAAACCAAAAAAAAAAAACTCAACAAGACCAAAAAGCCAAGATAAACCAAAGGGACCATGGTGGGGAGGGAGAGGAGGGAAGGGCAAAGATAGGGATGAGGGCAGAAAGAGCACAAGGGACTGAGGTGATGGTGCACGGGTGGAATGGTGGTGGGTACTCCCTAGGGAATACAAATGATGTCAAATATAATTAATAAAAAAAAAAGTGTGCAATAAAGAAAAGAGAAGGAAAAAACAATTTTGAAATCAAGCACCCAAAGTTACCCATCCCTTTATGGGCAAATGCCCAAACAAAATGGGTTGAACCAAAGCAGGACCACTAAGGCCCAAAAGCTCACCATAAGTCTAAGACACCGTCTGGAGGGGACACATAGGAGAGGAACAAGAGGGGCCAGGTAAAAGCTCTCCTAACTGAAAAAAAGGGAAGTGGAGGGATCACACTTCCAGACTTCAAACTTTACTACAAAGCCACAATCAGGTATTGGAACAAAAACAGACATAGAACAATGGAATAGAATAGAAAGCCCAGAAACAAACCCACAAGCTTATGAACAACTAATCTTTGACAAAGGAGCAAAGAATATGCAATGGAATA
>JAGFMF010011689.1:988958-1003000 GCA_019455555.1 Galemys pyrenaicus | reverse complement strand
ATCAAGGAAAGGAATAAGAACAACAACAATAATAATAATAACAATAAAGACACAAAAACCAAAAATGAGGAGACAAGGACAAATTGGGGACACTTGGTGAGGAAAGGGGAGGGAGAGGGTTGAGGGCAGACAGGAGCACGGGGGACTGAGGTGATGGTGCACTGGTGATATGGTGATAGGGAATACATGCGGATTACAATTGATGTCAAATATATATAAATTTAAAATTTTTTTTAAAAATTAAAAATAAAAGTTTTAAAAGAGGTAAAATCCAAAAAAAAAAGGGGGGGGGGGCAGGTAAATCTGTAAAGAAAGGGGAAAAGGGCCTCCCTGTTGGTGCAGTGGGTTAAGCAATGCACTCTGAAGCAAACCGCAGCCACTGCAGTACGAGTTCCATCCCTACCCCCACTAGGTGGGGAACCCACAAGGCACTGTAGACCTCTCCTGCTTCTCCCGCTGCTACCCTTGGCAGTGTATTTCAGTAGATCTGCCTGTTCTGCTCCCCACTCTGTCTGGTGAATCCTCTCACCTCCTGCGACTCTGGCCTGTACCCCAGCTCTTGTGTGCATAAATAAATAAATTTAAAAAAACAAAGGGAAAAAATTAACACCAAGGTAAACGCTGTCATTGTCAGCCTCCCCCATGGATCTTTACCCACATCTCTGTCTCTTTCAAATGTCTCTTTTCATGTTCCCCAAGTCCCTGTTACAAGTCTAAGACCAAGATGCAAGCCCAGCTTCTTCATGTCTCTCTCTGCTCCATGCCTCCAGCTCTCTTCTCCATCTCCTTTCTTCATTCTCCAGGCCTCTCTCAGACTTCTCTTCCCTGTCCAGCTCCACCCTTCCTTGGGTGGGGCAGTGAACCTGGAACCTCCCCTTTCTCTGGTGATTACCCTGTTACAATCAAAGTGCTAAGAAGACATCTCAGAAACCCTTTATCATCAGGCACTCTTGATACATTTTCACAGGATTCTTGTTATCCAAAACAATCATTACTCATTAAAAAAAAAAAAGATTTATTTATGCATACAAGAATGCTGGGGTACAGGCCAGAGCAAGGGGGAGTGGTGAGAAGATTTATCAGAGACAGAGTGGGGTGTAGAACAGGCGGACTGATTGAAATACACTGCTGAAGGAGAGCAACAGGCAAGACAGGAGAAGCCAGCTACACCATGTGGGTTAGCGCCCTGACTGGAGATCAAACTTGTGCTGCAGTGGCTGCAGATTGCTTTATAGTGCTGAGATTAACCCCTTGTGCCACCAGGGAGGTCCTAAATATGGTTACAATTGTATTTTTACAAAAGCATTTGCTTTGTATCAGCTTCTGTGATATATTATAAGCTTTGTGAAAAGAGGCTAGTCTTGGTGTCCTTGAGTTATACCTCTGGTACTAGTACTTTCCTGACACAGAGTAAGTAGGCTGCAAGAAAAATTTATTGTTGAATGAACTATTAAATCAATGAATTAGATATGAAAGAAATAATGAGCAATAATTTGCAAAATTCCATGAAAAAGTTGGTATTAGGGTATTTCTACTGATCTGATCACAAAACAATAAAAATAGTTACCAATCATTCCTGGTAGAGAAAAAGAAAATGATAAAACTAGATATTTTTATAAATACATGACCATCATTTAGTACTGCAAATAATGTTTAGTTAAGGAAAAATCTAAGAAATAGAAATATAAGGAAAGCAAGAAAAAAAGGGGAACAACCTAAGACTTTTTAATGCATAAAAAAAGGAAAAATATAGATTTGATAATCAATTTTATCTAAAACAGGAGACAGACCCAAGTTGGTTTACTTTTAATTTTGTTTGAAAAATACTGATATGCATAAACAGATAAATTTGTATTGTTTTTAATTATAACAGGTAGATTCTGTGGAAACATGAGGTAATATAAAATGTAGACCCTGCAATGCAGGCTCTTATAAAAGTTAGACCCAGCAATATGCAAATAACTTGAACATGACACAACATTAAGTACTTTAAGGATAACAATAAGAAGAGTTAGTTATACATAGAAAGGAACACAGCATATTTCAGTAACAGGAAAGCTAATGAAGAGAAAGCTTCCAGTAGAAATCAGAAGCTTCCAGAACAATCAGAAAAAATGGACAAGTCTATGTCACTACAACATTAGGATGGATTCTGCATAATTACAATTGATGTAAAATATATTTAAAAAAAAGTTATTTTGAACATGGATGTAAAAAAAAATAAAAGACTAAAAAAGCCCAAAAAAAAAAAAAAATGGATTCTGCATAGATGGGAAACTAAAGGGTTTCTTTCTGTATGATAGGCTCTGAAATGGATACCAATTAAGAAGTGACAACCTGCTCACAATATACCAACAAAATAACAAGATACAATTGAAAAGAAAGGACAAAGAAAAAAGACTAAGAAGGGAATAGAACAAACACAATTCTATTTACCCTCAGAGGAGACATCTTTACAAAATTCCTTTCTATCAGCTTTCATAGACTCATCGTTTTAGGAATATGAGGATCTCAGAGATTATCTGAATCCCTCTCATTTTACACATAAGGAACATGTGTTCCTAGAGGAAGAACAAAAAAAGGCACACACCTAAGAAGAGACTCCAGACCCCTGGTTAACAATACATTACAATTATTCCATTACACAACATAATTTCCTACTTACTCCTACAAAAGACACAAACACTACAATCTTCCACTGTGGTTTTTGTTTGTTTGTTTATATTTTAATTTTTCTGTGTCTTAAGCAATGTCTACATTGCATAGAGCCTAAGGAGAAAACAAAGAAACAAAGGATGCTATCTCCAAACTCTATTTGCACAATTTCTGAGTATCTGTTCCTACAGAAGCTATAATACTTAGGCATTTGAACAGAAAAAATCCGGTACTATTGGGATATCAACACATCTATCCAGACTCTTATTCAAAAATGTAAATCAGAAGCCCCTGATAACAAAATGTAAATATAGCTTTTGTCTTTCAACACAAGATCAAGCCACAATTTAAGGTTCTTTGTAATACCCTAAACATTCTAGTCCCTAGGCCTTTAAGAGCATTTAAGGACACAAACCTGCCACTGGCAATGTTTCACAGTTCAATTAAGCTGGAAGTAGGAAGTAATTCTAAGAATCTGAATAGGTTCTTGATGAAAATATTGGTTAGGAAAATGACTGTGCCCTCATGCCTATCCAGCACATCTGCTGGGAAAGGATTGTCATTTTATTTGTATTCCATGAACAATTAAAAAAGAAATTTGCAGTTTGGGACAAAGAAATCTGAAACAGCAGTTGAGTAACTGAAACCCCCCCTGTAAAAGAGTGATCCTGACTAAAATTACTTTAAAGGATATATTTTTAAAAGCTTTACTGAGTCTCATTTTAAAAAAAAAAAAGCATGATTTATTCTGGTTTGATAGTTGCCATTACACTAAGTAATTCTGTGCAAAAGGCCAGGTGGTGAGAAATGGAGGTGGGGGTTTAGGGGCGGGGGTTGGTATCAGGTATCAGACCATAGAGAGAATGATTAATAGACATGAGTGGAAATAGGCTCACAGAATATTGACTTGCAAAGGGATCATTCTAGACTCTAGAGGAAAGGGGCAGAGAGTTTAAGAGCACAGAAAGAAGTGGACAAGGCATCACAGAGAAAAGAAGAAAACATGAAAATGAAAGGAAATGAAGCTTCTTCAAGATGAAAAGTATGAGCAGATTATTTGCTGCTAGTCCAGCAGCAAAGTTCACATCATCGTCAATGGTGTTTCTCACAGGAGTGAATTAACTGGGTCTGGTCCTCAACTAAAGATGCTATTAAGATGCACTATTCTTTAGTGGTTAAAGGACAGGGCAGCTAGATATTTAAATTAAAGAACAACATTTGCCTTAGGAAACTTCTTGTCTAATATTTGGTATATTACATTTCTAGCTGCAAATTAAATTTACATTAAATTAAGTCTGCTTAAAAATGTCTGGAACTCTACTTCAGATGTATTCAGTTTCTCTAGAAGAATAGGTTACTGGAGGCCACATTCTGTGAAATTAAGTATTTGCAGATCTATCTGTGATTTGAGGAATCAAGTTTGTTAGGAAAGGGACTTAACCCTGTAGTAACAGATAGAAAAAAAGTATAAATCTCTGAGGTGCAGTACAGAGTACACTCATTTCCAATGCTAAACAGACTCTTCTAAAGAATCTGAATTCCCTCTTCTATTAATTAATCTAAGGAGAACAATTACAAGATCTGCATACCACAATTCAGACCTTTCTCAATAACTCTGCAGACATTAGTAATCACTCTTAGTGCTCTCTCTTGCCTAAGGCGGAATTCAGCAGCATCATAGCATTCAAGTGAGAAGAGCTGGCATGAAAATTAAAGAAAACTACTTCCCACCAGTGAACTGTTTCTTTCTGTTTTGAGATACCATACTCAAAAATTATTGCACCAAGACCAAATACTTAAGATTTGGGGGGGGGGGGAGGAGGAGGAAACTGAAAAAAAAAATTACAAAAACTTCTTTAAAATTGTTAAGAGGATTTTAGAATGAGACTTTATATTTTAAACTTGGGTTTTCTGTAATAAATTTGCAATTGTACAGTGTTTCATAATCTTCAAAAGTCTTTCACCCACAGATTTTTAAATTGTATTCTTACTACAACCCTCTGTGATTGAGAGGGGGAAAAAATTAAACAAAAGCAAGAAATGATCAGGTTGTAAGAAATTAAGCTTTTGAATTTTGCGTTGATGACTTAAAGAGCAGAAATATTTATTTCCACAGGTCAAGGTAAAACTTGTTACTGTTCTCAATTTAGCACTACATGTTCATTTCAACCTGCTGAATGTTGGCCAACACCCACAGTTTTTATTTTTTTTCTTAAAGATTTTTTTTTTTTATTTTATATATATAAGAGCTGGGGTACAGGCCTGGGATGTGGAGGGTGAGAGGATTCACCAGAAACAGAGTGGAGAGCAGAACAAGCAGATCCACTGAAAGACACTGCTGAGGGGCAGCAGGACAGGCAGAAGTGGTCTGCTATGCCACGTGGGTCACCTCCCTGGCACTGCAGTGACTTCGAAAGCCTCACAATGAGGGGCTAAACAGCCTTGTGCCATCAGGGAGGCCCCACCCATGGTTTTCTTTCTAAGTGTTTGTAGAACTAAGATAAAATTGAAATCACAATTGTTCCATGGTCTGGAGTTAAAGAAAATCAGCTATATTTTTACTATAGCTAATATAATTCATCTAATGCAAGTGATCATAAGTATAGGTTTTTAAAACAAACTTATATCACCATAGGTTGAATCAAAGACATTTTTGTCCTCTACAACAAGAATCTCTGATTAAACAACTACTGAGATCCTTTCTAAACTTTACCCCTCTCTTCTGAACCACCTAATATAGGGAACATAGACCAATTGATTCCACTGGCTTTCTTTGAACTTGGCTTTTAGTTGCTAAAATAAACTTGTTATTGGTATCTACAACTGGAATATCCTTTACCATGAAAGCTCAAATTATGTAAGATTCAAAAACAAAGGCTCTGAATCAGCATATACAAAAATATTTTAACAATACCAGTCATTTTACCATGAGAGAGCTTTTAAGATTAAAGTAACAACATAACCCCCTCAGCTAGCAGAGATTTCCCATGAGTACCTCAACCCTCACTGTTCTACTAGCAGTGATGTCCTTTCCTTTCTGAGTTTGCTCCTTATCTCTGACTTCAAGTCATACAGATATATCTACATCATATTCTTGTCTCTGCATAATCCTCTTTATCTGATGATGCAGTTTATCAAGATAGGAGGAGAAAAGAGATGAAAAGTGATGTATATTAGGGGGCAGTTGTTAGAAACACAGCTCCAAAGGTCTGAATTAGGACCTTGAATTTTGCTAACTTTAACTTGGGCAAATTACTTAGGCTCTCTAGATCTCATTTTCTTCATCTGTAAAATGGACTTAAATAATTAAGAAAGAGGGGCCTCTCTGGTGGCGCAAAGAGTTAAGTCATAGCACTATGAAGCTGTTGGCAGCCACTGCAGCAACAGTTCTATCCCCGGGCCAGGGAGCTGACCCACATGGCACAGTAGACCTCTCCTGTCTTGCCCACTGCTCCCCTCAGTGTATTTTAGTAGATCTGCCTCTTCTGCTCCTCACTCTGTCCCTGATGAATTCTCTCACCTCTCTGCATCTCTGACACTTTTTTATGCATAAATAAAGCAATCTTTAAAAAAAATAATTAAGAAAGAAATGAGATTGTAGAGAGCAATCACTTACTGGGTACTTGTTTGACATGACATGCACCCAGTTAGGGCCATTGAGCATAAAGGCAACAGATTCTAAAGTGTAAAATCTAAAAGAAATTTGAAACAATTATCTAGGAGAATTCTGAATAGAGCAATCTTTTTCATAGGAGAAGAAAATAATAAATACATATTTATTAAACAAAGTACTATCCAGACATCATGTTAGTCCTTCCTATGTTCCCTCAACTTGTAAGAGGGTGGTCCCCAGGAAAGGAGGAAGTTCCAAAATCCCAGTTCCACCCTAAGTGGGTGGAGCTAAGCAGGAATAAGAAAATTCTACAAAGAAAAATAAATAAAAGGACAGAAGGAAGGAAGGAAAAAGAAAGCAGGATGGAGAGCAGCAAGGAGGCATGGAGGAGGCACGTGGAACAGAGGGACATGTGAAGAAACTGCTTACTTTTTGATCTTGGACTGTTGGAACAGATGTGGGTGAGAGACCCTTGGGGAGGTTAACAATGGCAGCTGTCATCTTGATTTTGATTTTGCTCTTTTCCTCCCAGATTTGTCTGACCCTTTTCTATGGGTCTCTACTAAAAGGTCCTTTAAACTTGTGGCAGGCTTTTGGGTCTTGCTTTGGGCCAATCGTATTTAGCTAAATTTTTACCCTCGAGGAGCTGGGTAATTTTAAATACTTAACTTAGTAACTATGTTTTTTATCCTTTCTTTATTGTACCCTAGTTGTATTAAAGTTCCTTTCCATTAAAAACCTTATGTTTCTCTTAATGCAGCAAATAGCAAAACCCATTTAGAGAGAAGAACAGGTTTAGGGGTTCTGGGGTGCCCCTCTCTCTACCCTGTAACAAATTCATTCTCAAAACAACTCAAAATATTAAACGTTGCAAGCAGTGTATCTCTACAAGAAAGAAAACATGAGAGACTATGTCACTTGCATAAGACTACCAGCTTATTTGAGGCAAAGCTGAGATTCTAACACAGGTGGGTCTAACTTCCAAATACATGTGTGTTCATCAAACCAATATGCCGCCACACTATATTCAGTGAACACTGGGTCAATTCAGATGAATCAATATGCCCAGTGTGAAGACAGATCAGCTTATTATGAGTCACTTACAGCAATTGCAGTATTTTCAACAAAGATAATACATAACAATTAACAACCCTAACCACAGGGAGGTTAAAACTTGTTCATTTTGTTATTAGGCCCATTCACTGTCATAGTTAATCATTCTGACCTTTACTAAGAAAAATACCCTTTGCAAGATAATATAAAAGGAACATTAAAAGAGCCAACATTTATAAAAACCCCTTTTTTCACAAGAAGGTAATTTTTTAGGTGTCAATAGATTCAATGATGTGCCTTAAGGCACATGAAAACCAGGCTTGCCAGCTGCTGCTCTGAGGTTAATATTTCACTATTATATAGCAACTTCCCATCTAAGAGTTTCTAAGAGCTTTATAACATTACAAACAATCTAAAGTCTCTACAGTCAATATTCTTCCTTTCCTATATGTATATAAATTATCCTCAATTCACCAGGGAAAAAGCACAATGACCACTCCATTGCTTCATCAGCACTAGCTGTGCCTACCACTAGACTCCAGCTGTACTTTTTTATATAACTCTTAAGTTCTTATCACATTGTGGCATAATTATTAATTTAGATACCTGTCTTCCCAAATAGCCAGCAGACAACTTGATGGCAGTCTATGTCATATTCACCTTGGTACAGTTTTAGTTCAACAGCTATTTAATGAGCCTAAACCCATGCCAGGATCCAAGATAGATGGCCAGGCTATAAAGACAAATGAGACACAGCAGAGTCCTGTAAGATTGCTGTATAAGTGGAGGAGACAGAAAAATCAACTGACCATTTCAATGCAATGTGAGAGAAACTGCTATGGATATACAGACATAGTATAAGCATAAACTGGTAAGAGGCAGTCTGGGTGGTTCAAAGAAGATTCCTAGGGAAACAAGGACTGTGCTATGACTACTCCAGAGACTACTGCAGAAGGTGGTAGATAGCAAACATTCAATCAAACTCCTTGAAAACACAGGAGGGAGAAAGAAAGGGACAACAGTGAACTAGTAAGTCCTTTTTATTTTACCAAAAATCTAGGTGTGTACATCCTGACCCCCTTACCACAATTCTTAAATTGATATTACCTTAGAAGACCTCAGAAAATGTGTTCCTACTCTTTTCTCTATTTTAGAATTTCCCAGGATCATTTATGTTGTGGAATATATAGAAAAACTCAGCCATTTTAGGCCCATCAGGGTGCTGAAGCAAACCAGTTGGGAAGTAAGTCCTAAACAAACTCCTCCCTCTTTTATTTTTCCCATTCTCACCATGTAACTTCAGGAAAGTTATAGATCAATCACCCATTCTACATGACCCTCCATTAAACAGTTTTTCTATCAAGCAGTTTAAGCATGATCAAATCTCTACTCCTTTAAAAAAAAAAGTTCCCTCAACCTTACTTCCTCCTTGATGTACATGCCAATTATTTTCTTCTTTTTAGAACAATGCAAAAAGTTTACTTTCACTTACTGATTGCATTCCTCAATTCTATACAATAAGATAATGTTTGAAACAAGGGGTAAGATTGTGACTAAGTGACCAAGGTATTTGTCCTCAATGAGCTCAATTCTCCAAGGAGATGAACAAATCAAAAAATAGATGCATAATACAATATCATGTAGCTCAGTGCTTTGAAGAAAAATATCAAGGAAAAAAGGAATATAGCCAAGGATGGTTACTACTCTAAATAGGTGATCTAAGAAAGCCTCTTTGAGAAAACAGTACGTGAGCAGAACACTAAGAACACTACAGGAGTGCCAGAGCACTCATATGTATATAGAAGAGAAAGGATGGAACCCAATAAGTAATATTCAAATATCTTAATGTAGGAACATGCTGGTTATGTTCAAAGAACAGTAACGAAATCAATGTGTCTACAACCTGGCATGCAAAGGGGAGAGAACATTAGAAGATGGGAATAGAGATTGAAGGCATAAAAGAGTCTATCTGGGACTTTAAATGTTTTGGTAAGGACATTGTGTCTTATTCTAAATTTGATTGGAAGTCTTGAAAGGAAAGTAAGCAGAGAATTAGACTGTTTCATTTAATATTTTCTAAAAATCCCTTTGACCATGAAACTGAGAAAATACAGGAAGGGGTTAGGTGAAGTAGGGACCTCAGGGACATTGATCGAGTTAAAAGATTAGAGGAGGTGCTGCCCTGGTGGTGCAGTGGGCTAAGCAACACACTATGAAGCCAACGCAGCCACTGTGGCATAAATTCGATCCCTGCCTCCAGCCTGGGAGGTAACCCACATGGCGTGGCAGACCTTTCCTGCCTCTCCCGCTGCTCCCCTAAGCAGTGTATTTCAGTCAATCTGCCTGTTCTGCTCCCCATTCTGTCTCTGGTGGATCCTCTCAATACCAACACCTCTGATCTATACCCCAGTGCTTAAATAAATATTTAAAAATAAATTAATTAATTAAAAATAAATAAAAGATTAGAGGAGTAGAGAAAGAGGGAACGAAAATACTGATTCAAGATACATTCATATTAAAGTCATAGAATTTACTGAAGATTTAGATGTGGTTTGTGAAATAAAGATGTGAAAGTTCAGGCCAAGGTTTTTATTCTAAGCAACTAAATACACTGTGCCATGAAGAAATCAAGGAACTGAGAGCAGAGCATTTTCCAAGGAGAAACTGCATGAATATTGCAAAAGACAAGAATGTTCATAGGAGTTGTAGGGAAAGGACCATGGATGACTTTAATTGGGAGGAACAGTAGGAGTGATTATGTGGTGTACTTCTACTCAGAAATTTGTGTCCAGTGAACATGACTACCTTGCATCTAAGTTTAGAATGACCTATAAAGCTCAGTGAATATTTGTAAAACAATTAATGAGTCTGATGAATGAACTATACAATAGTCTATATGGGGCTCTTCCAGATTTCTCCCACAACCTAATACCCTGTTCCACTACACGACTCCACATTTCTGAATCTATCATGCATTTTTCAACATACATGCTTCCCTTGCTCATTAGTACCTCTCAGACCAGATGATTTTCTCTTATTCTATATAACCCTTATGGCTCTTAAAAACCTCCTCATGTTTCAAAAGTCAACTCTGACCCTCTAAACTCCAAGGGCAGCACAGCACTTCATGCCCACTCCTATGGCAAGTTAGTCCTGCCTTCTGCTCTGTGACCTATCAGCATCTAAAATAGCATTTCTGCAAATGGCCAACAGGTATATGAAAAAATGCACAATATCCCTCATAATCAGGCAAATGCAAATTAAAACCACCATGAGATACCACCTAACACCAATAAGAATGGCACATATTAAAAAAACTAGTAACAACAAACATTAGCGAGGATGTGGTGAAAGGGAACTCTCCTACACTGCTGGTGGGAATGCAAATTGGTCCAACCTCTACGGAAAGCTGTGTGAAGGTTCCTCAGTCTGCTAAAAATGTAGCTACCATATGACCCAGCAATCCCACTCGTAGGGATTTAACCAAAGGACACTAATTCAAAAGAATGCATGCACCCCTATGTTTATCGCAGCATTACTTATAATAGGTAAAACTTGGGATCAACACAAATGCTCAAAAATAAATGACTGGATCAAAGGAATGTGGAATATATACACAATGGAATATTATTCAGCAATCAAAAAAGATAAACCAGATACATCCGTAGAAACATGGATGGAGCTTCAAGGGATTATGCTCAGTGAAATAAGTCAGAAGGAAAAAGAAAAATACCACACAATCTCCCTTATAGGCAGAATACAGAGGATCAAGGAAAAAAATAAAATAACAACAACAGAAAAAAACCCAAAAGACAAAATGAAAACAGACAGCTACAAAACTGAAACATTCTTCAGGGAAGAGGCAGGGACTGGGATCAAGATAGGGATGGGAAGAACACAAGAGACCATGGTGACAGTGCACAGGTGAATTGGTGGTGGAAATTCTATGGGGTGGGGGAAATTCTATACCCAGTTAAAAAGCAAACATTGTAAGAAAAATAATAATAATAATATAAATAATAATAAAATAGCATTTCTCAGAGCCTTTGTTGGACTGGAGTTTTTATTTGCCTACCATATAAATTATCAAATCTGAAGCAGTAGAAACTTCCTCTTGTTTTTATGTTTGCCTTCCTAGTTTGACATTTTTCAAAATTCTTAGAGTTGTACCACAAATGATAATTGTATTCAATTAAAATTAATTTAAAACAGGCAGAAAAAATAACTCTTACAGCTAAAAACAATTAGTGTAATATCTGTAATTTCAAATTATTTTGCTTACAAAACAAATATGAAATCATGAGTTACTTTTTAATGAACATTCAATATTTGAGGAGTGAAAAACCTCTGCTCACATTTGGATAGCAAGTTCCTTGAGACTATAAGTCTGTCTCGCAGTCTCACTGTCCATCTATCTCCAAATGTCCCTGAGTTCCACCCAGGTTCAACTGCTCACTATGTACTGAACATAATCTCTCATAACTAGCTGTGCATGCTCTTCTCTCTGACCAGAATATCCTTATTCACTTTTACTCTTAGAAAACCCTACTTAGCTTTTTTATTTAATTCAAACAACAACTTTACTATGCCATCTTTTCTGCTAAGGGAAAGGATGAGCACAGAATCTGCTATTTCTGGAATACCTTCTACATAACTCACTTAGTCTTTTTCTTAATCTAGTATTTATCTAGCGTGACCTCCTTGCTAGCCTAGCATTGTGAATCCTTTCTAGAACAGAATACGTGTCCAATTATTTTTATAGCACCAGGTTCCAGTATTGGCTAGGAAAAATAGGCACTCAACAAACTGTTGAGGTGAATACAGCCCAATACCTCAGTTTTCAATCTCATAGCTCTACAAGGCATTTTGTTAAAGGGTAGAATGACGGCTATCCTGGAACCCCCAAGCCTGCCTGGTTTCTGCCATTTGCCACATCAAGAAACATACTCAGGTGAAAATAACTTCAATATAATTAGTGCGCAACAGAGAGAAGAGAAAGAGAAAGAATAGTTTCCAAATGAAGAACCCAAAGTTACCCAGCCCTCATGGGCAAATGCCCAACCAAAGAAGATTGTCCCAAAGCAGGGTCACTGAAATCACTTAGACCAAAAGTTTGCCCCGGGTCTAAGGCATCTTCTTATGGGGACTTATAGGAAAGGGGACTCACAGGCAAGTCTGGAAGGAAAAGAGCAAAATCACAATACAAGTCAAGATAAAAGCTGCTACTGTCAGCCTGCCCACATGTCTCTTTCAGTGTTTCCCTCTATATTGCCCAGGTTCCTGGTACAAGTCCAAGGTCAAGAAGTAAGGTGGCTTCTTCATATGTCTCTTTGATCCATATGCTTCCACCAGGTCTTCCTCCAGTCTCTTCCTTCTTCCTTCCTCCCTCTGCTTCCTCTTCCTAGTCTTTTCTAGCTTCATCTCACTGCCCAGTTCCCACCTCTTTTTAGTCGGTGCAGGGAACCTGGAAACTCTCCTTTCCTTGGTGATTACCCTGTTACAATGTCTGCCTTGGTTTGTTGTAACTTCTTGTTTCAAAGATAAACTTTGATGTTGTATCTGTAGCCACAGGCATATAGATATTTCTGACTAGCTTTAGGTGGCACACTTTACAACTAGTTACCTCCCTCCTTCCCTACCCACCCACCCCAGAATCATGGATGTCTTTTTTCCCTTAATCCCTCAGGTCCTTCCAATTACTGATTGTGTTATTCAACTGTGTAATTAGCCTGGATAATAAACTGTCAGCAGTTACTTTTTTAATGTAAATGACTTCTTTATCCATATATCTTTGTTTTAAGCTTTTTAAAAGGGGAAAGGTGTAGGATAGACAATAAAGAGTGTTATCTAGTAAAGCATAGTCATAGAATTTTAAAGACATTTCTGATCTTATGTACAAATATGCATCATCCTTGAGAAATTATCAAAATAGTTCTCACCTAATTAAGCTTAAAAACACAAGTATTTAGAGTCTAATAGTCACTGTGAATCAGATTCGGCCCTGACTTTATAGTTTTACACTTGAAGTCAGTGAATGTCTCTGAATCTCAGCTTTTCCTACTAAGGAAAATGGTTCTCTATAACTAGAAATCAATCCCAGACTGTGGAAGAACAAAATAGGAAATCAGAATTTTGGCTCTTCAAGCTAGTCTCCTGCCTCACCCTAAAATACACGCATAAAATCTAATTAGAAAAGAAGTTGTTAAGAACTTATGACACAAGAAAAGTCTGCTCTAATGTTTGTGGTCAGGAACAGAACACACGTGAAAGGACATTTGTTACCCAGTTAAGGAAAGGCCTCCTTATCTATTATCTCATCAAAGGCCTGAATATACAGAATTTTTTATCTACAGGAAAGAGAAACTTTTTCTTACACCAGAACATTCAAACTCAATGCCAGATCAATAAGTTATTACCACACAAGAATGAGCACATGGAAAATGTCTGTGAAGAAGAAGAAATATTAAAATACATTTAGTCCTGAATTCTATTAAGTCCCCCACAGTTTTCTCCCCTCTTTCCCTTCTCTCTCTCTCTCTCTCTCTCTCTCTCTCTCTCTCTCTCTCTCACACACACACACACACACACACACACACACAATTAAGCCTCTACCCAATACAAGGTATACAAATAGGGAAAGAAGAAGTAAAATTATCACTGTTTGCAGATGATATGATAATATACATAGAGAACCCCAAAAGCTCTACAGAAAATCTACTCA
>JAGFMF010011689.1:962536-978992 GCA_019455555.1 Galemys pyrenaicus | reverse complement strand
CAGATAGCATTGGAAGTGTTTCTTCATTCTTTTTCATTTTCACTTCTCCTTCCTTATCTTTCTTGGTTCTTTTTATGTCCATATCCTCCAGCGTACTGATTCGTTCTTCCAGTTCTTCTATTCTGTTTTTCTGGTAATTTTTGAACTCCTCCAATTCTCTCTGTTTTGCTTCATTTGTTTTTCTTTCCCTTTCCTCCATTTCTTTTATTTTCTTTTGTTGAGACTCCATCTCATTCCTCATTTCCTTTATTGTGATCTGATCCTTTTCTGCCTTGTCTCCTATCTCTTTGATTGTGATCCTTTCTCTTTCTGCATTGTCTGTTAACTCTTTGATTGTGATCCTGTCCCTAAAAAATTCTTTATAGAAGCTAATTATAACTAGATGAAATCTGTGGAAAATAGGAACCTTTTATGCTAGATATGTATACAAATTTGGAAAATCTCAGAATGAAGTAAAGTATTTCCCAGTTACATTTTCTGGAGTGCTTGCTCCTCTGTAAGGTTCAAATAAGACCTTCTAGGGCCTCCCTAGTGGTGCAGTGGGTTAAGCAATGCCCTATGAAGCAAACCACAGCCACTACAGCCCGAGTTAGATCCCTGCTGCTGGCCAGGGAGGGGACCCACATGGCGTAGCCGACCTCTCCTGCTTTGTTCACTGCTCCCCTCAGCAGTGTGTTTCAGTCAGTCTGCCTGTTCTGCTCCCCACTCTGTCTCTGGTGGATCCTCTCACCGCCCACACCTCTGAGCTGTACCCCAGCTCTTGTATGCATAAATAAATAAATCTTTAAAAAAAAAAGATCTTCTAGATTTCATGTTTAATCTTAGAGGACAGTCTTTCTAAGTAGTTAGCTTTAGCTTTCTATCTTTTAAGTATAAGAAGCAGTTTGGGGGCCTCCCTGGTGGCGCAGTGGGTTGAGCAACGCACTGTGAAGCAGACCACGACCAAGCAGCACTAGTCCGATCCCTGCCGCAGGCTGAGAGGGTGCCCCACGTGGCGCAGTGGACCGCTCCAGCCTCACCCGCTGCTCCCTTCAGCAGTGTACTTCCGTTAATCTGCCTGTTCTGCTCCCCGTTCTGTTTGGTGAATCCTCTCACACCTGCACTCTGGCCTGTACCCCAGTGCTTGTATGCATAAATAAATAAATCTTTTTAAAAAAAAAAGTAGATCTATTTAAAATTATAGAAAAAAGAAGCAGTTTCGCTTTCACAGAAAGTACATTTGATAAAAATTAACACCTTATTTATACATTCCTAGTGGATTAGTCAAAAATCTTCTAATGAGTGCAAGGATGTAATTTTAGTTGTCACATATCTTATGGATAACAACAGAAGTGATAGTTTCAGTTTTAATTCTGGGAAGAGTACACAAAAAGGCAACTTTTAAATAGTTGTGCTGTGGGCAGGATCAAAAGACCTAGAAAGGAGTAAAACCTCTTTCTATTTTTTCAAATAAGACAATAAATAAGCATATTTTAGGTCAGACCAATACTTTCTTCACAAAGTACATCAATAATTCTGAAGCCACATAAACAGAAAGTGTTCAATGATGTATATATTTTCAGTTTCTCTAGGCAACTCCCTAAGCCGCAGCTAGGGACTATGACTTGAGTACTCTAATGTAAAAACTTACCCAGACTTTCCCCTTTAGTGCAACACTGGGAGACAGATCTGAAGCCCTGAGCCATAGGAAAAGCACTCATCCAAAAGGACTAATTCAAAAATGTATTAGCATTATGGATGTGTCTAGTGGCCATTTAATAAAGAGAGCCTTTAGGGAGGGAAATAATTCATCCAGTTATAAAGGTTCACCAAAATACAATATATTATAAATTCATTCCCCCTGAAGCAGTGACAGTTGGCTAATTCTGTTTCTTTCATAAGAAGGCTATTGAATAACTGGAGAAAGCACAATCTATGAAAAATGAAGAGCCTTCAAAATATAAAGAAATGAATGAATGAATGTTAAGGACTGGGATTTCTCCAGTTTTTCCCTTCCAAACATCTAAAATGTACAACCTCAGAAATTAGCCAAACTGCCTTAAGGTATATTTGACATTTCACTGGGTAAAGGTATTTATAATAGACAGGACATAGAAAGAACCTAATTCCCACTGACAGAGGACTGCATCAAGAACAAGTGCTGTAACTATACTATAGAATACTATTCAGTCATTAGACATGATGAAATACTTCCATTTACAGCAAAATGGAAGGAGCTCAAAGGAATTATGTGTAGTAAAGCAAGTCAGAAAGACAAAAATAAATACGACTTACACAGCAGTGAACCATTTGACAAAGTAAAATACTACGTGTAGGTAGTAGGAGAAAAATAATAAATAAAAGAAATTTTAATTTGATTCACCTTATTGAGAAAATACAAAGTTAAGCAATTCACATTAAGAAGATTAAAAAACAAAGAAAGGCAAGATGATCTGTAATAAATTGTAAATAGAGTCCATGCTGGGGCATTTGGATATTTATATCACTCAGCATCTAATTCAAAAAGTGTAGTATATTGAACAAATCCATAAGAAGTGGTAGTGATATAAAGTATTATTAGGTTACCTCTAGTAGAAATAAGCTAAAGCTAGCTAAAGAGATGAAAGCAGGAAGAGAGATACTAAATGGGAATGGAAAACAATGTACATGACAGTGGAGAAAAATATAAAAGATGTTGGGAGGTGGGAATGTCAGATTGGGTTGTGATCTGACAGACACTAGGAAATGTTACTTACACCCAATTTATCTCTTAAACCATCCTATTATAAAACTCAAAACACTAATTTATTGAGTCCTATGTCTGGGTCTCCATAAGTGATCTCATGAAAAGATCCCTTGAAAAGAATACACAATGGTATCCATTTATAGAGTAAATTATAAACCATATCTCAAATTAACAAAATTTTAAAAAGGAATCAGGAATCAAGATTATTTAGGGGGTTGCGAACATAGCTTTAAAAATATGAACAGAGGATAATCAGATAGAGGAAGGGTGTGGATCAATCATGATATCTGGAAAGCCAGAGGGCTATATCAGGACCTTAAGACTGGAATTGAAAAGGGGCAAACAAACAGAAAAGGAAAGTCTTAGACAAGTTTTTGCCCTTTCCATTGTTCTTCCTAGGGATGGTCCTCAGAAGGAAGGTACAAGCTAGGACAGTCAGAATTCTTGCCCTAATTTTTTTTTTTTCTAATTTTTGCCCACAATGCAACACTCTCTTGTCTTTCTTCACCTTTTTTATTTTCTTGCTACTACACCCCTCCCAAACATGTTGTTTCATATAACGATATATTTCCTACACTGAATTCTTATTTTGTACAGGAATTGTTCTAAATAATTTCATGCCATATCTTATATAATATACATATTAACCCTCAGAGATCATTATAATTCTTAAGAGACAAATATGATTATACTTTTTGACACATGACAAATCTAAGGATATCCCACACTGTATATGTTCCTTGGGCAAATTAAATAAGATGAAATACTAAAAAAAAAAGAAAGGTGCCCAGTCAATGCCATTTCCCTTTATTTAACTTGCCTTTGTTCTTGTGTCTATCCTTTGGTAACTGGGAAAGCCAATGTCCAGGTGCTTACAAAGTCAGGTTAATTCCTGGATAAAAGATTTTACATCTCAAACTGGCTCCATTAGCTTCCATTACACTGTGTTTAAAATCAGTTTAGACCCTCAGCTTTACCTCTTTGCAATAATGTGTGTTACTGGTATAAAACTGCTTATGCTGAGGAGACAAAATAAGAAAGTATTTTTAACCATCCTCCCTCCCTTATAAAATTTCACTCATTCATTTGGTGTCCCATTGGAATATGAAATTGTATTACAGAAGATCTATAATAAAAATGATCAAACACCATGAAGTCCCAGCTGCTCAGTGTTTAGCACAGACCTGACATATAGAAGGAATGCCATGAATATTTTGGATTCAGTAAAAGAATTAAAGAACTCCATCACATTTTTAAATCAAATAAAATATCTTAACATTATTTGTACCTATTTCTCTTAAAAGTCAAACATTTTGTAAAGCTTAGCAGCAACTATGGCTAGCTTCATGTCTGCCATCTGTCATATTCACTTTCTAGTGAAGAATGTTTAGAGCACTGGGAAATATTAGGAAAGACGTTTTCATTGAACACTGCTGATGTTTTATATGAAACTAATTATTAGATGTAAGATAATTTAACTAAATCAGAGATTTTAATAATTCAATGACACTGAATACTGACCTTCTTCCAGTCTATTCAGGTCATTCCTTCTCTGGACTTCTGCACCAACGTATGTTTGTGCAGAGAGATATTTCATTTTACATTCATAACTGACTAGAAATAAGCCTAGGATAGGCTAATTCTCCTGCCATATATCACCTTTTAACATGCATGAGATAGTCCCACTGTCATTTGCCCAAAGGGTTATCAGAGGGAAAGAGGGAAATGTACTTCCTTAGAGTGAGTTCAGTCTAAGATTTCACACTATCAATATTATTACATTCTCTTGGTTCAAGGCACAGAAATTGCAAAGAATAAATAACACGTACACACAAAAATCTGTCACTATTTAAACACTATATTTTAGCAAACATCAAACTGAAATGAGACAAATGCAATCAAGCAATTTCTTTTAATAGGATTTAGAGGTTTAAATGACCAGACATCTCATGACTGGACAAACTTAGTTTGGAAAGTTCAGTGCATCCTGGTGCTCAAAGGATGGCATTTTCTTGCTAATCTAAGCAGCTATGACCACTATAGGATTTGAACTACTCACCATTATTCACCTTCCACAAAGGGAAATTGTGGTCATTCCTTATGTTTATCGGTTGTCTCATTAATTATCCACAAAAATCCAAGTCATCTGTTTTCTCTCTAAACTAACAAGCAGTTCATTTCAGTTGTTACAAAGAATAACGAAAAACAAAGAAGATAATTTTTTTAAATCTAATGAGTTAGGACTACTTAACAGAATGTTAAAATTCTTATCTAGAAAAGAAAGAACAGTGAGGACAATGTGACCAGGTGTACCTCAGAGGTTCCAAATTTTCAGAACCAAATTCATTTATCAAAAAATTTCAATTGTAGCATTACATCCTACATACACTGCAGGCAGAACATCCCCTCAGTTTTACAAAGAAAAGAGAATTCATTTCATACTCTATATAACTTGCTTGAAAATGAGCACTAAATATAGGATGGAAGAAGCAGAGATAAAACAGGAAGAACAATAAGAACCAGACCTAATCATGGAGAATAATAAACTAGGGTAAACAGAAAAGATAGATAGAAAGAAGTATGTCATTGAGCAGAAGATGATATATGTAAAACAAATCTATTTTCTGTGAATGTTTAAAATCTATCTTGGGATTTTTGAAAATGGTGGGAGTTGGGAAGAGGGAGAAGTTTCACTGATCCCAACTTTTAATGTCTATAATGGAACTCTAAACTCACCCTGTTATTTTACTCCTTTTAGATAACTTGATCTTGTCGTTTCCCTCTTTGAAGTCTATGAGAACATCACGGAAAATTAATCTCTTGTATGTTGGTCTCCCAAAATATGTGCTACCTGCTTATAAATCTTCTTGGAATTCAACCATGAGCATCAGTCCTATGGAAATCTGTCCTGATCAACTTCAGGGCGAGCTGCACAGTCCTCTGATCATACCAGGAACATACAACAATCCCCTTCTTTATCCTTAAAATGTAAGGTAATTAAACATGCTAATATCTCACTATGTAACAAAAACAAAACTATAATGCTTGAGCCCCAACTCCCATATTACATGAGGGAACTATCTGCGGCTTCCACAAACATAAATGTTAAACTAACAGATCAGGGTACCAAGATTGTTATAATCTTTCATGACTCCAAGTAGGTCTTGATAAATCAGAAAATGACCAGTGTTTAGTTTTGTTTTTTTAATCATGAAGCGTAAGCTTACCAGTCCAATGGTTGGAATTCCTTCCATAGAATCTGACATCCAGTCTTGCATATCTCTATACAATGCTTTAGAACACACCAGAACAACGATCTCTCCTGTTTCCCCAAGTTTCTCACCGATAAACTCCACCTCCACAGCCTAATACATGTACTCTAGGTCTATGTGGCATTGTTACTTTACAAAACATGCCTTATTAAAGAAAGATTTTTAACAACACAGACTACTAAGGCTATAAAAGTATCTGAATTTAATGCTCTACTTATACCATCTAATCTACTCTTCATCCCCAAAATATAATTTTTTAAAAATCACTAGAAAATGCAATTGTTGTAAAAAATCAAGCAAAACATTAGTTTAAAATTCTTCAGTCCATCTCACTCTCTTTTGTGTATACAACTGGTCAGTCCGTATCTTTTGGAATGACCTTCATGTGCACGCCAATTCCAAAGCACTTCTCGTGGCACCACAGAGTGAGAGGACTGTCATTAAAGGCCACTTTTGCATTTGATCTCCAGCTAGAAGACAACTGCAATCTCTTAAAAGATACCATATTGTTTTTATTGCAGCCAACCACCGGGGATAAAGTAAAAGAACAGAAGCAAATAGACACAAACCTAAGAACCCTTCAGGAAAAAATAAATAGGCACACCAGTGACAATGGGCAATCAGCAGATATAATCTTTCTATCAAGCAAGATGTCATCACTTTATTTGGGGATTAAGAGTAACAAAATGGGTTTATCACACTAAGGGAGGAATATGAGTTCTTGAGAAAATAAAATACCTATTCGCACAATTATAACCCATTACTCTAAAAAGCCTCTTTTTCTTTAGCCAAAGGAGAGTTTAATCAGTAAGTCTCTGCATCTGAACAATTTAGAGAAAAAAAATAATAAAGGATTGGAATAAACAGCATTGAGAACCTTAGTTTCTAAAAATATGTAACCTCATATAAAAGTAAATGCCCTATATTTGATTAATTTGAAAATGTGTTGCTGTGATACTTTTAAAAATTTAGTAGTTCATTGAAATTGCATCTTAAACCAGCTCTTGTTTTGTTCTAAAGAGGACATTTTCCCCCTATTTCTCTATGAAAGTTTCCCTTCAAAAAAAATTTTTATCTGAAGTCCTAAAAACATACTGCTCTGTCCTCTTTTTATTTATTTGGAATTAGTTATCCCTTTCGGTTTGTTTTTTGTTTTTTCCCTCTTTTGATTTGAAAGCAGAGTTGAAAAAAAATCTATGAGAATTGGAAGCTTTGAAAAATAAAAACCTGTGTAGCCTTCTCTCCATCAGTTAATAAAAATGCAGTCTTCTTTTTTTTTTTCTTGGTGCTTTTGCTTGTGGATGCTCACTTATACTGAACTAGATTTTTTTTTTTTCACTGAACAAACATTAAAAATCTGTCAGCAGGCATTGCTCTGTGTGATACACCCAAAAAGGCAACAGCAAATCTACTTTCTTCACTGGAATATATTTCTGCTATGATGTTGATTCTCAGCCTTTTCAAGAAAAACTAGTGCCCCGGGGGACTGATTATAAGTTACAGTATCTTTCATGACCAAATAATCAGCTTGAATTTGACCCATCTTGACATCAAACCTAAATTTATGCTAAATGGAGGCCCCTTAGATGTCATGGGTGAATTCTTTCCCAGGAGACATTAAGGGGCTATATACTCAAAGGTTAGACCACAGCTCAGATCCAACTCCACTCCTTACCAATTGTGAATTCTTGGGCAACTTTCTTAATATCCCTTTGCCTTAGTTTCTCCATCTATACAGGGAAATGATATTGATGACAATACCTAATTCACCTTGGTACAGAGGTAAGATTCAAAAGTATCAGCCATTGTCCTGAAATCACACGTTCATCTTAATATATTTCCTCAATGTCATTTTTACAAATCTTTTGATAATAATCATGACATAGAGCCACTCCTCTATAACAGTAGTAAATCATCTTTAGAATAAGATCAGGTTCCAGAGACACGCTGGAAGGCTCTCATTTCTTCATCTGACAACAAGTCTATATAGAGAAGTGAGAATCCAGCTCTCTGGGACTCAGGTTGATCCAGAAGGATCAGTTTCATAAATCTTACAAAGTCAGAAGTCTTGAGCCTGAATTTGTTAAAGTGAACAATTCTTTCAGGGTAACTCTGAAGGAGGTAGATTTTCAGCACTTAAATTCCCCTGATTAAACCTCTAACTCCCACTCAGTAACCACAGCTAAATTATCTTAATCACAACCTCAATCCCTGATTAAACTAAAATATGCACCTATAAAGATAACAGTCTCCCAGTACAATAGGTACATGGTACTAGTCTTGTCCATGAATTTAACTTTAATCCTCTGACTTTGTGAGACTGTCAACAAACTGTTTATCCTAACTCAGTCTCAGTATTTACATATGAAATATGGGAATAAGAATAGCTACCCTACAATATTTATTTTGAATTCAAGATAAAATATTTAAAGCTCCCAATACAGGTAACAAGGAATACCTTTTAAATACATGGCTACAAAAACAAACACTTGACATCTTACTGCACAACTGGGGTAACCAGAAAGTGGGGTAGGGGCAGAGACCCAATGTAGCATGGTGAGGATTCCTAATGCTTTGGTGGTGGGCATGGTGAGAAAACATACATTTGTACAGGTCTGAACCTATGACCACTAAAACAAATGCAATGATATAAACCAACTTTGTCTCTATTAACATAATGGGAGCGAAAATACAAATATTGAAAAATGTATAGTTATTAATTTTATTATCATATAGATGAAAATATAGTATAGGTGATTTCCTTATCTATGAGGAACTCTTATATTTGATCTTAGAGAAGTGGGGAGTAGGTGAAAGAAAACAGGGGGGAAATAATCACAATATTAAATGGAAGAGAAACTGCAGCTGAAAGGATATTTGTGATAAACTTGTCTTTATATATATTTATATCAGTAGTGACATACATTTTGTTAATCTGATAAAACTTAAGACCCTATCACCAGAAAAACAAATCTACACATAAACACATAAAATATCAATATTATTGCTGTGAGATACACACACACACCTTGGGACTACAGTACCAATGTTTTCCAAATTATGTATAACAACCCAACTGTAAGTAAAGGTAATGTAATCAGTTTGACCACCATATATTTTACATACATATGATAACATAACAAAAATCCAACAATAGTGGGGTTAGTTTCACAATTTCACAGCTCACATACTATGTATGTGTATGTATACTATGAAAAAGGAATTTAAAGATTTCATTGTAGGATTTAAGTTCTTTAGTTATCATAAACAGGCTTTTCTAGAAGCCCCTGCATGACCAGAAACCCAGCAATGAGCAAGAAGTTAAATAAACATGCCCAAGTGAACTGAATTCTATTAAAGAAATACATGTCCTATGTATTGCTCTAAAAAATAATTTAATGACAATATTAGATGTTATCACACATAATAATATACTTGTTTTGTGTTTGTGTATGAATTCATGTGTACACAATAGGATTGAATACCATTCTTCCATGGTTTATGGTCAAAAATATTTGAGATATGCTGTTTAATAAGTCTGATCAATACAACCACTTACTCCTAATACATATTTCTCTAATAAGGACTCATCCACTAATATGAACTCTTCTGTGACAAACTAAGAAATATTCAAATCTTTCTCTTATTCCTCAGACATAAGATTATGAACTGAAAGATAACCACACCTATTACTAAACTGAAGGCAAATTACAATAAGAAATGGAGTGTTCTTTTAGTGACTAATAGCTATAATTTGAAGAAATCAGAGTATCAGAAGTCTTATTTTTTAAATCCAAAGGAGATCTAAGTAATGTGCTGGGGACGGTGCAATTTGTTGAAATTTAACACATACCTTTCTGCTTTATGTGAGAAGCAAAAAGAGTAACCATATAAGAAATCTAGATCATAACCCGAAAATGCTTTGAGAAGAGTATGAATGAAAAGAGACATGAAGCTCTCTTTAACATGTCTATGAAATGTGAAGTCGCTCTAACAAAGGGAGCCTCTCACCTATATGAAAAAGAACAGCCACATAGAGAACACTCTGCTCTACAAATAAGTAACAAGAATCAAAAGGTAAGGCTGATGCTGGAAACTAAATTATATGAATACACAAAACAGGAGGAAACGTGTAAGAACAGGCCTGCAGAACCACAGGGCTTACATTTATGTAATAACAATCCTCCAATGACAAAAGACCTTTAAAAAATCTCAACTACATTCATGATTCTATCAGTTATTTAATATTCAGTACACTGTGAATATATGATGCAGCAATTGCACTCCTAGGCATCCACATGAATGATGCAAAAACCATTATTTAAAGGGATACATTACTCCTTATGTTCACTGTAGCACTATTTACAGTGGTCAAGCTAAAAGCCCCTCCATGACCAGAAACCCAGCAGTGAGTAAGAGGTTGGGAACAAACTAAGTACCCAACAGGGAAGAAGATTAGGAAGATACAGTACATAAACATGATGAAATAGTAATTGGATGTTAAAAAAAAAAAGAGAGAGAACCCTTGCCATTTGAGACAACATGGACAGAAATAGAGGGAATTATGCTAATGGAAATAAATCATAAGAAAGACAAATACCCAATGAGTTCACTCATATGTAGACTATAGAAAAACAAAACAAAGGAACTGACAAAACTAAACCAAAACTGAATATATGACTATATATTTGAGGCTACTAGCAGGAGCTTGTGAACAGGTTTGGAAACAAAGGGGAATCAATGGTCTAAAGCAAAGGCTAAAGAATTCTCATGGTGGTGACAGACATCTGAGGAGGCTAAACCAATTCCCCTAAATCATATACAGTGCTATAAACTAATGTTACATTAATAAAAATATACACACAAATAAAAATAATAAAGAAAAACCTCTAGCCTTATACTGTTACTAAAAAGATGAAAAAATACATTCCTTCTTAATTCCCTAACATTTCCATATTTATGTAACAGTGACAATATGCAGAGAATTGAGAAAATGACCTTTGAATTTCACTATCATCCAATAATGTATAAAGGAGAAGTTAGAAGAGGAAATGTCAAAGCATTTTAGAGTGAGTCAGTTTGAAGTAAAGGAACCCCAAGGTGGTAGCAATTTCTTAAGCAATGATTCTCAAGAAATATACAAAGACAGAATTTTTTCCAAAAAGAGGGCAACAGATGTGCTCATGTCTCTAAGCATCTCTATCATTATTTTCCCAGTACATGAACAATGAAAGGAAAAAAAAAAACTACACAGCTCTATAAGAACTTTAAATAATGTAAATTATGGTCCAAAGACTTTGATAGGACTAATCTGTGTGTGTGTGTGTGTGTGTGATTACTTCATCTGAGTCAGTAGTCTAGAGTAGACACAAACCTACAAAACTTCTGTTGCAAAATAGAGACACCCTACTGCATGGAAGAAAATTTTGCACACCATATATCTGATAAAGGGTTAATATAAAGATCTACAACGAGCTTATACAATGCAACAAATGCAAAGAAAATCCCTAAATCAAAAAATGGACAGAACGAAAAAGACTTTTTTCCAAAGAGTGCTGCAAGTGGCCAACAGACATACGAAAAAATGTTCAACATTGCTTATTACCAGGAAAATCAAAATTCCAAAGAAACACCACCTTGTTGGTTGCCTATATTTTAAAAAATCAGAAACAACAAATGCTGGTGAGGATATGGTGAAAAAGAAAAACTCTTACACTACTGGTGAGAACACAAACCGGCCCAGCCACCATGGAAAGCTGTGTATTGGTTCCTCAAACACTGACCCAACGATTCTACTCATCAGGCTCAGCAGCTCTTGGGCAATCTTGCTGAAAATTATGACACTTTCTTAGACTCTGAATGGCACCAGGATATCTTTAGATTCTCATCTTCCCACCTTTCCTTGAACAGTCATAAGTACAAAAAGAACCAATCATTTTTCAATAATCTGGAGTAATTATTTCAGTAAGAAGGCAAAAGTAAAGCAGAAGAAGAAATAACACTGGGCAACAGGCAATTCTTTCAAAATAGAAGAGATCAAGATCATGAAATACTACTCAGTGGTGAAAGGATAAAACCGAAGAAGTAAATTAACAATTATACTTTTTAGAGGTAAATTTCCATTTAATGGTAGAGGTTAATGCCAGAACTCAAGAGGAGAATGGGAAGTGAAAAAAGGAGAGAGTTTATGTAGACTACTTTTTCTTACTATTTTGGTGAAGAAAAACAGAGTGGCAATTCTAGTTGATATAACTGGCAAGAAAAGGAATATAAAAGGGAGATTTTCCTATGCTCCAGGTCACACAGCACTCAGTCATAAATTTGAGTCTCCTAAATATTTTAAATATTCAAATTTCCCTGAAATTCTCATTCTTAATAACAATCATCCAGTATAATGATTCACAGATAGTTTAACACTATTGAAATGGTCTTTTTTCAATGCTAACCGGAAATAACATGAAATGTTCCTTTTTAGTCTCTTAAAGAAAAAAAAAAAAAGTACATGTGAGGTAAATGCAAAGAGAAGCAAACACACAATTATTCCCTAGAGGAAATTGATGGTAGTCAGATGACTGTATCAGGAGTGATACTGACCTAAGAGGTGAACAAGAAAATTCCATTAGTGCAGTTTTTCTTTCCTCTGAACTGTAGTGCTCCATCCCTTGAGAATGCTAAGAAAATTTTACAGCATAAAGGATTCCCATTTATCCCAATGATTCTCTACCATTTTAAATGTTTGTTTGTTTCCAGCATGGCAAAGTTCAAATAATTCAGTGGTTCTTATTCAGACTTAAAGTCAAGGTCTCTGAAAGAAGTGCAAGATGCTATGTGGTACACCACCTGCTGTAGGCTGATTTTCACTTTAGTCTGTGGGTTCAGAGAGCTGGGGTTGCATGGGTTACTTGCCAAGCACTTAAATAACAAATGTGTCCAAGTCAAATTCCTCTTTGCTTTCCAACTTTCTGAACTAACTCTTCTCCCTTGATTTCCAAAAATGCAGATGAACTATATACAATGAGGCAGATATGACAGAGCCTTTCTTAGATAACACTCTTTCCAAGTCACTAAATACTATTAGGGGAAAAGACTTTTGCAATACCTGGCTTTCTAAGTGTTCAGCAATAACTAACATCTGCATTATCAAAGACCAAAAAGTCTAGTGCTGCATATATATATATATGTATATATATATACATACACACACAGACATATATATTTTTTTCTGATGATTATCTGCAAATAGATATCCAGGAATAAGTAGTAACAGCTTCCAAACCAAAATTGCAGTGTGAAATCTTAAACTTTTGCCAAGACATTACACAACCATCTTTTGCTTAGCTTAGCAAATGGTTGTCATGTATTTATTATGAGCTGACAGAATGGTTGAGGGCAAGTTCCAAATTCAAACTACCTGAGTTTTTATTGAACTTCCACCACTTACTAATGATACCTAAGTACTTAGGAAAAATATTTAATATCTACTAGTCCCAATCTCCTTCTCTGCAAACAGGGATAATATTTATCTTTGAAATACATTGCATAAATTAAAAAGGATCTTAGGGAAATACCTACCACTCCCTCAGTAAAGATCAAAAACATTATTTATTATTAAGGCAAACACTTTTCTCCAACTATGTAGTAATTTCATTCTTAGCACTTTCCTTCTAGAACTTAGTCTTTACTTTTTCAGTTCCATTTTGGAATTGACCTTGAAGGAAATGTGAAAAGTCAAATTCAGTTATCCTTAACAACAAGAAGAAAAAGACAAATTACCAAAAATTGTGCTTTATATGGGACATGCATTCCTTTAAACATCAGAAAAAAAAAAAAAGGGACTCCCTGGAGGCCTAGGGATTAAATCTCAACTCTATCACTACTACAGCCTTAGTTCAATCTCTGGTCTGGGAGCTGACCCACATGGCGCAGCAGACCTTTCCTGTCTTACCCACTGCCCACCCTCAGCAGTGTATTTCAGTAAATCCACCTGTTCTGCTCCCCATTCTGTCTCCAGTGAATCCTCACACCAGAGGCCCTGCACCTCTGGCATATACCCAGTTCTCCTATGAAAAAAAAAAAAAAAGAAAGAAAGAAAATAAACATCCAAAAAAAGAAAAGAAAAAAGAAACTCCCTATATCTTGGATTATAATGCCATGGATTTGGTCGTTTTGGAGTTACAATAACATCATAGCTTATAAACTAGGTGAAAAAAAGACCATAATCAAGGGAACACTTCTTTCTTCCTAAATGCCACTCTTGGTGAGTAAACATTCAGACAACATAATAATTCTTCAGACTGTGAAGTGTTTCTGGCACTTTAAAAGCACCTTCTCATTGAAGATCTCATATTCTCATTTTTAAAAAAAATATTCACAATAACAACCTGTGAAATCAAGAAATACTGTCACTTATTCTTTTCTAGATCAGGAAACTGAGGTCACAGGAAGTCAAGTTTTCATCTACGGTCATACTATTTGACCTCAAAGTGGTTACAGTTAAAGTTAAAGTGACCACATTAACCAGTTTTCTTAGGATTATCTGAGTCTTCAGTCAGTTCCAAAATTCTCTGTTTTATAGAGTTCAGAAAAGGAAATGAATTAATGAGTGGGTTCTTCAAGTACGTAAAAGTTACATCTAGAAACAAATATGAAAAACTAGTTTAAAGTCTACCATTTGCACACAGTAATCATTCCCACACCCTCTCACGAGCTTGTATATATAACAGACTTTTTCTCTATATGTAAATTTCTGACATCCAGTGCATTAAAACTATGCCCGAAGGATCAACAAGCTCCAATTAGAAATAGTAATTAATCTATATTAAAACTGCTTTTCTGAAGGAAATTCCTTCACATATATACATATACATATACACACATATACACAAATATATATAGTATATATTTGTTTAGATACTAGTATTTTAATTTACTTTAGTTACTGATGAAATCTATCATGTTTTACAACTTGTATTTAACTTACTTTGGTTTCTAAGGACACCAGGGTAAATTTATCATGTTCGCCCACTCTGAAGAGGTAAAGTAATATCAAAGAAAAATTAAAAGATTTGGAGACAGAGAGCCTAGGCTTATATCCCAAGTCTGCAATGTACTTGAGAACTTTATAATGGTCCTACTATATACCTCATTCTTCATTATATTACCTAGATAAGGACAACTGCAATGACATTTCATAGTAACAACTGAGATTAAAATAGTTTTTGTAAAAGGCCTACGGTATTTTTTTATTATGTTTTCTGACTTACCTAATATTTTTTGAATACCCTTCCAAAGGCTGGGAAATTTCAAATCATATAGCCCATCCTCCTGCAAACAGAAGCCAGGAATCTGAACTCTCTTTATATTAGGATACAGACTTGTAACGCAAGCTGCCTTTCCGGTCAGATGCCCCTCCTAGTGGCTTTGCCCAGTGTTGTCAATATGAGCTGAGGTCTGTACCCTGCTATGGTGCCAATATAATCTCCTCAGAATTTCAATCAAGTAATATGATTTCAGCTAATATCACTTCATAAACCATATAATTTACTAAACCCTTTGGCAAGACTAGCTGAAGTGGTCTTTATTATCAGCAATCAAGAAACAATGATTGTAGCAGCACCTATTGTGGAATATGGCAATAAGTGCATCCCCACTAAATGACAGTTCCTCATTGCTCTTCTGTGTGAGTCTATTAAAAACCTAGTAACAGTTGTTTGTTAAGTACATATAATGAGCTACCTTCCCCAATAAAATACAATGAAACAGCTAAAGCAAAGTGACCTTATCAATTTCCAAGTTCAAATATCTAGTAAAAGGTAGAATCCATATAGGACCATCATTATCATCATAAATAAAAATGTATTTATAAATAAGAAAACTAATTCACAGAATAAATGGTGCTGGGAAAACTGAACTGCTACATGCAAAAGAATGAAGCTAGGTTACTGCCTCTCACCATGCACATAAACCAACTCTAAGTGGATCAAAGACTTAGACATAAGACCTGAAACTATAAAATATATAGAAGAAAATACAGGCAAAACACTACATGAGGGCCTCCCTGGTGGTGCAGCGGGTAGAGCGCCACACTGTGAAGCATCTGTGTGGCACAGCAGCGCGAGTTTGATACCCGGCCAGGGAGGGGACCACAGGGAGGCAGACCTCTCCTGCCTCTCCCACTGCTCCCCTCAGCAGTGTATTTCAGTTGCTCTACCTGTTCTACTCCCCACTTTGTCTCTGGTGAATCCTCTCACCTCCCACACCTCTGGCCTGTACCCCTACTCTTGTATGCATAAATTTTAAAAAATTTTAAAAAAACACTACATGACATATATCTCAGTAACATCTTTATTTTTTTTTAAAGATTTATTTATTTATGCATACAAGAGCTGGGGTACAAGCCAGAGTCGTGGGAGGTGAGAGGAATCACCAGACAGAGTGGGGAGCAGAACAGGTAGATGGA
>JAGFMF010011689.1:946318-958341 GCA_019455555.1 Galemys pyrenaicus | reverse complement strand
ATCCGATATTTTTCTCTTGCCTTCTGACTTGTTTCACTGAGTATAATTCCTTCTAGTTCCATCCATGTTTCTATAAATGCCCCTAATTTCTCATTTCTTTTCGCTGAATAATATTCCATCGTGTATATGTACCACATAAGATGTGAAATTTAGAAACAATTCTAGTCCAATGTAAATAACATATTTTTGTAAAATATGCAAACTTAAAATTTTAATTACTAGGATAAAGTAAAATTCACAAATTTTTTTTACAGATTTTACAGAAATAAAATCTGTAATATTGCATCTTCCCATTGTCCCTTGGAAAGCTAATATCAAGAAAAATAGAAACCTCTAGTTTTTATAATTTATATCATCACAACATGAGTCCATACATTTACTGAATCATTTAAACATTTTAAAAATGTCCACTCAGAATGATACATGAAATAATACAAGGTAAATGAATATCAAATGAGAACTGAACCTAGTATACCTGCTTCAGATATTTAAGTAATAGCAATCTTTAAAAATGTTCAACAGATGAGAAATTTTACACTGTAACTTAAAACAAGAGCTAGGGTGATAATCAGGGTCTGCTAAGTTATAGCTGTGGTCATCATTTCCTATAATGGTATGATGGTTAATTTTATGTGTTAATTTGCTTGAATAGGCCATGGAGTACCCAGACATTTAATTAAACACTATTCTGGATGTTTCTGTAAGCATATTCCTGGATGAGATTATCACTTCAACTGGTAGACTTAGTATATACATGATTGCCTAGTTCTCCCAGGTCTACCAGGTCTCCAGCTTGCCCTTTGGAATGGTTCAGCCTCCATTGTCACGAGTCAATATTTATTTATGGACTCACATGAGTCCAAATGTAAAGAAAGAATATTCTAATACACCAAAGTTGCAGCAATTGTATTATAATAAAAGAAAGGAACTCATTAAACCTTCAGGAGGCCCAAACATTCCTTTTCTGGGTAACTATGAGTAAGTTTATATTTGTAAAAAGCAGAATAAACTCTATTTCCTAGTGATCAAATTAAATTATTTCTTAAAAATTTAAATATGTGTACAAATTTTTTTAAATGTTGAATGTTGTTTTCAAAAAATCATAAGAAATAGACAAACCATTTAACAAGACCTGAAATTCATTCAATATTTTCTTAAATTTGAAGAAATCGGTTGGCATTTGATCAAAGAAGATGGCAAAATAGTGTTCATTTAAAAACTGGATTAGAAATGGGAATCGAATGAAGCAGAAAGAAGAGAGATTCTAGAAGGAAAAACAGAATTTCACTTTGTCCATTTACTACCATCTAGAAAAAGAAGCAAAGGGAGGTAAAGTTTGACCAAAAATAACTTATGGGCTTCTTTGTAAGAAGTTACATTCCAATATTTGAGGTATTTACAGAATAGCAAAGTTCTCTTTAAATTCATATCAAGCTCTCTTAAATCACTATGTATTCCAAATTCCCAACAGATTTTTAATTCAACATATTTAAGAAACATATAGTTACCTGGATTTTTTTTAACCAACAAAATTTGTTATAAACCATTGTATCAAATGGTTTAATTTGTATCAAATTTAGAATGCATGATAAATTAACTTTAAAGATTCTCACTCTTGAGAAAAAGATATCCTATTCAGCAAAAAGTATTGCCAAAAGAGAGGGAGAACCAAGGAAAAGAATAATAACAATGAAAAAAACAAAAACCCAACACAACAAAAACAAAAAGACAAGGACAAATCAGAAACACTTTGTGGGGATGGGGGAGGGAATGGGATGAGGGCAGAAAGAGCACAAGGGACTGAGGTGATGGTGCATTGTTGAAATGATGGTGGGAAATGGGGACCACATTTGATGTCAAATATATGTAAACAAAGGGAAAAAAAGAGAGGGAGAAATATACTGAACATCTGATATCACATAACATATAAAATAAATTCCAGATAAACTAAAGAGCTAAACATAGAAATCTTAGAAGTGCTAGAAGATGGCATAGTTTTATTTATATATGTGTATATATACATATATTACAAAATTTCTATGTAGCAAAGACATTTACCCAATCTACTATAAACCATAGTCTTCCATTCACAATCTCAGTAGAGTTCATTGACATTGACTCTTTGTAGATCATAGGCAGTTCTAGTAAAATTCTCACTTGGTACCAGATTCAAATAATAGACCCATCCCCAGCTCTGCTCTCCATCCTGTCACCTCTTGCCTTGCTACCTATCTGTTGTCTCAGGACAGATTCAGGTTTTGTGGGGCTAACAGTTATATAGCTGGAGAGGCTATCTCTAAGAAAAACAATATATTACAAATACAAAATTTGATATACAAGTGAACATTTATTAGTGAAAAAACAAACCATAGCTTATAAAAATCTAAAATTGATAAACAAAAATTAAAATACAGAAAAATAAACTAGCATTTTTATTAGCTGTCCAGTAATATGCAATTTCCACATTTTTGCTTCCTGTTACTTGATCACATTTTTTTAATGACAATTGCATACTACTAATTCCACAGAAGATAAAATGGTAACCCAATCTCTTGTCTACAAAAGCAGATGGAAATTTGCTTTATTTACAGGTTTATAAAAGTTTTCACAATAGGCCCCAGAGATCATATTCAGTTACTTTGGTCATGATTCTACACACAGTGATTTTCCTGTAAGGCATTACTATACCAGAAGGCCTATTTAGCTTAAATATTTATAGAAGTTATCAAAAATTATATACAGTCTTCTAAAGTCACACCAAATGATAACCCCTTATTTTTCCTTAGTCAGATAAAAAAAATACCCATAGTAAATCCACAAATCCACTGACAAAAGGAGAGATTGGAAGGAATAGAAGTAGGATGGAAAAGGACGTTTTTATTGATTGTGCTTAAACTGTCTCACTCTACAAATTTTACAAAAGCATATAATCATATAAATGCATTCTTAGGGTCCCTCCAAGAACTTTTAAAAGTGTTTCTCCTAAATTTAACTTTATTAGGAAAAAGTAAATCCATCTCAGTTCCTTCCCACAACAATTCAAGTGGACCAGGAACTAGAAGAATGAAAGGTAAATGAGAAACACAAGCAGTGATTTCAAGAAGTTCATAATCACAAATCAGCATACATCCTGGCTACTTCTAGGCAAATAGTGTGTGAGGATGGGCACAGTTGGTGTAAAACAAAAAAAAGGAATATGGTCACAACGAAATGCGTTAGAATGGGCACTCAGAACAGAAGCCATGTGAGCATTGTACATATAACATCATACTGCCAATATGCATGTATGGAGCAATTGGAGCTATAATGAGACCTACTGAGAGGAGGAAGGAGGGAAAACAAGGAGTCTGACACTGGCTAACTAGAGACAGAATCCTAGAGAGTAGACATTATGATGCCCACTTTAAAGATAAACTGAACACCAGAGAGGTTATGTAACTTTCACCCCTATCATAAACTAGTAATTACTAACCCTGACTCCCACCACCTTTGTTCTCTGCTGCCCACCTCACTGTCAGTAAAACATCCTTCATGCACTTCAAAGAGTAAATAATAAAACATAAGGACTTTTCAGTATGAAGTTACAGCCCTTCAATGGGCTTGTGAAAATGACTAAATCAGCAATTACAGAAAATTAAACAAGTGATTTAAACTAAGGTTAATCTTGAGTGAGGTTATATAACTTATTAATCTTGTTGTAGTCTTCAAAAACTGAGGACTTCCCAGAAAATAATCCAATAGCAAGGTTGTCCTGCTGCTTTCAATCAAATTTTCCAACAAAATATTGAATGGGTTGAATTGAAAAAGTTGAATGGGTATCTGAGTCCCCCTAGTTACATAAGAGGTTTCACTACACACCATGAGCTTGAGTAGGAGTATGACAGTTTTCCACTCACCTGACCAAGTGTTTGCCAGTGATTTCACATTAAAATACAGATTCCAAGCTGGGTTAATCTAACATGTAATACGCATATGAAGATTCAGTCAAGATAAGAAAGAAGGAAGCAACAAACATTAAAAACTAGAGAGAGGATAAAGATAAAAATGGTCATACAGATTCATTTTGAATGAATGAATGAATGAATGAATATAGATAAAGAGAAATTAGTGAGGTGAATTTGGAGGAATAACACTAACTCATCAAAGTCGTCAAGCCAAAGCTGACTGTCAGAGGAATTCTTTATTTAACATGAAACTGTCTTAGTATTCCTGCCATATTTAGTCATGGTCTTCAAGCAGCCAATGAGAAGGGGAGAAAGCTTCACATGATATATCCATATATTCCTTCAGTCTCTTTCTTCCTAACTATACCACTCACCAGAGCAACTTGGATATTTCTACTTTATTGAGACATAGCATCATACCAAATTTCCATGGGTCATCTCAACAGTAATTTAGCCCTATATTCTGGGGTCCCTGCTAAGATGAAAAACATGTGACCCAAAAAAAAATTGTTCCCAAATCAAAGAATTGATGTCAAATATACATAAAGGGGAAAATCATAATAAATAAATAAATAAAATCTCCATTTACCAGATTTCCCTGCCTCAAATATTCCCAGTCTAACTATTGGAACTACAACTTCATGATTAGAGAGGACAGAAGCAGATAAGTGAGGCCCATCACAGAAATAATAGAGCTTTTTGGCAAGCTAACATTCCTGATTAAGCATCATTCTCAATATTATGATGTATTGGTGAATGTATCAGTGAATTCCAGACCTAGTTGTTCATTTAAAAACTACCTGGGTGATTTGTTTTTAATATTGATTCTTAGGCCTTCTTAAAACTAGATATATTGAAATTAAGTCTTGTATGAATCGTCTTTGAGAGAATTCTATGAAAGCTATTTTAAAAATATGTTTAAGAAACAGCAAAATTTTGAATACTTTGATTCTAATTTCCCTGTATGTCTTAATATAATTATATTTTTATACTTGTGTGTAATCTCAGTAAATAAGAAAAGAACTTGCTTTCTTGGTTATAGATAAATGAATAATCTCAACTCAAATAATAGAGGTTTTACATCCTGACCTCTGTGCTAATATATAATCTAAAACAACAGCATAAAAACCAAGTGCCAGAAAAGTAACAAATGATAGAGTTAATCTAGTATCAACCAATGTAATGGATTTCCAATATTTACATTTACTCATCAATGTAATTACTCTTGTGATATTTTTTGCCTTTTGTGACTGTATTATAGAAGTCTTAAAATAGATGAGAAAAATAGTCCATATAAAATCAAAACCCCATCAGCATAAACATATATATTTTGTTTCTCTGGTCACATAAGTGCAAGGATTCCCCACAAATTCCAAAACAATCATTACATTGCTATTTCATAATTAAATACACATTCATCTGAAACAGCTTCAGGAAAATGTGACACATTTTTTAGTAAATCCCAAGGCATATAAATATCTTGTATCTTCACTGAATCACTTCTCAATTCAACAACAATCTAAATGGAGATTCAACATAGACACAGAAAAGCAAAGAAAATAGAATTCCAGTAATTCATGAGATCAGTGATGAAAGATGAAATCTGTATATAAGAAAGAATCACATAATTCAGTTATGACTACAGCTTTTGTCATAGTCTATCTCACTATAATATAATCTGAATCACTAATCATATTTCTATATTAAATTGGTATCATTTATACAATATTTATTCAATATATGCCTAATGAACGGATGGATGGATGCTGAATGATAAAATTTTAAAAATTAAAGAGCATACAATTTCAAAGAAACTATCTTGGCAGCATGGTTTAAACATGAGCTTAGAGTCAGGCATACAGGGATTAAGTTTTATACATGCCATTTACTAACTATGTGATCTTGAGAATTTACTTAGATTCTCTAAGCTTCAATATATTTCTGTCTGTAAATTAGAGATAATAATAATCTACTTTGTAGGCTGCCTAGGAAGACTAAATAAGCTAATGTGCAAAAAACAAAAATCTCACCAAGTATTACACTTTATATATAATAAATGTTATTACCATTCTCACTCTTTCCTCCTGAGAAGCGTAATGCATCTAAAAATAGCTACAGTAAGTATCCGGCATTTACCACTGATCTATAACATAGAAAACTTTACCCAATAGACCTATAAAATGTAAATATGCTCTCTTTGATAATTTCTTCATTGCATGGAAGTCTGTATGTATAGAAAAAAAAGGTAAATACACGAAACCATTGACATAGAATTTCTCTAGGTCTGAACATAGGTCCTTAGTAACATTAAGGAATATATTAATGATCAACATGAGGTTTATATACTAGTGAAAATATGCACTCAAAAATTCCTGTAACCAGCTTGAAAGACAAATTTATTAAAATATGCATCAAACTTAATGGTTTTAAATTATTTTATCCTTCTTTGAAAACAATCACATTTCATATCTTTAATATATTGTATATTAATATTTAACATCCTTTTAAGTAGGAATAGGTGAATTATCAGTTTTCCTAAAACACTTCAAGGGAAGTTAAATTAAAAGCCAGAGTATGGGAATATGAAGCATGTGTCAGGGTTATATGAAAATAGGTAGAGGAGCAAGGATTGGATTATATGATTTGAGATGCAAAAGTAAGGGCTGCTTGCCCAAAGCATACCTTTCTAACACAACAGATAAGTTTTAACATTCCATTGTTTTCAGGAAATTCATACATTTTTTAATAAACCATTTGATTGAAGTATGTATAGAAAATTACATGGACAGCATAAGAAGTTTTCACAAAATATACCCACCCATATAGCCACCATCTAGTTCCAGCAACAGGACATCAGTAGCACTCTGAGGTATCACTCCTGTCCCTGGGACCAAGATTTAAATACAACTCTCCTTTCCCAAGTTATCCATTATCCTGACTTACATTACCATAGATTAGGTTTTGAACTTCAAACAAACGGAATTAAACAGAATTCTTTCAAAAATTTTTATTTCTGAGATTCATCCGTGTGTTGTCAATTATAGTTCACTTGCTTTCATTGTTAACTAGAATTCCACAATATAAATATATAACAATAAAGTTATTCATTATATGATTGGTGACATTTGGATTGTTTCCAGTTATAGATGGGTTCATAATGATAATATGACAATTACTGTGTATGTCTTTAGGTACACATATATATGTGTGTGTTCAGTATGGTACTGGACATAAACAAAAACAAAGATGAATGTTGGGAATCCAGATATAAACCCACAACTTAGCCTACAACAACAGAGCCAAGAGTATACACTGGAGAAAGGAAAGTCTCTTTAATTAATGGTGTTGGATAAGTGGACATGCAAAAGAATGAAGCTACCAGTATATAAATGTTCCTTTTGCTATACATTCTCACCAGCACTTGTTGTTTCTAGCCTTTTTAATATGGCCTATTCTCACAAATGTGACATGGTAACTCACTGTAGTTTTGATTCTCATTCCCTAATGATACAAGATGACGATCATTATTCCATTAATGCAATAGGCCATCTCTATGTCTTTAAAGAAGTGCCTATTTAATTCTTCTGTTCCTTTTTTAACTGAGTTCTCTGCTTTCTTTTTGTTGAGTTGTATGAATTCTTTGTATATCTTCAATATCAATCCTTTGTCAGGTGTATGGTGTGCAAATGCTATTTCTCATTCAGTGAAGTGTCTTGTTTACTTTCTATTTTGCTGTACAGGAGCTTTTTAGTTTTTTGTAATCTTGTTGTTTATATTCTACTTTGTAACAACAACTGCAGGTGATAATCCTATACTTCTATCATACACAGTGTTGTAAAGCACTATTACCACAATAAAAAACAAAATGAGTTATTAAAAAAAGAAACTAGAGTTATTAAAAAAGTTAACTCGTAATGAATTAAAGAACAGGATATATGACATGAAACCAAAAAAATATATACTGAATAAAACACAGGCAAAAACTCCTTGGTAGTGGCTTCAGTGATTTCTCTCTGGATTTAGCTCCACCAGCAAAAAAAAACAGAAAAGAATATAAACCACTGGGGCCACATCCAACTAAATCTTCTGCACAGTGAGAAAAACTATCATTAAAACAAAAAAGACAGTCTATTTAATAGAAGAAAATATTTGCACCCTATATGTCTGACATGGAGCTGACATCCAAGATCTACAAAGAGCTCATACAACTCAACCGAAAGACATTAACCCAATCAAAAAAACAGACAAGAAATGTAAATAAGCACTTCTCCAAAAAACATATATAGGGGCCAACAGGAATATGAAAAACTGTTCATCATCATTTATCATCAGGAAACTGAATATCAAAACTACAATAGATACCACAACACACCTGTGAGAATGACCCATAAGAAAATGTTCACAAACAGTAAGTGTTGGCAAGAACATGGAGAACAAGGAATTCTGTACAGTATTTATGGGAACATAGACTAGTCCAGTCCCTATGGAAAACAGCATTTTCAAAATACTAAAAATGGTCTTATCATATGATCAAGCAACTCCACTCCTAGATATCCATCTGAAGAATGCAAAAACACAAATTTAATATATGCACCCTTATGTTCATTGCACCATTATTTCCAATAGCCAAATTATGGAAACAACCTCAGTGCCCAAAAACAGATGAGTAGATTAGAAAGATGTTTATATACACTATGGAGTACTACTTAACTATCATTATTAAAAAATAAAATAAAATAAACTCTTGCCATTTGCAATATGGGTGGAAGTAGGAATAACACAAGCAAAAAGTCAGAAGGAGAAAGACAAACAACAGATTTTGACACTTTATGTGGAATATAAAGAAAAAAAAATAAAGGGTCTGATACAGGCAAACCAATAACAAATTCTGAAAATCTGAACTGAGCTTACCAGAGAGGAAGTAGGATAGAGGAGAGCTAAGTGGGAAAGGAGAACAAAAGACTATGATAGAGAATTATGGCTGTTTTCATGGTGGTTGTGGTGTGCTAAAAACACCAGAGGTCAGGTTACCTTATACCTGTAAATTACATACAACGTTTTAAACCAAAGCCACAAAAATAGATATATATATACATACATACATACACAAGGAGTCTGGAGTAGCAGTTGACTCTAGAACCTTCTAAGTAGACCCATAATCAATATTTCATAAAATCATGAAAAAGTCACTTGGGGCTTCCTTGATGGCACAAGGGGTTAAGCACAGCACTATGAAGCTATCTGCAGCCGCTGCTGTACAACTTCTATCCCCAGCCAGGGAGCTGACCCACATGGTGTAGCAGACCTTTCCTGCTTCACCTGCTGCTCCCCTCAGCAGTGTATTTCAGTCAATCTGCCTGTTCTGTTCCGCACTCTATCTTACCCCCCATACCTCTGGTTTGTGCCCCAGTTCTTGTAGGCATAAATAAATAAATCTTTTAAAAAATCATAAAAGAGTCACTAAAGACATTCACATTTGGCACCTTCTCAACACAGTGATTGTTCTTTAAATTCTTTTCCTTAAACCACTGAAGTCTAATTATGATTGACTATCTGTTCCCCTCCTACTTAACCAATTTACAGCAGACTTTTTTCATCCTGAACTCAATAATTCAGCAAAAATAATTAAGTACCTAAAGGAAGATTAGATTGTGTCATATGATATTGTCTCCATCTGTCATAAAAGAAAATTGCAAATACAAGTTGCTACCTATTACTTTCCATATTACACTGAGAAAGAACAGGCTTTGAAATTCAGTAAATGTTCTTGTGAGCAGGTTGGCTACATAATTCGTGAGGCCTACTATAAAATGAAAATGAGTCGCTTGTTCAAAATGCTGAAAGTAAAGTGTACTATTGAAGTTATTAAGACATAAAGACTTTCCATTTATCATGGTTTATCTCTTGTATTATTTATATGGTATTTATGTCATTCTAAATTAAGAAAAACTAAAAATTTAAATTATTAGCATAAGTTTTACTGTTCATGTTTGTGTTATACAATAATAGTTTTTAAATTCAAGAGTATTTAACTGGTATGCAGAATCATCAAAAGTACACAATTCACATTTCATAGCTTATATATGCATATGTATTTCACTCAGAAGAGTGAAGAAACACTGCACAAAATTAACTCAACAGTTTATGTTTCATTTTTTAATACCAGCACATTCTACCAATACTCTCTACCTTTAGCTTACTAATAAGTTAGGCAGGGCTGAAAGAAAAAGGAACTGTGGGTTATCCTGTTTTCCTTTTAATACTATCATGTCTAGCACAAACAATTAGCTAACAAAGGACCAGTAGACGTTTCCCTGTGAAAAACAGACCTCTCCAAGATGTTCAGAACAGGTCTTCCCATGCCATGTTACTTTGGCCTGTGGATTATTGTGGAATCTCCAGCCCTCCTTATTCTTAGGGAAATTATCTTGGTGCCCAGAGTTCCTGCTTCGTAACAAGAAAAAGGTAAACTAACTTTACCTTATTAGAAAAATAATTACATTTTTTAAAACGTGCCTCCTCTGCTCATGTATATGCTCGAATGCCCCAATGGACTCCACTGCCCCAATGGATTTGTGTTACAAAACCATAACACAAATTCAAAAGAAAATTATTAATAATTTGCATACAGTAATAGCAGAGTGTGACAAATCTCATATAGTTTAGCATAACTAATGGAACACACACAATACACACATTTACCTCTTTTACTCCTGAAGCGCCATTAAAATGATGATAATGTTTTTATTTAAATATATAATTTGTCAACTACAAAGAGTGAGAACAGAAACTATTGGTGAGTGAACTATTCCAAAGATCAAAAGAAATCATTCACAAAGGAAAATATGCACTATGAATCCATTTATAAAGCTCAAAGACAGGCAAAACTAATACATACATAGGAATGTATTGTTTAGGAATATGTACATAGATGATACTATTCTTAAAGGAAAAGGAATGAGAAACACAACCTTCAGTGTAGGAACTGCCAATGCAAGTAAGGGGCATACTGTAAAGAGAACACAGGAGATTCTATGGCACAGCTATATCCTTTTTTACCTGGTATACTAAGTACATGGGAATTCATTTTGTTATATATTTATGACATATACATCATATGTATACATATATGTATAAACATAAACACAGGCTACCATGGGGGATAGGTGGGGGGGTGGAGAGAAAAGTAGGGATGAATATATATATATATAAATATTCTTGAATGTATAAGATGAAAATGATCAAAGAAAAGGTGAAAATAGATAATGTGGTTGGAAGTTTGGGAAAACTTATGGATAAACAAAGGCATTCAGAGACATGTCAAAGGAAGAGTCTATTTGAACTTGGCACAAGGAATATTCTCCATTAAGTGGTACAGGATTAATAACTTGTATCCCATAGGCAAGGAAATGCAATAATGGAGTATTTCTTGACTCTACAATGTAGAATATGCATGTGCACCTGTGTTAACTCTGAACTTCCAGGAAGCAGTGGTCAAGGCAGAGTTGGAAATACAAGAGGTCTGTTGGTTGGGGAAGACTTTGACAGATAAAGAGATGAAAGAGTAGATAGGAAACACTTCCTCTGCTCAGTGTAAGTCTGACCCCTGTAAAGGAAAAGAAGAAAAAGATTTGGTTAGGAAGATACCAGGCAGGTACCACTTAAAAAACTCTCTGCCATCTCTACAGAGAGCTACAAAGTAAGAAATGCCTTTGGAATAAGTCATGTTCAGCAGCAGTCGCAGTGTTCAATACCGGCTAGAGTCACTCAGAGTCAAGGAGAATGTGTCCTTTTCTAGAACAATTTACTTTGACAGATCTCAAAGGTACTGCAGTTAAGGTTGCTGACAGACTGCCCTTCTGGAAGCTCTCTAAAGAGACATGAACAATACACCTTTAATAGGTGTAATGCCATAACCCAGATCTCAAAAGACACCACCTCAAGGTTGTACCCAATTATAACAGTTTGAAATCCTTTTTCCACCTTGATAGGCACTCCTTTATATATCAAGTCCAGATACAGGAGGGAAAAAGGGAGGGAAGGAGGGAGGGAGGGAGGGAGGGAGGGAGGGAGGGAGGG
>JAGFMF010011689.1:904398-946019 GCA_019455555.1 Galemys pyrenaicus | reverse complement strand
GGAGGGAGGGAGGGAGGGAGGAATCTTATCCAGTATACCCAGTGGTAGGGGAGGTACAGATTAACCACAAGAAAAGCTACCCAATTATCAAATATCATTGGGACAATACTGCAAAAACTTCCAGAGTTCTAAGTATCTCCATTAATAGTTTATAAGATTTCATTTCTGCTGTTTACTTGTCCATTTTCCTCTTAGGCTTCTGGCTTTTCCCTCAATGGGTTTCTTTCTTGTCCATTATCCTTTTCAGACATATATGAAGTGAAGCTCCAGTGCTTTTACAACCTACTTCCCATCAATGGAGATCTGTAGACTTGTCAGTTCCTTTAAAAGTCAAAACTGGACCTCCCTGGTGGTGCAAGGGGTTAAGCACAGCACTATGAAGCTATCTGCTGCCACTGCAGCACAAGTGTGATTCCCGGCCAGGGAGGTGACCCACATGGTGAAGCAGACCTCTTCTGTTTCGCCCACTGCTCCCCTCAGCAGTGTATTTCAGTCTGCCTGCCTATTCTGCTGCCCCCACTATCTCTGGTGGATCCTCTCACCCACCCCCCGCCCACACCTCTGGCCTGTACCCTAGTTCCTGTATGCATAAACAAGTAAATCTTGAAAAAAAAAACTCAAAAACATACACACTTTTGTGTTGGGGGAAGCCAGAGGCTGCAAGAACTCTGAGCAATGATCAAGGATAGAAAGAAGTGTTATGGCTGAGATCCTAGCAGACTTGCAAACAAGTCTGCTAACAGGAGCTGCACACGGCTCCTAGGATCTAGGCATACACTCTTTCACTCTGGAAGAAGATAATAAGGAAACAAAAAAGTTGTTAGATGATAGTAGTGGCTAGTTACACGCAGGCGGGCTTGGCACACAACTACCCAACCTTGTACTTCTGGGATGTGCTTTTTGTAGCAAATGACATACCCTTGTTAACTGTTCTCATGCTCAATAAAAGGCCATGGAGAGGTTAAGATGATTGCTATTTGCCTAGGAGTGCAATAGCCCTCCATCTCCTTGCTTCGACATCCTGTCTGCTGGTCTCATCCTTGCGTCACCAAACATAGAGAGTTATAGCAACACTTTTGCAGCCCTGACAAGTGGATTATTTGGCAGTAACATAACCACAAAATTAATAGGTTTGTAGTCTTAGTTTTCAAGAGACAAACACAGTCAAAGATTTTTATCAATAGATCATTTCAAGACCTAAGGACAGGTATTTTGCTTACTACCTTTGTGCTCTGCCTAGAATACTTTCTAACATAATTGTTAGTTACTGGGAGCCACTGAAACCCAAATAAAAAGGCAACCTAGGAGGATGGAGGTGGGTGAAAGTGACACCCAACATTCTTAATCTCATTTTTTGAAGCTACATTTGTTCCTATAGTCCGACAGAGCACTTGAAAGGGTTTCTCTTCTTATCTCTGACTAAAAATGACAATTTTATAATTGCTTAAATTTGAAATATAGACTCATTTGAGTTTTTCAGCAGTATAAGCCCCAAAATTGCCAGATTTTGTCAAGCACAAAGTCCCTCGGTTGAGTTATATTCCCTTCCATTTTTACTTGCAAACTAAGTAGTTCTAACTTAAGCTCTTCTCTGTCTTTTAGAGCCTTTTCAAAGAGGCAATAAGCAGCCAGCAGACACTGATTTTTTACCATCATTTCCCCTGGAGTTATTGTTGTCTTACTTGTCCCATAATCTTCCTGTACAAATATCAGAAGTATATTTGCCACCATTTTGCCACTCCATAAAAAAACATGCACACTCATATTCTGCAATGCCTGTATCCTTGAAACTATCAAACAACTGATCCTCTTTAAGTTTCTATTACATGCAGTGTATACATGCATTTCTGTTATATCAAATTTCACAAACCAAAATTTGTATTAGTTAGGATATGGATAGGTTTAACTGCGTGAAAATGAAAACTGACTTAACATGTCTTAAAAAAACAAAACAGAAGATAATTTCCTTCTCCCATATAGTAGCAAGATAAAAGAAGGGTGAGAGGTGATCAGGTAACCAGTACAGTCCCTTTATTTAAGAACATGTCTTTAAAAGTATCGAATATCATTTTACCCTAAAGCCCTCAAGCTAGAACATAATCACATGGCCACATATAAGTGGGTAAAAGCTGGAAAATGGATTGTATCCCACTAAAAATTCCAAGATTCTTCTAAAGTAGAGAGAGAGGGGGAAAAAAAGGACAACCAATCTCCTTGGCACTCCCAAAGTGGACTAATCAGAGGACTAATTCTAAAATAGAGTTTCTTCTTTAATTTGCTTCAATAAGACTAATGATGAATACCTACTGCCCAGAATATAAAAGAACAGTTGCTCTTTATTTCAAGGCTCTTTAATTATATGTCTTTCAAATCCAGGCTCAAATATCATCTTTTTCACAGAGTCTCAGTTTCCTCCAATCTGATAATTCCATTCTCTGCATTCTCAGTGATGTAGTTTAGCATTTGATTGTTCTGCAATTTTTATTGTCATATTTTACTTCCCTAAAGAACTTGTGTTCATTATAAAGAAGTCCTGTGAGTTTTCTTTCTTCCCCCACAACACATATTAAAGTGTTAATATCAGAGTGCTAAACAAATAATAATTGATAAATCAAAATCCTAAACTATTAAGAATGCAAGAATTATAAGAGCAATAACTTAAAATTACAACAAAGAACCTTTATTTTCTGATATCATGATTTTTTTAATATAATTCTTTTATTTATTTTACATCATTCTTCCTTTTTGTACAATGCATGCTTTCTCCCCTCAGGTATAGTTCCCATAGAATTCCCAACACCAAATCACCTGTGTACCAGCGCCATAGTCCCTTGTGCGCTTCCTGTCCCTGTTTTGATCCTCTCCCTCACCTTCCTCTGAAGAGTGTCTCTGGTTTATAGTTGCTTGTTAATTTTTTATTGTTATTATTTTTCCCCTGATGCCTTATTTGGTTACGCTATAGTCCTCCTGAAGCGAAACCATCCGAAATTTTTCATTTTCCTTCTGGCTTATTTCACTGAGCATAATCCCTTTCAGCACCACCCATGTTGCTGCAAATGGCATGAGTTTATTTCTGAGTAGTATTCCATGATGTATATATACTACAGCTTCTTGATTCAGTCATCTGTTTTGGGGCATTTAAGTTGTTTCCATATCTTACCTATTATAAACAGTGCTGCAATAAACTCTGATACCATGATTTAGTAAATGTACTGTTTGGGATTGGATTCTTCTAAACTAAATTTATATAAGTTCACACAATCATTAATTCTTTTTAAAAACATGTATTTCTTCTCTGTCTTAATACTAAAAGAAATTTCTTACTATTTATAAAAACTTACAAAAAGATCTAAAAGACATAAATAGGTTAATAAACTACATATAATCCCTACAAAAACAGATTTCACGTAATTATACATTAGTATATATTCTTCAATAAAATATATGATTTCAAACACATTTCAATGAGAATTACATGCACAATGTTTGAACTGTCAGTAAGCTATTCTAGTACTAACTTAAACAATTTTAATGAGCTTTCTCATGTGTATCTTTTTCACACTTGCTAACATTCTTCCTTCTGTACTGTTTCCATCATGGCATTATATTTAAGTTGTTTCATGTTTCAGGATTTACAATAGACAAATGCTTGACTTTCACAAAGATAGTGATATATCATACTATCTATAGTCATAAAACAAAACATATGGCTTTTTATGTGTTTCATTTTTCTATTCTATGGGTTATACACATCAATATATAAGCTTTCAAGAAAAAAGGGCTATATTATATATTTATATATGTTTCAATATATTTTATGATCTTCATAATTCCTGGTAAGAGACTATAAGATATATTTTCTTGACTCTCAAATAAAATTTCCAAAAGATACATTTTCCCTTCAAAATGTTAAATCATTATATCTACCCTTTCTTATCTATATCAAAGAGTTAGGATGAAAATGGATGGAGAAATAAATTTGAAGAAATTTCAAGCTCTTGGAAGGAATAGCATTAAAAAGCAGTGAAATATTATTTTTTTATAAATTCAAGATTTAATTTGAAATAAAAATCACTCTATCATTGTATTGTAATATGAAGATATTTTTCAAAAGCATAACTTTTCATTTAATAAAATTCAAATCAGTGATTGCTTCCCTTTTCTCTTAAAGTGTCTGAGATCCCAAACTATTTCATTGATCAGGTCCTTATATTGAAAAATAGCGCATTCCTCTGAGAGTAAATGGCCACTCACCTGTCTCAAAGGGGAGTTTATTTATTTTTAAATCATTTCTCAGCATTTTATTTTGAAACAATTTAAAAGTTAGAGAAAAGTTGAAGAGAAATACAAATGACTTTTTTTCCTAGCAGCATTTGAGAGTGATGCCCCATTCCCCACCTTGCTCGCCCCCCAGACTCTAGTTTGCATTTTTACAAGCAAGGAAATCCTCCTCCATAACCCGAAACCACCACCAAATGTTCACATTCCAGGCAAGCTTCACCAGTGTCCCCAACCACACCCGTAATATAAGCACTTTCTGCCTCTTGGTTTGTCTCTAGTCTCCTTTCTTTATTTTTCTTTATACATATTTGACATCATTGTAATCCCCATGGATTCCCCATCACCATTTCACCAGTGCACCATCACCTCAGTCCCTTGTGCTCTTATGTGCCCTCAACCCTCTCCCTTTCCCCTCCCCACCGAGTGTCCCCAATTTATCCTTGTATTTTTATTTTTGTTGTGCTTTTACTATTATTGTTATTATTATTGTTATTGTTCTTTTCCTTGATCCTTATTTGGTTCCCTTATATTCCTCCCAGGGGGGAAACCATCTGGTATTTTCCTTTTGCCTTCTGACTTAACTCACTGAGCATAATCCTCTCCAGCTCCATCCATGTTCCTATGAATGACTCTAGTTTATCTTTTTTAAAAATGATTGCTGAATAATATTCCATCATGTATATGTACCACATCTTCTGGATCCAATCATCTGTTTTTGGGGCATTTAGGTTGTTTCCAGGTCTTACCTATTGTAAACAGTGCTGCTATAAATATAGGGGTGCAAGGTCAAACAGGAGTTTACAGACATGAGGATGACTCATAGAAAACTTGGAAAGGACTCCATCCACAATGAGCAAAAGAAATGCAATGAATATTAGGAATGATGTAAAATCAGAATGAGGTATGATCTTGATAAATATCCCTTATTTTAACTTACCAAACTATTATTGCTAACTTAACATCTTTCATATTGGCAGTGGAAATATTAGAAAGCCAGGGAAATAACTGAACCCTAAGGAAAATATGAATAACTGTTAAATCCAAGAGATGTGTCTATGAATTTATCACTGAGTTTATCACTCACTACTTCCTGTAGATTTTAAAAATTGTTATAATAAATACTTGCTTTATCCCAAGGTTTTATTCACTTGGATTTCACCAACTAATAGTTCCTTGTTGGCCAGAATTAAGATAAGTAAAGTGATTTACTTTATCACTTTCAAAATGCATTGTCAGTGTAGTACCAGCTTTTAACTGAATAAGTCAACTAATAGATGACCAGACAAAGAAAAGTCCTACCTTTATTACATCTTGCTTTTATGCAATTTCTGTGACCTATTTCCAGAATACATCACATATGTTAATTTTTTAGAACAATCTCTAATATTCTTTAACAGTATAATTTATGTTCTTTCCCCAAAAGGATTTCTGGGTTCTGCTTATAAGTTCATATTTTCATAAATATCAGATATTTTTCTTGTCTCATAATAAGAGCTTTTGATAGTCATATTTAAGAAAGTCAAAACAGAAATTCTATCAAGTGAGTGCAATTGGCAATTCAAGGAATACACTAAACCTCAGATTTAAAAACCTTAGATTTTAAAATTTCTTGTCCAGTCAATATCTTAAATGAATCTTTTTATAATTACAGCAATTCATAATAATGTGTTTTTAATATGCCTCATCCCCTTAACTATGGTGTAAAGTGGGTAGATAAAATAATATCCCTCTCCCAAAATATTTACATCCTAATTCCCAGAACCTATGAATATCATAGATTATTCAAAATTTTAAAACGGTTGCAGAGAAAAGTTTCAGCTGATCTTAAAACAGAAAGACTAGCCTGGATTATCCATTTGGGCCTATCTTAATTTCAGGGTCCTTAAAAGGGTGAAGAGGGAAGCAGAAGAGTGAGAATCATTGAAAAAGTTTAATGACAAAAACAGAATCAGAGAGATGCTACTAAGCTAACTTCACAGATCGAGAATGCAGCCACGATCAATGAACATGAACAACATTTAAAGCTGGAAGGACAAGGAAGTAGATTCTCCCCTAGAGTCACAGAAGATACATAGGGTCTTGTTGTCATACTGATTTTAGCCCCATGGGAATTACCTTGGATTTCTAACCTACAAAATCTAAGATAATAAATTTGTGTTTTTATGCCATGAAGTTTGTGGTGATATATAACAGCATCCACATAAAACAAACAGAAGCAGATATTATTATGCTCATGCAGATGACAAAGTAAAGCAGAGAAGTCAAGTGCTGAGGTTCCCAGTAGCCAGTGACAGAGTCTAGAATGGACCCTATGTCTTTGCACTCCTACTCCAGGGTTCATTCCAGAGTGCCATCCATCCTACACTTTACTTGAGCTTGTTAATGTTCACACAAGACCCGGAGAAATTACAAGCAGTGAGATCCAGACTTAGAAGAGGCTATGGCTTTATGATAAGGAAATCATATACATTTTCACTCTCAAAACTGCATGGACTTGAACAGAAAAATATAAAACATAAGAGTACTTTAAATAATCTTACATTATCCAAAGATGTGTCAGCTTCAAAACCTTCAGACTAAAACCAAAAATTCCACTTAAAACATTTAACTAGGAAATAAAAGACACTAGAGTCAACCAAGTATATCAATCATCTTAAATAATTTCAAATCAATTTATGCTAATGAGCTCCCCCTAGCTTAATGCCAGAAGTTTAGTTATGAAATCAAATAAATGACCCTGACCTTTCAAAAACTGAAAAAGGTACAGAGAAGTAAATTGTTCTATTTGGACAGTAGGTCGAGTGTCAAAGTTAATACATCTCTTAGAGAAACTGAGTTAATACATTAAATTATGAAGCAATCTAGAATGTCCTCTATAGTTTCTTCCTATTTTCAACAACATAAAAAGTAGTTTAGAGTAAATAAATATACAAGAAGAGCACAGTAGCTCCTGCCTATACCAAATCTTGCTTTATCCTACAATTCCTAGTATTTTATATTGCATGGCAGTGGTCAGATTTTTATCAGAATAAATAAAAGAAGTCAGGAGTTTCATCTCCAGTTTGGAGATAGTTGTGTCTGAATACCACCTTCCATCTTCTTGTGAGCTCTTGATATCTAGTGATGCTTAGTATGTTCCCCAAAACACTATATCAGGTTTTAATAACTCACTACCAAGGGGATAGTTGGAATTCTACCCTACAGCCAGTATCAGGATTCTGGATATAAACAAATATTAAATACAGACCACATATTGAGTTGAGAAAGATGAAAAGTCTTCTGAAACAAGGTAGATTTCCACTGGGTGATCCCATGATGGAAGGTTTAACATCACTCAATTTTAGATGACATGGAACTTTAAAAAAAAAAAAGTCTGTATCCGAGAAACTTTCAGAACAAAGCAAGGAAACGAGCAAAAATCTCCCCAGTCCCCAGTGATTATCCTTTTCTTTGAACCTCCAAAAACACTGTTACAAGCTTAAAAAAATTAAAATACATTGTGGCTATTTTTCCATTTTAAAGAATGAAATTCTCCAATAGAACACAGAGTACTTTAATTCATAGATATCAAACAAATATTTAGCTAGTTGCAACTATTGGAATTTAAAGCTTTCCCAATCTTTATTATTATAAGAGAACCACAATGAACACACATATATGTAAGTCTTTACACATACTTAATTATAATAATAATTTCTTTTTTTAAAAGATTTATTCATGCATACAAGAACTGGGGTACAAGCCAGAGGTATGGAAAGTGAGAGGAATCACCAGAGACAGTAGGGAACAGAACAGGTGGATAGACTGAAATACACTGCTGAGGGGAGCAGCAGGAGAGACAGGAGAGGACTGCTGTGCCATGTGGGTCACCTCCCTGGCCGGGGATCAAACTTGTGCTGCAGTAGCTGTGGACAGCTTCACAGTGCTGCAACTTAACGTCTTGTGCCACCCAGGAAGACCCTAGTCATAATAGTAATAATCTCTAAGCTAAGAAGTACATGCGCATTTTAAGGATTTCACCACATATATAATTACACACTCTATTTTACCTCCCAAAAGCTAGTACACTCATTCCAACATGGCATTAGAATAGTTACCCACAACTTTCACAATAATTAGGTATTCTCATGATTTTGAGTTTTTAGTTAATTTGATAATTATCCATGGCATAACTTTATTTTCCCATTGGTCACAGTTTACCAACTCCTATTTTAAGGGATTCAGAAGCAAAAAATCAACTAGTAGGCTGAGGAAATTCAGGAAAAAAAGAACTAGGCAATGCAACACAGGAATACATGATCTGTCAGAGGGAAGGAAGCTTGTCAACAGCATAGACCACATCTGGTATATAGAAGTATACCTGCCAGGAAGTGATATACCCACTTGAGGGTGTGGGCAGAGTTGCCACAGCCTCTAGGTGGGAGGCAAGAGCTGGTCCATGAGGGCCATTGCAGAGAGCCCCCACTGGGCCAAAAGCACCAACCCACTGACTTCCATAATGAATAAAAAGAAAACCTAGAAGGTTACTACCACAATCACCTCAACAAGGTCTTTCTAGCTATTTGACACTTTCTATTGACAAAGTTTAATATCAAGCAAGCTGGCGCAAGAGAAAGGTTTACGGGGTACAATTCCAATATCACAAAGCAGGTCACAGAATAGTGGACTGGGATGGAGAGAAAATAAATTAAAAGGATTTCTGAATGGTCAATGGTAAAGCTTGAAAAAATGTGAAAAAACAAAAATAGCACATCCTTTTAATCTAAATATCAATAGTTTGGTCCTTTGATAGATTATTAGCATCAATGGTAAGTGCCCAAATTACAAACTATGGTAAACTGTATGAATGAGCATAATTCTTCTCTCCTCCCTTTAACTACATCTTCTGCTATGTTCTGTTTCTGTTTTGCCACTTAGATCTAAGCTGGTCTTACAACTTACTTGACTCAATGAGATGTTAAAAGATGTGATGTAAGCAGCTTTAAAAAGTACTTCTAGGGGCCTCCCTGGTGGCGCAGTGAGTTAAGCAACACACTATGAAGCAAACCTCAGCCACTATAGCAGGAGTTTGATCCCTACCACTGCCCAGGGAGGAGACCCATATGGCACAGCAGACCTCTCCTGCCTTGCCAGCTGCTTCCCTCAGCAGTGTGTTTCAGTCAGTCTGCCTGTTCTGCTCCCCACTCTGTCTCTGGTGAATCCTCTCACCTCCCTGGACTCTGGCTGTACCCCAGCTATTGTATGCATAAATAAATCTTTTAAAAAAATAAATAAAAAGTATTTCTATGATTCTGCCTACCCGGTGCCCTCTGTCATTGCCATGAAAACATTCCCAGGCTAACTTACTAGAGGACAATAGATACATGGAGTGAAGCTATGTCATTCAATGGGATGTCTAGGTCAACTAACAGCCTATGGACTCCCATCAAGGGGTCAAGCTGAACCAAGGTACAACAAAGTTGCCTAGCTGCCTGTGGAGCTAGCCACAAATAGAAGAGCAAACCCTGCAAAGCACAGATATGACCAGGGAACACCACAGATTTATGAGCTAAATAAATGCTTATTGTTGCAAACCTTTTTTTTTTTAGTTGCTTATAATATGCAGTGTTGTAGTGATAACAGGAACAAATATCCTGTCCTTCTATATACTCATAAAATAAATTAACATGACTTACGCACCCTATAGGTATATGAATAATTGATGTTTCCCTATGAAAGTTTAGGTTTTCTCACATTGAAAACATCCAACCTCTGTTCTGTATTAATGAACGATGTTTTCTAAGACAAGATGAAAACTTATCTGAGGCATAAAATTGGGTAAATTGCTGTAGATTATGTTGAGGGGTAAAAGAAGAAGCCAGAATTTGCAGTTCAGAAGAGTACTCTTTCATCTTTAATCCCTCTGACTTACAACTCCCTAGCACATGCATACATACACCCAAACTCACCAGTATCAGCAATTTAGGCCATCAGCTACTCAATATGAAAGGGGTAACCCTTACATAAAACCCATGTAAAACAACAAAACATAAAAACTTCTCCAACCCATTTCTGCACCAGGGATCCCACCCTCAATAGGATAGCTCCTTGCCACTAGTACTGAAGATGCTCCTGCCAGGGCAGCCTTCTGTAGCCTCCCCGTCTCCTTACCACCCCAGGCTTATCTCTATTCCTCCATATAGAAAACCTTCTCTCAGTTGTGAACATCTACAAAATTCATACCTAACAAAGATTGTAGTGACTAATAACTTAGGGGTAACTCTACCTTACTAGGGAGGAGTACAAGTATATAAAATAGAATGATAGACACATGGGTAACAGAATAGGGAGGAATATGGGTAGACAGCCTGAGCATCAGAATATTTTCTGGCACCCAATGGAAGCACAAGAGGGAAGGGCTGGCTTCGGATATGAGACCTACTAAAGTACACAGTGCCTTACATTTAGAAGAATCCCACACATGGTATAGTACTCTGCTGGGACTCCTCCAAGGGACTCTTTGTTTTCATTCCACACTACATAAATTATGTAGTCATGCCCATCCAGAGGTTGCAGGTCTGTTCTTACAGATGAGTTACATCTTATACAAATGAATGGATTTCACTATAGAAATATGTACAAAGCCTTCTAAGTGTTACTGACCTAAAAAACCACTGGAGTCTAATCCTCTGGTAATTTAAATCTTAGTGTTTTTATACCTCTCTATAATCAAGCACATACCCAGGAATATACACATACTTTAAAAAAAGAGATGAAACAGAATATTGGCAAAGTCTGAAAATGATCTCCAAAAGAACTGTTCTGATTTCTCCCAAAACAGAAGATATTCACTATTAATACTCCAGCACCATGTAAAGTGTACAGCTGGGATTGCTGAATAAATCCTTATCTCCTACACACTAGTTTCACATTCTGTTCTGTGGCAGGGAAAATGGAGACCTAAAATGCAGTTTTTCCCTAGAGGTAACATTTTATGTCTATTTATTAAACCTACATTGTGTAACAGGTATCCGAAAGAACACATAAAAATGGCCTCTTTCTTAAATAGTCTTTTCAATTACCTCAGAATAATACCTTTGCAACTTTCCAGACTATAAAGCCAAAGGGCTAGAATTTCCTACAAGAGTTATGTTATGAAACAATGAATCTTTTCACTGGGTTTTTCCATAACTTGTCCTTCTTGTATCATATTTTTTTCTTCCCCTATGGAACATACCCAACAGTCCATTCACATCCCATCAATGAAAGAGAAAAACCTAGTCTTTGGATTTTGGGTCACCCTACTTACAAATGGATAACATTAACTGTCTACCTGTTTAATAAAATAAAACACCAATTCTATCCTTTTGAAAATATATCCACCACAAGCCTGCTAAAGAGTTTAAAATTCCAATATCTAAAGTCATTCCTTTGTATTAAGGATTGTCACCAGAATGATTCTGTCAAAGTGTCATTGATACCTGGAAGAAGCAATATAATCTATAATAATGAATAGGAAATAGTTAAATGCTGATATTTCCTGCATGATTCCCTGTTAGATATATAGAATGCTCCTGTTAGATATAAAGAAGAGGTCAATGATGTTAAGGATATACCTTCTTGCTTCTAGTTGGGGAACCACATAATTTATGTGCCAAATTGGAAGTGACTATTTCCATTAGGAGGAACTTAAGCAATCTTCCCATTGATATAGGCCTAACTGTACCAAACAATGCAGATAATGGTAAAACAGAAAATACAGCCACTAGTGAGAGAAGATAGAATCAAGACAAAAGAAGTTGGCTATAAATAAAACCTAAAGGCCAAGTAAATCATAAAATCTGTTTCTAAATTAACAGGGACTTTAACTTTCTGAAATTCTCAAACTATATCACAAAAAAGCAAAGCATCTTTTCAATATGAATTTTATCACTGACATAGAATCATAGTCTAAGGGCTCACTGCAAATAACAAGAGATCTAAAATGAGAAGAAAAAAAAAGACCCATGAAAGAACCACACAGGAAACTATTATGGACCACATAGAGGATATCACAATAACCAGAATAGTACAAGATGTGGACAGCAAACCAGAACAGACAGTTCCCTGAGTTTCATCTAAGTGGCATGAACTAAAAGATGGTATCACAACTGAAAATATCCATATTTTTAAATTAATGCATGTCAAAATGAACTTAACGTTTAGCACCCAATCCAAAGACTAAGTGTGGCTATTACACTTTGATTGTCTTTAGAAAGTTCTTATTTTTTTTAAATATATGTTTTATTGGTTTACATCATTATTAGTATTTTGGAAGGATAGCATCTCCCCCTTCAGGTGTAGTCACTATAGTGCACCCATTAGTTTATAAATACCAACAAATCTTTAGTATTAAAACATCTGCATAAAGACAAACCTGTTTACCTTTGGAAGTCATTCCACAAGAGAACAGGAGACAGAAATGCACACTCTCTTTCCAACTACAAAATGAGAATGGGCTGTCAAGTTCAGCAAAGTTGAGTTGAAACATGAGAGGCTTGCAAGACAGGACTTCTATGTCTACAAATCTCGAACCAAGTTGAAAAATCTTCATTCAAAGTTAGCAGCACACGCAGAGAGAGCAAGAGAAAGAGGGATGACTAGAGAATTACATGCATTTGCAAAGCAGCTTCATGATGAGATAGAAGAAAAACACTGTTTTGTGAGTATACTTGAAGTTGCTTAGCTCTGTTAGCTACAGGGAAATCAAGGTTAAACGAAAGCATATATACACAAGCCTGTGTGATAAGGAAATTAAATAGAGCTTCCTGGTTGGGGGAAATTCAATTCATCTAAAGATGTGTAATAATTAAATAAGAACCAACACAAGATTTATATGAATGTAGAAACAAAAATAAAGGAAAGTGAAATACAAATGATAGATGAAGAATATTCATACTAATATTGCTACTGAGTAGATTTGAAAAGTAACCAAATACAAAACATTAATATAAAACACTAAGCAAAGCAAATGTGTCGATAAAGTAGGAATTCAAAACAGAATCATGTGAGATCAAGTTAGTGAAACAGCAAAATTTAAGATAAGTTTCAAATGAACATAAGAAATAAGAAAGAAAAATAAAGCCATATAACACATCATGAAAAAAATACAGGATTATGAAGAGTAGCATTGAAAGAAGTTAAAAAAACTGAAGTAAAAATTATTAAAAATCAAAGAGAAAATATCTAAGGAATTCAAAGAAACTCCAATGTACATATAACAGACACTGCTGAGAGAATGGAAATAGAGGGAATGGAAAATATTAAAAGTATCATTCAAAAAAACTTTAAAGAAATAAAAAATAAGATTTGAACTGACAAAGAGATAAAGTACATCAAATCTCTGAAAAAAATAGCACAGAATAATCAACAACAAGACATATTCTTTGTGACTGTGTAAACAGACAATCCACACAGTATTTAATGAGGGAAAGTTTCGTATAGGGAATTATTAACTAAAACAGGGAAATGACAGAATGAGGAATTGGTTAGTAAGAAAAGAGAACTCTAAAGAATATAGGAATAGCAGATGTAAGAAGTCACTACTCTCCCTGGCGATACCCGTTCTACCCTGCATCAGGGCTAAAATCCAGACCTTGGTGAAAAGATGTAACATAAGTGTGGCTCAGTAAATGTTGAAGTCATTGAGAAGTAACAGTAGAACCTGATGAAAATCCATCCACTGGGAAAACTATGCACAGAGAGGTACTATGCCTTGGAACTCACTAAAAAGTATTCAAGAGAGTGCAGGGAGAAACCTTCAAAAGGTGTCTTCCCAGTGGCATTACACTGAAAAGTCACTGGTACTCTGAGAAGTACCAGAGGTGGTTGCTGGTTCCTGGATACTGCTGACCAGCACCTGGTATTAAAGCCAGGTACTAACGAAGCAGTTTATGTAGAGCCAGGCACTGGAGACATCACGTATTATAAGAATTAGGCAATGGAGAAACCTTCTGGACTACTGAAGCCAGACATTGGAGAAGATGCATGTTGGAGATCCCAGGTGCTGAACTCATTTCCCATGCTCCAGGAGTCTGCATCAAGTAAGTAGCCAATGTCAAAAGCAATGGGTACTGCAGTAGTGCTGAATGATCGGCCAACGAAGCTCCATGATATGGAACTTAGGTATTAGAGAAGATCTATATATCTCAAGAACCAGGTGGAGAGAAGCCACCCACATTGAAGGAGCAAGATGCGGGGGCACCCGTTCATTCTGCAGAACCTAGCAAAAGGAGTACACTTTCTCCTTCTATGCTTCCCCTGCACCCTCTACAGAAAAGTTCATTATCATGTCATTTATCAAAGAGAAATATTTATATTTCCACTAGCCCTCATCCATGTAGTTTTTCTTACCATATTTCTTCATATATTCTGTTGTCTCCTTTCCAGAAGTATTGAGAAATAGAAAATACTTAAGAGAATAGAGCAGTAAAGAATGTGTTTGTTTAATTAAAATGATAATAATGTTTCCTTCCTAACTGTGAAACTACCTTCTAAATAGGTAATTGAGAAATGAGGTTAATACTTTTGTAGTTGAATTCTCCATCTTACCAGTCTACCAGGTGATCTTGGGGTAAAACCCTGTCTCATTCATTTGGTTTGCCCCTAAGGAGCTCAGGAGATTGAGTTCCACCAGGAAAGCTCATAGACTTGGGAGGTTTCTGTTGACTTCTACATGGGGTTTGGGGACAGGAACAGGTCCACATTGCTGCCTATCTACAGCTCACATTTTTTTCTCTCCTCTGTGTTTTCTCCTTAAGGAGTGTTGGCACCTGGAATATTCAATATTCATGGAAACAAAAATATAACAAATTTAAGACAAAAAAAATCTTGCTAGAGTCAATATTTTATTAATTATTTAAGGATTAGAAGCCAACAGAGTCCAACAATTTCTTTCAAATAAATTTTAGAACATAGAGCTGGAATACCAACACAATTTGAACATCTTTTCACATTAATAAATTATTAGAGATTTGAGATTGACAAAAGTCCTACATAGGAGATAGTGTTAAAGTTTTGCAGTCTGGTTATAATAAGAGATTTTGGGGAATAATTTAGAAAAACATTTCTATGATTAAAGAAAAATAACAGGAGTGTTCCAAGGTATAACACAGATTTTAATCTGACAATCTGGTTCTTTGACTATAACTGGGACTGGATTTATTTTCAATTGAATGTTTAAAAGACATACTCAGCTTTCAGTTTCATCATGAGAGTCAATTGTTGTATAGCTTTAAAGGAAGCATTTGAGCAAATAAATACTATACCAGAAAAAAAGCTTTTTCACTAAGCTTGCTAATTAAAGACTTTGTCTCTAGCTCTAGTTGAAATCTATGAGTCAGCACTAAAACAAATGAATAGTTATCTGACTAATGGAATCACAATGTTAACAAGAACAGAAGAGGGAATTCTAATTTTTATTCCAAACCAACGTGGTGTTTATAATGCTGTATATCTACCTCTTCCACCTCCAGATAGTTAGGAACCACCAGAGAAACTCCTCAAGGATGAATTCTGTGATCTCAGTAAGTACATCTCTTCCCTTTTTTCATTCAACAAACATTCACTGCAGGTCTTTTTAGGGGCAGGCACTGTTCTAGGTATTAAAAATGCATCAGTGAACAAACACACAAAATTCCCCTACCACAGGGGAGTTTACATTTTTGTCAACTGTACGGTTATTTAACAAAAAAAAAAAAAATCCCTAATAAAAAATTTTGAGATGGACTCCAAAGAATGGAAACAATAACAAAAATCCCAAAATAGAATCAAAGAGCCCCCAGATTTGCAATCAAGACATAATGATTATAATCTAGCTGTAGTAATTCTCAAGTCATTTTCTGTGTCTTAGTTTTATCATCTGTTAAATAATGGCATTGAATTTCATAATCCCAAAAGTCTTCTCTGTATTGAATAGTGTAGTATTCTATGATATATAACAGGTATTTACCAATAAATTAATAACAGTAAATTTACATACAGTGAAATACACAAATCACAGGAATTTATTTATTTTTACAAGCTACAATGTATTTTCTAATTTCTTACTGAATTAACATATAGTTTTCAGGTGTACAGACTTATATCAAGAGCTATCTATCATATACATACACACACAAACACACACACACAAACTGCATTATGAATATCACCAAAAGGTCATAGCCTCTATCACCATACAATAGACCCTTTTATATCATTTATCCACACACCCTCCCCCACTGTGGAGGCTGTAATACAATTCAGATTTAGGGTAGTTTTTCTTAAAAATTTATTTTTCTACTTATATTTATATTTAAACTTGAACTTTTTTTTTAAAGATTTATTTATTTATGCATACAAGCACTGGGGTACAGGCCAGAGGTGTGGGGGTGGTGAGAGAATCCACCAGACAGAAAAGGATGCAGCACAGGCAGTTAGACAGAAATACACTGCTGAGGGCAACAGTGGGCGAGGCAGGAGAGGTCTGCTACACCATGTGGGTCCCCACCCTGGCCAGTCGCCGGGATCGAACTCGTACTGCAGTGGCTGCGGTTTGCTTCATAGTGCGTTGCTTAACCCACTGCGCCGCCAGGGCGGGCCCTAAACTTGAACTTTTGATGATGAACTTAATGTCATATACACACACTGATTTTTTTAAAGATAATCAACTAAAACTTAGGTTATAATGCAGTGCCACTTCAAAAAAAATTAATAAATACATTCAGAGTTTAAACTTTTCCTGTGATATTTTCATTACTGATGTATCAAATATATTTATTTTTGACATAATAGTACAAATTATCCTGAAAAAAAGGTAAAATAGTCTTAGATCAGAAAGTGAAAAATATCAAACTGTTAAAATAAGAGTTTAGGCTCATATTTTTTAGAAAGGGAAAAACTATAAAGGCTTTAAAATTTACAGAGAAAATCACTTTATTATTTTTGTAAATCATGGCCTCTATTTTAAGTATTAGTCACTAAATAAAATAATATTTATCTGAAAATTATTTGTGTGTAAAACATGAATTTTTTTTTTCATACAACTTTCTTGACTTTTTTTTCCAAGAAAAATCTCCTGTATTTCAGTGAGCTAATTTGTAAGCTAAGCACTCCAGGCATCTCTCAATTTTTCAAGCAAATCTTCAATGACATCCTTGAGTTAAATTAGCAGAAGAATAATATTTCATGGCTCATTAGTGCATGGAATCAAGTAACAGATCCCAGCCCAGTAGTGTCAAGAGAGAAGCAAGCAATGGGGTGTGCCCTTTTGTTAGCTCCGAAACATGCCTATGGTTCTTAACCAAAAGATATGAATTAAGGATTAAATATAACTGGGAAGCAAATGACTAAGAGAAAAAAATTATTTTTAACAGAAAGAAGTAGTGCAACTTAAACTTTTCTTGCTTTTTTAGTAAGATAACAAATCTAAACTTATTTATAGGTCAATCATCTGGCATAGTTCTGAATTTCATGTTTATAACCCTCCTTTTCCTTTCTGAGCTAAATAGCATTTCATGCTATTTGTTTCTATAAACAACTGGGAATACATCAAACTGAAAAGATTCTACACAGCAAAAGAAATCATAACTAAAATGAAAAGACACCCTGAATGGGAAAAAATATTTGCATACCATATATCTGACAATGCATTGATAGATCTAAGTTCTACAAAGAACTTAATACAATTCAACATAAAGAAAACAAGTAACCCAGTCAAGAAATGGGCAGAACTAAACAGGCACATCTCCAAGGAAGACATACAAACTGCAAACAGGCACATTAAAAACATTGATCATCACTTACCGTCAGGGAAATGCAAATCAAGAGCACTATGAGATTACATTTCATACCTATGAGAATAACCTATATCAAAAAGATCAGAAACAAGTGCTGAAGGTGTGGAGATGAAGAGAAAAATGGTCTAGCCCTATGGAAAGCAGTATGGAGGTACCACAAAAGCTTAAAAATACTGGTGATGTCACCCAGTAACTCCAGTCCTAGGTATCTACCCAAAAAATTCAAAAACACTAATTTGAAGGGAACTTACACCCTGTTGTTTAATGCAGTGTTATTTACAATAGACAAATTATTAAAACAACATAAATGCCAAAAAACAGATGAATGGATGAAGAAGATATGGTAAATACACACAATGGAATATTACTCAGCAAAAACGATTAAAACTCATGACATTTGCAGCAACATAGATGCAGCTAGAAGGAATAACCTTAAGTGTAATAAGTTATGAGAGAGACAGTGTTGTCACTAATGTGTTGAATATAGATAAACCCAAACTAAAGGTCAGATAAAGACAAGCTTTAAAATTAATCCTTGAGGGCCTCCCCAGTGGTGCAAGGAGTTAAGCACCGTACTATGAACATTCGCAGCCACTGCAGCACAGGGAGGCAACCCACATGGCGAAGCAGACCTCTCCTGCCTTACCCTTACTCCCTCAACAATTCCCTCAACAATGTATCTGCCTGTTCTGTTCCCTACTTTGTCTCTGGTAAATCATCTCACCGTTGACATCCTGGCCTATACCCCAGTCCTTGTATGCATATATAGATAAATCTTAAAAAAAAAAAAAAAACTAATCCTTGAAAGCTGACAATAGAACTGAAGCATCCCAAGCATCCCAAGGGGAGAGGGATAAGAACAAAGAGGTAAGGAAGCAAGGAAGTAAGATAAGAACAAAGAGGTAAAGGAAGCAAGATGGACTATGGATGACTCTGTGGTGTGCACTAGAGTAGCAATACCTGATAGGGGTATCCTAATATTACTTCAATTAGAAATAAATAAATTTTAAAAATAAAATGAGTGGATAAAAATAAATTTGTAAAGTTCTTGTAACATTGCTTGAACATAGAAAATTCCATATAAGTACCATTAAATGTAAACATTAATAATTAAAGAAATGAATGTATATGTATTGGTATATATATGCTCAATTTCTTTTTACAGACATGCATATGCAAATGACAATGTCTAAAGCCCACTATTCAACTGTTCCAGAGAATTCCTGTGGTATATTTATGTTACTTGAGAACTTAAAGGGGGTCATAGTTTACTGATAGAAAAGTCCTATTCAATCAGATAACCTAAACTGAGAAGAAAATATATTTATAATTTGACTTATGAATTTACTCTTTGCTTTTCAAAATAATAAAAGAGCAGAAATGAAGGGTTTAAAGTAAATAATAAGATACCATTTATATATACTAATAAAATATTGTGCCTACAATTCCCAACAGAATCATTCTATCCAAGTGTACCTTATGCTAATATATAAATTGACTCACCAAAAAGTGATCATGGGGGCCATAAAGGAGCTATCAATCTTACCAGATAATCAAAAATCAGCAGATATGAAAGTCAAACAATTAACATTTATTAATGACCACAGATGGGCAGCATGTGTGACACCTACCTCAGGATTCCAGTGGTAGCTAAGTGTGCAAATTAATGCAATGTATAAGACAAAAATACACAATGGAGCATTAAAATGGCATTTTGAACATGCCTTTCTAGAACTGAGAGGCTAAAAGAGGGTGTTTGTAGAGGATCTAAATAACAGTTTATAGGCTACCAGGATGATTTAGTGGTGCTGGGTGAGGTCATGCATATTCATATATATAACAAAGATTAACTAGATAATGGAGTTTCTGGGAAAAACTAATAGACAACTGTTAGATTGGAATTGTGTATTTATAGTCCTATACTATTATTGTACCTTCACTCATGCCTTGTTTCTTCAGGACTAACTCTTCCCTAGGGAAAGCTGTGGTGCTCTGATCCAGTCACTAATGAGCAGAGTATTATTCAAGGGACTCAAGGTTACTATGACATATTGTGGGACTTCCTATTCTTTAAGGGCTTCGGTTATCTGTGATAGTTCTTCTACCAAAAAGTAAGATGGTCATTCACCCTTATGATCCAGAACATGGTAGGTACTCAATAAATGCAGTCTTTCCCAAGTGGAGGAGCAAGTACATGTATCTTTGTCTAGTTACCTGTCAGGTTAACTGGCAGAAGAAAGGGGGAAATAAACAAAAGAGGATCTTGAGAAAACAATTTTATTTCAAAAGGAGAATAATTATTATAACATGTATGCAGTTATATTGATCTACATAAGAAAAAAATGCAGGGGAATGCAGCAATAGGGCTGAAGGCTGAAGATGACAGGCTTGCCTCTTCCATGTATTTACAACCAAATAAAGACAACTATGCCCAGATGACAAACAAATGACTAATCTATGCACCAAAATGAATAGCACAGAAAATTCTCATCACAAGAAAAAAAACTGTTACTTTAAGAGGTAACTGATATTTACCAAACTTGTAGGGACACATACATATATTATAACATACATATATTATACATACATATATTATACATACATATATATTATAACATACATATATTATAACACATACATATATTAAATCATTATATTGTAAACCTTAACCTAATACAGATGTAATGTTAAATGCCAACTGGACGGGATTATGCTCAGCGAAGTAAGTCAGAAGGCAAAAGAAAAATACCAGATGGTTCCTCCCCTAGGAGGAATATAAGGGAACCAAATAAGGATCAAGGAAAGGAATAAGGACAATAATAATAATAACAATAAAGACACAAAAACCAAAAATGAAAAGACAAGGACAAATTGGGGACACTTGGTGGGGAGGGGGGAAGGGGAGGGCTGAGGGCAGACAGGAGCGCGGGGGACTGAGGTGATAGTGCACTGGTGATATGGTGATGGGGAATACATGGGGATTACAACTGATGTCAAATATAAATAAATAAATAAATTTTTAAAAAATAAATGCCACTATTTCTCATTGAAACTGGAAAACAATGGAAAAATAAAATGTGGCATATTATACTACAATATGAAATATTATTCAGCCTTTAAAAAATAAGGAAATACTATGATTTGCAACAACATTAAAGGACATTATGCAAATTGGTTTCACCTATATGTGGGACCTAAAATAGTCAAACTTAGAGGAGTAGACAGTAAAATAATGGTTTCCAGGGTTTGGGAGAAAGTGGAAATGGAGAGATGTTAGTCAAGGTTTAAGTTATGCAAGATGAATAAATTCCAGAGATATAATATAAACAATGTGACTACAGTCAAGAATTTTGCTTTGTATACCTGAAATTAGTAAGAGAATAGATGGATAGCTTAATAAGCTTGATTGTGGTGATCATTTCACAATATGTATTTATAATCAAATTAAACACTTTATATACAAATTTTACTTGTCAGTCATACTTTAATAATGCTGCAGAGAAAAAATGCAGTATTTTGAGTTATCAGAATAAGAAATAAAAATACCAATTCTTAAGTTTGCAAATAATTCTTGAACATTTTATATGCAGTCCTGTGAAATATGAATATAAATAAGGCCTTCTCTAAAGGAATTTACACACTAGGTTGGAAAAAAAAGGTGAGAAAAAGAGAGGGAGAGGAAAATATAGTGCAAGACAAGATGAAGGACTGGAGTTGCTATCAAGCTACAGGAAGAATTAGTTCTGTCTGAGAGAACACAGTTAGATCCTGGGGGATGTACAGAAAGGTGGGGACAGAATCTGATCCAGACAGGGCAGAAAGCCAGGGAGGGATTTAACCCAATATAAATAATTATAAATGAGTTAATAAACAGAAGGGTATTAGGAGATATGCCAGAAAAAAATAAAAGTCTCTGAGGAGCAAAAGTGAGATTCAGTCAAGAGAGTCTCAGGTAAAAGTGAGAAAATTATATCGGCACAGGAAGGCCAAGTGCAGGCATGATTTACAGGGCTCCAGCCTTGTCAAGACTATTTTAGAACAAAGTTACCAAAATAATTCAATTACCAACTGCTTAGAACTAGCAGGAAGAAATTAATAAAGAAAAAAATAAAACAGTCCACACAGTTGAAAAGGTCTATGAGTGGAACATGACTTTTTACTATTATTTTACAAATCTAGAAGTTCACCTTTCCTCTTTTACTAGCCTTTCTCTAAGGTTCCAATCCCAGTATTGTTGACAGATCAGACTATTTGTCATTGCCCAAACACAGAATGTTTTTTCAAATTTCCAAATTTTTCCTTAGGTCGCTTTCCACTCCTGAAAACACTACAACCTCTTTCAAGGCCAAGTACCCAAATATGGCAGTCGAGTTTAGTTAGTGAAAGTCTACTGATTACACTGGTTTTTTTTTTCCCTTTGGTGAAATTCAAGTTAGTGAACTCACTGAGGGAGATATTACAAAGTTATCAAAAGGTAAAGAAAACTCTATTTCTGAAGGATTCATGTTCCTAGAATGAATTCCTGTGGTTTCACTAAAAGTAGCTCCCAATTTTTCTGCTAACCTGGTTCCCTCTGATAGGGAAACTGAAATTTCTTCAGTAGGAGATTGAGGAAGCAGAGGTATACCCAACTCTTCTTAGTATAAAAAGCCCAAAGAATTTTTCCATATCTCAGAATTCACATAAGGACTGGCATTTAGCACCCACTGTGCCATTTCCCTAAACTGCCAATTTATCATTGCCCCTTTCACATAGAGCATCCTAGTGTTACTTTCTTCCTAGGCAAACTCTGTGGAAATGCCACATTAAACATTGCACATATTTTCAGGGTTGATAGCATTGGCTGCACTGAGTTTCAGACCTCAAAAATTGATTTTTAGATTTTTCACAGTTGTACAAGAAATTTTTCTTTTTTAAGACTAGAAAGATGAGGGCCTCCCTGGTGGCGCAGCAGGTTGAGCCCCACACTATAAAGCATCCCCGATGCAGCAGAAGTGAACTCGATCTCGGGTCAGGGAGGGGACCCACATGGCACAGCAGACCTCTCCTGCCTAGCCCGCTGTTGCCCTCAGCAGTGTGTTTCGGTCAGTCTGCCTGTTCTGTTCCCCACTCTGTCTCTGGTGAACCTCTCACCACCCTGGACTCTGGCCTGTACCCCAGCTTTTGTATGCATAAATAAAAATAAATCTTTTAAAAAAAAGACTAGAAAGATGAAACCATAATTAGTTTGCTGAAACTGCCCAATATCAGTGATTTACTCAACTGAGTTCAGCACTAAGATCACACTGTTGGTTTAGTACTTTCTGATTGACAAGGCAGAAAGCCCATGAGTCTGAACATTCTGCATCAAAAACTAATGGGAATGTAACTGAGCTTTGATGTTGAAGGGCCTAGAGTACCCGTGAGATTAAAATGCCCACAGACCATGCCCACAGCACAGACCGCAGTGCTCAAGTCCACCATATAGCTCATTTTATTTTGTGTGACAATGGTCTCTCATTGAAGCACTGTCATTTTGTAACAGTATTGTCTAATTGAAGAGAGCAAAAAGACCAAATACTTTCATATCAGCTCCAGCATCTATACTAATAGCAATACATTTTAACTGATTATTTCCATTCTTGCTTTGGTATTTCAATCACCATTTGACATTCAAGGTAAGCTTAAAAGTTAATTTTCAAATATGGTCCTGTGAAAGTCTCTGAAACCAGGTAAATGGGATGTATCTTTGAATAATAAAATATTTAGAATTAATAATTACTGCAGAGTGCTTTTACTTTCATTAACTAATCCAATCCTCATGCTATTATTAGACCAGGGATATGCGGGTTAGAGAAGTTAAATCAATTGCCCAAGGAAAAAGAGCTAGTGAGTATCAGAACCAGTCTTTTTAAGGCAAGAGAACTGGAGGTCCTGCAATTATTTATGTTTGGAAAATGTTGAGGAAAAACTATCATTATTTTTGGGTTTGAATGCCTTAGTTGAATCACAAAGGACTGTAGAATTATTCCGAAGAATATGATAGATTTGGCTTGGTTACAACTGCATAGAAGTATTTTTCTCAGCTAGGAAATTCCTCCCTATAAAGAACTCTTTAAGGAACAGAGTTTTGAATTTAATCCCAAAAAACATTATAAAGTTGGATGCCTATTTATACTCACTTGACCACGAAAATCATTCATTCTTAGGAGAAAATGAAAACTAATTTTCAACAAGCACTGAAGATATTAAAAATATTAACTTACTTAGGACCTGATCTTTTCCCTAAGCATTCTCTGGGCAAAAGCCTCCTAATGTAGCAGGAAAATCACAGCATTTAGAGATTGGCAGTCATGGATTCAGATTCCAAGTCCTTTAGTGGACTTGCATGTGTGTGACTTTGGATATGTTACTTAACCTTCTGAATCTTAGTTTTATCCTCTTTAAAATGGAAATCCTTTATCTTGAAGGGTAAATTAATCATCAGAATAATGAGAATTGCATTTCAATTACTCAAAAATTACTTAAAAATTTAGCCATTTCTCATCATCATCATCCTTTATTTTTTAAGATTTTATTTATTTATGCATACAAGAGCTGGGGTACAGACCAGAAGTGCAGGGGTGAAAGGATTCACCAGAGACAGAGTGGGAAACAGAACAGGAATATCGACTGAAATATACTGCTGAGGGAAGCAGTAGGCAAGGCAGGAGAGGTCTGCTGCACCATGTGGGTCTCCTCCCTGGCCAGGGATCAAACTCATGCTGTAGTGGCTGCGGAAACCCCACAGTGCAGCACTCAACCTTTGTGCCACCAGGGAGGCCCATCATCCTCATTCTTGCCATCATCAGAACTTCAACTGGTCACAAAACCTCTAAAGTCATCTCACCCCACACACAAAAGCAGCAGTTACACTGAGAACAGTCTTATAAGATCACAGACTCTTTATACATAATTTGATTCTTATATGACTTTCTTTACATAATAACTTTTATAGTAAAAATAATTAATGTCTTCATCCTCTAGTTCTTCCCTCCGAATTTTAAATTGTTAGAAACTAGTCCCTATACATTTAATCTTAGACGCTTCCTTCAATAAGAGAAATGGGTCCCCATCGACATATGAACTTCTTTGGTTTTGTGTTTCTTAAGAGTTTTCATCAGGCTTCTTAGTTTCTCTAATTTTAATCTTGTTGTTTTAATCAACTTTTTACAAAAGCAAAGGCATCAGAACTGAGATGATGAGTTATTCATAATACTTGAGACTGGACTTCATGACAATGTAGCCTCTATGCCCAGGACAGAAGGATTCAAACTCTAAGTGATGCTGAAGATACTCACTGTGGATACTTTTTTGGAAACTATGCAGTACTAAATGAATAAGAACTGGTATAAAATGGGTATGCTAAATACTACAATAGGTATCTGACTACAAAATTATAAAAACTGCGACCACAAATAGAAACAAAGAATTTTTTAAAAAAATTTAAATATCCTCTCCAAAAATATTTTATTACTAACTCTTTAACAAAATATAGGAAAAAGTTAATATTACTCTCTATTAAATTAAAAATAAATATTTGTTATAGCATGAAAAATATTTTCTTAAATGTTAAGTAGTTAGGGGAAAAAGATTTTAAAATGTTAATATATAGACTTGAAATAATAAACGCCATATAATGGCCAGGAATAAAAGTAAATTCTGTATTCTATTTTAAAGTTAATAAGGCTTAAGTGGTCAGAAAGCAATAAACTAAATATTATAATTCATATTTTAAAAAGAACAGCAATCACACCCTAAAATCTCATCTTAAATTATGGCTTGTAATATTGACATGTTCTAAGATCTACCAATTAGAAGACATCAAAATCGTTTGACTATTACACATCTATTAGAATGTTAAAAAAAAAGCACCGACAATATTAAATAATGCTTATTAAATATTTAAATAATTTAATAATTAAATATTCAATGCTTACAAGGATATGAAACAAAAACTCTTATTCACTGCTGGTGGGAAAACAAAATTATGTCACAACCTTGGAACACAATTTGGTGAATTCTTACTAAACTAGTGGTGAATTCTTACTAAACTAGTCATAGTCTTAACATACAGCCGGCAACACACTCCTTGGAATTTATCCAAAGAAGTTAAAAGCTAATGTCCACACTAAAAGCTGCACAAAGATAATTACCACAGCTTTATTCATAATTGCCAGAACTTGGAAACAACTAATATGTCCTTCAGTAGGTGAAAGAAAAAACAAACTGTGATATGTCCAGATAGAGGAATATTATTTAGCACTAAAAATAAATGATTCGAAAAGACATGGAGGAAATTTAAAAACATATTACTACATGAAAGAAGTCAATCTGAAAAAGCCGTATAATATATGGTTCCAACTATGACATTCTAGGAAAGACAATATTTTGTCTTTCAGTAAAAATACCAGTAGTTGCCAGAGGTTGGGGAGGAGGGAACAGGTGGAACAAAGGGGATTTTTTTAGGGCAGTGGTAGATATATGTTGATGTACATTCTACTTTTATCAAAACTCATGGAATAAGAACAAAACTTCTATAACACCAAGAGTGAATTCAAATGTAAACTATGGAATTTGAATAATTAAGATGAAATGTAGGAAACTAAAATGACTTCATCTTGTATTAACCAAATTGACTCTACTTTTGGCAACATTATTTTAGATTTGTGACTGGTAACTTCCTTAGCATGGGCAGACACCCAATTTCCCCATTGTTTCTTTCATGTGTGTTAACTTGTACTCATGATCTACACACAACTCTACTGAAACTAGTAGAACAAAGACACAATGACATCCCTCCTCATTCTCTATATCCCCCCAGACAGCTGGTATCATGAGTCACACAAAAGAGATAACAGGCCTGACTGGTGGCACAGAGGGTTAGGTATCAGCACTATGAAGCTATCAGCAGCTACTGAAGCACAAGTTCAATGCCCGAATAAGGAGCTAACCCACATGGCACAGCAGACCTCTCCTATCTCGCCTACTGCTCCCCTTAGCAGTATATTTCAGTCGATCTGCCTATTCTGCTCCCCACTTTGTGTCTCGTGAATTCTCTCACCACCACCACCCCTGTACCTCTGACCTGCACCCCAGCTCTTAAATGCATAAAGCTTTAAATTTAAAAAAAAATAACACAAGGTACAATAAGACCTCTGTCAGGGAGGCTAAAAGGGATCCTACCTTGAACCAAAATCCAGTATACCACCTCTAGTATCAAGGACCTCTGTAAATAAATTACTGTAGATAAGATCTAAGTGTAATTAATGGATGTGCCTGCTTCATTCTTTGGGCTCTAATTACTTTCTCATTTGAGGGAGCTTATTCCAATGCCACACAGGAGTCAATGGAAGGTCATCAATTGTAACAAATGCACGGCTGTGGTATAGAACATTGAAAGTAGGAGAGGTCATGTATGTGAGGATGGAGGGAATGGAAACACACTACTTGCTGCTCAATCTGCTATGAACCAAAACTGCTTTAAGGAAAATAAGGTCAATTAAAAATAATTCCAGCTATATAATAGGTTTGTAATATACCTATAAATCATACCTGTTTGGACTAACATATTATAACAGGTCTAAGATACATGATGTTAGAACACAAAAGTAGGCCCCTGGGCTATTAATTGACTGACTGACTAATTGACTGACTGAGATAACTCTAGTTTCCAACAATATGTTCTAGGAATATAGAGTCCCACTTCTCTAACTCTATGGTACTACATCATGCTCATGCAAGTACTAATAACCCTCCACTACAGTCCACTGGACCCCTTCTACTATCCCCACAGCTCTGGTATCCCCAGTTCTGTTATCAGAATCCAGTGGTTGGTCTTATTTAGTCAACTCCATTGCTTTGTTTCTTTATATACCACAATAAGTGAAATCATCCTATATTTTTCCTTATCCTCCTGAGTTATTTCACTTAGCAAAATTCTCTTAAGTTTCACCCATACTATTATGCTAACCTTATCCCCCAAAAAGGGTTTTTTTTAAGTAACCAGCAAATCCTCAATGTTTTTGTATTGAGAATATCATGCCCGTTAAAGTTGTACAAAGGGAGAACTGAAATGCAATTTCCTCTTTTTCAATTGTTTAAGAGTTTCTGATTCAATGGACACCAAGAACAAAACAGCACTGAGAAAAATAATTTTCACAAATAAATAAGTGATAGAAAGGAGGGCAAAGTAACAATAACACATCCTTTGTGTATAGGACACTTCCAAATCACGGGGCAGAGTTCACACCTTAATGAAGCACTTACATAAATGTATGACATTTATGTAATTGGTTCTCTAGTACTTACGAACTAGTGTTGAATACAGAAGTTATCTCAGAAAATATAAGTACAAATTTAATATTTCTCTTCAAATTTTCTTCACTTTTTAGCCAATGAACAATTAATATAGGTCACATTCACTTGTAGGCTCCTCAAATGCAAAACAGCACAAAACAGTATGTTTATCCTTTTGGAAAATAGTAAAAGAGAGCTTACACTCAGCCTCTTTTATCTAACTAAATTTAGGAAAGCTCAGCTCATCTCAGATAAATTTTCTAAGATTTAAGACAGTGATATACTGCAAAAATTAATTCAAGCCAATATGAATGGTATTGACACTGAGCAATAAAATACTTTCATGTTTAAGAGGCTAAAAAATTCTAAAAATCAGGGTTTATTCTATTATGTCATAGTCACAGAAATTTAAGAGATCTGGAGAAAAGTAAACTAAAATGTAACATTGCATGTGATTTTGTTAAAGATGTATATGACTGAAAATTAGAAGCTTTCTTCTTGCTATTATAAATAGTAACATGGTAGTAAAGGAAAATATTATATGCAATAAATATAGCAATTCAAAGATATTATTATATAATTATGTTATCATACTTCATTGGCTGATTTGTTGAAACTTATCAGTCTGAGAGGGAACATTTATAATCTCCTACTGCCATCTTATGTAATGTCTAGTCACTGCACACTACAAAAGGAGGCATATACATTAAGGAAAAATGAGAGCACTTTCTGGAAATTGCATATCAATCCATATACTCACAAAAAAATTAAATATCTATTGTTGAATATCCCTTCTATTTAAAATAGGATTTTTTTCAATTTTGATCGCTGAACAAATGAGAAAAAAAATTTCTCATTTCCTTCTTATGAATTTCTTAAATTTCTTCCTATTCTGGTCAATTTATTATCTCATATACAATTTATTATAATACAAAATGTGGCATCACACACTATTCACATGCATTCATAAAGCAAAAGCAGGAATTTAAAATTTGCAGTAAAGTAGACACAAAGCATAATTCTACAAGTTTCTAGTGAGCACGATGAGGTAGAAACCATGTTTTCTATCCATGAACTAGTCAATTCCAAAGTGTTTATGGGGTAACAAAACTTTAAAAATATGCTTACCCTAAATTTTAAACAGTATATATGCCTTTCTATACTCACTGTAAATACGACTTTTTAAGAGATGTTTTTTATTCGTTTAATAAGTTCAGATATTAAGAAAACAATTGTTTCCAGCAGCATAAGCATTATGCATTAAAACTTAATCAGTTTTCCTGCTTTATTAAAACACGAATTTCAGGAAATGTTATAATACATTAAATACCATGAGAAGTCATAAAAAATGAACAATGATAATAGGACAAATGATCTAGAACAGTCTCGGTAGTCTGTAGACGATACTATATTATGAAAACATTCTTTTTCAAGTTGACCAAAATACAAGAGGCAAAAAAATGAACAAGAAAAAGGTCATGACTGCATATTTCATTCTCTATGAATAAATGTAATGAACCAAAACCTAAACTTGGAGGATCTGGAGTAAACAATAATGAAAGCTATAATTGTATGAATGTAACTTCTCCATAGAAATCAAAGTTTCTCATGCTCTTTTGACTCTGACAGGAGACTGTAAAGTCTTTTGCCCCTTGTGTCAAGGGGCCATTACAGTTCTAGCTTCCAAAAGAGCTCCAGCAAATCAAGAGACAGTATCACACAAAGTAGTGACTGAAGTTTCACTTTTATAAATCAGCATTCTCATCCTACTTAAAGAAAAGTGCATATTTTAATAATGAAAATGGAAATTTTCTTAGAATCTATATTGCTTTATTTTCTACATCTCTATTGTTAAGTTAAAATGAAATAATATATAAAAATATAAAGGGGCCTCCCTGGTGGCACAAGTGGTTGAGTTCCACACTGTGAAGCATCTGCAGCCACTGCAGCACGGGTTCCATGCCCAGCCACGGAGATGACCCACATGACATGGCAGACTTCTCCTGCCTTGCCTACTGCTCCCCTCAGCAGTATATTTCAGTCAATTTGTCTGTTCTGTTCCCAGTCTTACTCTGGTGAATTCTTTCACCCCCCATGACTCTGCTCTGTACCCCAGCTCTTGTATGCATAGATAAATAAATCTTTTTCTTTTAAAGATTTATCTTTTTCTTTTAAAAATTTATTTATCTATGCATACAAGAGCTTTTTCTTTTAAAGATTTATCTTTTTCTTTTAAAGATTTATCTATGCATACAAGAGCTGGGGTACAGGCCAGAGTCCAGGGTGATGAGAGGATTCACCAGAGACAGAGTGGGGAGCAGAACAGGCAGACTGACTGAAACACACTGCTGAGGGGAGCAGCGGGTAAGGCAGGAGAGGTCTGCTGTGCCATGTGGGTTCCCTCCCTGGCCTTGGCAGGGATCGAACTCATGCTGCAGTGCTGCGGTTTGCTTCATATTGCATTGCTTAACCCACTGTGCCACCAGGGAGGCCCCTAAATAAATATTTTTTAAAAGATAATTAAAGCACTAAATAATTCTTTGGTTCAAACAATGTAGGAGAGGCAGGTGAGAAAGAGAGAGGGAAGTAAGGAGGGAGAGAGATAGATATCCAGGGCGAGAGTGACAAATTTTCTCTGAAGTTAGAATCACCTAATAACCACTTGGATCTTAAAATATCATTATTTAAGAAACACAGACTTTAATTTTAATTAATGAAATTTCTTGGTACATCTTCCAAGAATAGAACATTGTAAAATGTATTGTCACCTAACAAATCAATTACTAATAGGTTGATAACTACAAACTAGTTAAAGGCCTAATGAAATCTCCCAAAAAACACAATGGTTTGCTTTTAGAGACTTACCCTAAATCCATCTCCTTTCTATCAGATATAAAATAGGCAGGGCAGTCCTCTATTCCTAGTTTGTGATTATAAAGCCACACTGTTTACACTGTAAGAGCAAATGCATAGTCTGAAGACTATGTGTGGTGAGTACGGTCCACTTGAGAAATAACAAATGACTTTAGCTAATCCAGAAAGGAATTCCAAGTTATGAAGATGCAGTTGAAAAAAGAAATTAGTCACACTACATTCCCAATTTACCAGCAACAGAAATTATCATCTCATATTTCTAAGGTCAATGTTACTTTAGAGCACAAACAAATCATTTAGGAAGTATATTTAAAGGGCAGATTCCTAGGCCCCATTCCAAGTGAAACTGGCTAAGAAGCTCTGGAGTGGGAAACTGGATTCAGTGTTTTTAACCGTCTTATTTGGAACATACATCTTAAATAATTATTCCCAAGTAATTCTGACATTTCAGAGGAATAGACCTAAGCTATAAATGATTTTCTACAGTCCCTAATTTGTTCCCAAAGTGATAAGTAATTTATCGGTAATCAATAGTAACCTATTCATGCCTAAACCTGCTATCCTTCATAACAAATGTTAGTTTAAGATTCCAGGCCAACTATTAAGAATAAAAAACCAGCGAAATTCAAATGGGCTTGACTTTGATGTGGTAACAGACTTCCAATCACTTCTAATCAGTGGATAAAACAAATTAGTCTTTTTAAAAATGTATCTAATTCAGACTTGGAACTAACAAATACTTTCAAACCAATGGAACTGATACATTAGACTGAATAACCTAATATGGAACCTGCCATTTAGTTTTTTAATAGTTCCAGAAAGGAATTTTTTAATATAGGTTCTATTTAGCCTGTCCCTCTGTGAATAGATTTTTATATAGATGAGGCCAGTAAAGAGTAACAAATTATACCTAATTTTTCCCAGCTTTATTACTGTATAATTGACAAATAAAATCATATAAATTTAAGGAGTATGATGTGATGGTATGCTTTATGGTTATATTGCAAAATTATTACCACAATAAAATTAATAAACAATTCTATCACTTCACAAAGTTACCTTTTTTTGGTGTGTATGTGGTGAGGATATTTAAAGTACACTCTTTTAGCAAATTTCAAATATTTAAGACTGTCTAAGTACCCAAAGGCAGAGGAGTAGATCAGAAAAATGTGATGTACACACACACACTACTCAGCTGTAAAAAATGATGAACTTCTGCCATTTGTGACAACATGGATAAAATGGGAAGGATAATGCTAGGCAAAATAAAACAGAAGGAGAAAGACAAATACCTGATGGTATCACTTATATGTGGAATATAGAGAACATAACAAAGAGTCGATCAAAAATAAATTAATAGTAAATTCTTAATATCTGAGTGCAAAACTAAGGCAACTGGAGGGGGAGAGGAGAAGTGGGGAATGAAAATGATAGATGAAGCAGGGTATGAAAATATATATCTGTAGCAGTTTGAACCTATAACCCCCAGAGCAGATATAAAGATCAAACCTACGTTATCTCAATAAGCATAATTTGGGAAGAAAAAGAGATAGTATTGCTAACTACAGTCACCATGCAGAAAGACTGTACTTAAAACAATGCCAAAGGACAGTGCTAATGGTGGAGAAGAGGTCACTGTCTATGGGTTCTTACCCAAGCACTAACAATTGCAAGAACAATCAGGTTAGAGGAACAACAATGGGGTTTATTTAACAAATAGAACACCTGGGACACAAAAAGTTTCTAGGGTCACAATTAGTCAGTTGTTTCACCCCAGATGGTGTCTTCAGTGTTCAGTAGTCCCAAACAAAGGCCACTCAAGTAAGATTGTACTGTCCCATCAACAAAGGCCAAGAGCTGGTAGCATACAAGTCAGCAGTGTACCAGGGTCCAATTCATAGTGACAGCTAGAGGGGTTCATAGGTGAGAGCCACTCAGGTGACACCACAGGCTGTGTTGCCCACAACAACAGTCTGAAGGCCAGACCAGATGGAAATGGAGGCAACAGCACTAGGGGGAGGTGCCAGACAATCAGAAGTATGAGACAGCTCTCAAAGGTGACCAGACAGAGGGTCCGTCACCTGTCAACAGTACTACCTAGCACTTGTCAGTGGTACCAGTGACCATTGGCCACCAGAAGGTGGTGTCTAGACAAAAATGTTACAGCTCTCTGTGAGTTGTTGGTCTACACCACCAACAAACAGCTCTTTGTGCAACCTGCTCATTTTTTGGGATGTTGAACCAGACCATGGTGCTCTTTGCAGGAGGTGTCAGAGGTAGGGCCAGAGGCAGGTGCAGCAGCCCGGTCTCTGTGCAGGTCTATGGAGTTTGGAGGTCTATGGAGGTCTTTCAGTCTGCTGAATCCCACAGATGTCATGCTTCTTGGGAGGTGACCTACTACATAGTTCTCTCTTCAGAGGTGGGCTGCTTTGAAGTACCTTACCCGTCTTTCAGGGTTCCTCCATCCTACAAGCCTGACTGGACCATTTAAACATCTGATGGGTGCCAATTAGCCCCAATCAGTTCACATCCATTTATCAATATGAACAACTAACTAATGAAACTAAGCTCGAACTTGATAGATCCATTAAGTACAAACCTGATGGCCCATTTATGATCCAAGCGCCAAATACAAAAAGGAAAAGCCAGTGCTTGCTCTTAGGTCTTGGCAAGTTTATGGGCTGGTGGGCTCCGAGGAGCCTTATCTGAGCAGGTCTCAGTGGCACTAGACACACACTGCACTTGGTGCCCGGTCAGCAGGAATGAGAGTAACAACGCACCCATTGTTGCCTGCAGCAGCACTGGAACACAAGTCCCATTTGCTGCAGGGTGGGCTCTGCTGGGAGTCCGCCATGTTGGCCCAGTACTCCATGGGCCTCTCTGTCTGCAGCTCTAAAGAGCCACAGTATTGGAGCTGCCCTAGCAAGGCCCAGTAGTCCTCCAAGTAGTTTTGGCTAGGACCTGGGGGTTTGCGGTTTGCTTCCACTGCCAGAGTTTACTCTGACACTAGCCTATCTTGCCACTATAGTCGCAACAGGGTTGCTCACAATGGGGGATGGCTGTCCCATCTGATGTGCTTCCACTTCGGATGCACTTACCACGTTTCTGCTGTTTTTAGAGCAGCCCACACAGACTGCCCCTCAGGCTTACACTCCGAGGCTATGGCACCAACAAAGCCAGCATGCTCTGCTGCTCAGATGGTAGGATAAAGCTGGTTTTGCCCCATAACTTGTGCCACAGGAATCCAGTTTCATGAGTACATTAGATTCCCAGCACTTGCTCATCTTACAATATCTCATTTCACCCAACCACCAGTTCCAGACAGCTGCCACTCTTTTTGTTTCTATTCTTTTGTTTCCATGGTTTTTGAGTATACATGTAGATAATATCATACAGCACTTATCTTTTCCATCTGACTCATTTCACTTAGCATAGTGCTCTTAACATTCAATCATATTGTCACAAATGGCAGGATTTGCTTCTTACTCATGACTTAATAATACTCCATTGTGTGTATATATACACCACATCTTCTTTATCCATTCGTTTCTTGATAAACACCTTGATTGCTTCCACATCTCAGCCATTCTGAATACCGCTGCAATGAACATAGAGGTGCAGGTATCTCTTTGAGATACTAATTTCATTTTATTCAGTTATGTATACCCAGAAGAGAGATTACTGGATCAAATGGTACTCCTGTTTTGTTTTTTTTTAAATTACTTGAAGAACATTCATAATGGCTGTACCAGTTTACAGTTCCACAAAAGGCACACTCTAATTTTAATATGCATTACATTTATCAAATAAATAATTACTGGGAATTTAGTATTCAGCATAATGACTATAGTAATGTAAAAATTGCCCATCTCTTCCACTATCATTTAACAACCTGTGTGTATTTAGCTTTATAAATGTTTCATTATATCATCTGGTTTGCATGTGCTACTTTTATCTTGAATTCCCCACAATTTGTTTCATAGAGCCAATCTTCTTCTGTGATTAAAGAGAAAAACAAGATAGTTTAATTTTTTCTTAAGACCCTATCTCCTGAAGTCTCCCTGGTGGCACATGGATAAGCTAAGTCACAGTACAATGAAGCTATTGGCAGCTACTGCAGCACAGTTTGATTTCTGGCCAGGGGACTCACATGGTGCAGCAGACCTCTCCTTTCTTGCCCACTGCTCCCCTAAGCAGTATATTTCAGTCAATCTACCTATTCTGCTCCCCATACTATCTCTGGTGAATCCTCTCACCCCCAGCACCTCTAACCTGTACCCCAGTTTTTGTATGCATAAATAAATAAATCTTTAAAAAAAAGGACCTTATCTTCTCTAATCATCAAATGTATCTCTGGTTTCTATAGCACAGTGTGTTAAAGTCTCTTTTAATGCTCTGAATATCAAAAACATGATTTCCTTTTCATAAAATGACATCTTAAATAATCCATTTTCCTTCAAACTTGTAACATATTATTTCCCTCCCAGGAGTAACTGCCTGTCATCTCTAAAGTAACCACACTATTCAAATGTTGTTTACTATGATAAATCCAATGTCTTTGAACCAAACTCCTTCTTGTTTTATATACTGAAAAAAATGACTGATTTCTATGCTTCATTGAAACAAGGATAGATGTGCATTTCAATATGCAGTAAAGAACTTCTGAACTCTATATTTTATAAAAAGAAGTTAACTTTCCTTTGAAAACTGAGACCAGAGTAATTTATTTGTTCTTAAAAAAAGCAACTTTATAATGCTATCTTAGACTTTGGGGTCACTGTATTTCACTCTTATCTTCCCTTAGCACATGAGCTAAAAATGTCAGTTTTCCTGTAAAAGTTATAAATATTTTCATTATAAATTTATGAAGGTCAGCTATATAATTATATGAATATCAATCATCCTTTTAGTGACTTAGAGCCTTTTTTATTGAAGTAGCAATGCATTATAACAGCATGTAAATTTCAGATTTGTATCATTAAAAGTCAGTGTGTCTATACTACATAAAGTTTACCACTAAAAGCCATTCACCATACAATTCATCTCTTTGACCCAATTTACCCATCCTCCAGTCCCCACCCACCTTGACAGCTGACTAATTATCTTATTGATTAAAAGTTTATTTCTATTTTACTTATTTCATCTACTTGTTTTGTTTCTCTCTATATAACATGTGTGAAATTACACAGTGCAGATATGACTTATTTCACTTAGCATAATCCTCTCAAGATCTGTCTATATTGTTGCAAATGGTAGGATTTCATTTTGTTTTGTTTTGTTTTTTATAGCTGAATAGTATTCTGCAGTGTGTATATATACCACATTGTCTATATCCAACCATCTGTCTATGGGCACTTAGTTTATTTCCAGCTCTTGACTATTGTAACTAATGCTGCAATAAACATGGGTGTGCAGATATCACTTCAAATTAGTATTTTTGGGGTAAATATCCAAAAGTGGGATAACTGGCTCATATAGAATTCCTATTTTTAAGTTTTTGAATATTTTTGATCCCTTATTGGCTGTATAATGTGAAAAGATCTTCTTCATTCAGTGTGATGTCTTCTAGTTTTGATGATAGTTCATTGCATTATGCAGAAATGTTTTAGTTTTATGTAGTCCCATTATTTACACCCACATTGCTAATATTCAATATGAATACTACAATCTTCAAGGGAGGCTAGAAGTAAATAAGTACAAGAATAAAAGGAGACCATGGATATATAAATACCCCAAAGTCATAGATCCAAATAATGACATTCAACCACAAGTACTAAGATCCCAAAGCCTATTCCCTTTTTAGGTAACAAAGCAGAATTCACAGAACTTGACAGCATGTCAAGTATATTTGTTTCAGTGGGAGGATTAAGCAAATGATCAGGAAGATAACAGGCAATTTAATTGTCCATTTTTCAACATTATAAAAAGGCAAATGTTGGGAAAATCTGCTTAGAAAATCAAAATTTCACTCTATTAGTAAACAATATATAGAACTTCAGAAGACTTCAAAAACCAAACAAAAAAAAAACCCACAAAACCAATGAGATGGGTTATTTTCATTGTTAAGATGCCACAAGCAGATATACAAACACTCAGACTATTCCATAAAATATTTAATTAGGCAGAATTAGTAGGAAAAGACAAACAACATTTGTGTTTTGAAGACTAATCTCTTATTTATCCAGATTCCAAAAATACACAGAACACCTTAATTTTTGCAGTGCTATTATATAATATATACTTGTATTATTGAATCTAAGCCACTCCAAGATTCTGGTTCTTCTGCTTTATCAAAGAGAAATTTTATCACATTTATTTTAATCTTATTAAGAATTATATTATAACTCATTCAAGGCTGATAATTCATTTAGGACACTTCCATCAGTCACATTGTTCAAATATTCAGAATCATTCCATTACATGATATTTCTGAACAAACAAATTGATGCATTTAGGGGAAGAACAGAACATGAAGTAAAATAAAAAGTGGAGTATTTTCTTCATAGGCAGATGACTGACTAGGGAACTGGCTATGAAGTGTAGATAAAATTTTCACTGCATGTGAAAATCATTAAGTTAATTTGACAATATATGGAACAGAAATCAAAACACATCCCAAGATGTTAGGTAAAAAACACAGCCAGAACAACTCATAAGAAACCTTTGAAGTTCACAGATCTGAAATGTGAATTTCTTATGGAAGATCATTTTATGCTCTAAATTGCTGGTGTATGTGATCAAATTTCTTTTTAGTGGCTACTGAATACAGTTGGTTCTGGTAGGACAGTCTGAAGCAACCACACAGAAGGGAAAAAAAACTGTCCAGAAAGGGTTAGTAGTAAAAAGGGACAGATTCAATGATGTTGGTTGTTTGCTATTTTTTTCTTACTTTTTAAATATCTAGTGCATTTCAGGAGTAACTTCACATCTTATTTATCGGTATTCCTGATTCTATGGAATTTTTTGAAGACCTTTCTAAGAAAATACAGTCTGTTTTCTTTTTGAATTCTTTTGCCTTTCTCAGACTGTTATTTATCCAACCTCCTAGAACAATCTTTTACTGTTCCTACAATAAATGAAATTTTTTAGGCTTAATGTGATTTACACATGTTTCTGTAAGTCTGGGGGAAAAAAATCACCCGTCATGTTTTAACTCTATCCTCATGAGGACATGACTTGATCAAGCCTTCCTCTAAAAGACATTGTCCTTTAGGTGAGTGACATTTTTAGATAAGTAGTTTTCCTCCAACCTCCGTTAAGTATCATATAAGAGTTTTTTTCCATTAGAACTTCCCTAATTCCTTACTTGGAGATAGCCTCAAAGCCAAAGCTGTCTCAGCTCCAAAAGCCCTCACCTCAGAACTATACGGAACCATTAAAAGTCAAGTGCTTCTGTAGTTTTTTTTAAACAATGTGTCAAAAATTTCTTCAAATAGTCTTATAACTGTCATGAATCTAATCATCTGATCTGTTGATAGGAACTTCACCTTCTCCTTGAGAAAGTTTCTCATGAGAAATTTTACTGCCCTTAATCCTGTGTACTTGCACTTTCACAGTCAACTCTGTCTTCTACTCAAGTGAACTCTTGATCTCAGTTATCTCACTTCTTGCACATGTTTGGTTTCACTTTGTCCTGCAAAGCTATTCTTTCCTTGATGTCGCCCAAAATCACACAAACAAGGCAATGCTATGAGTTGTTATATTACCAAACTGTCAATGCTAAATATTGTAAATCAGAAGTTTGCAGCTATGCCATCAGGAATTTTTCTATCTTTCACCACAGGACACAACATCCTATCTATATTACATAGCCTTTTCTCTAACTACACCATCCTTTGTCTTTCTTCTGAACAGTTCTCCCACACCAATGTTCACTTACTTATGGAAAGTTTAGTTCTCTTTTTGCACTGAAATCTCCTTCAAAAAATCACTGTCAAGGTCTTATCTTCCACACTCACAGAAGTTTATAAAGGCATTTTCCTAAATGAAGACAGTTCTCTAAATGAAACTCTACTAGTAGTGATTTATAACATTTTATAATATAAATATTCATAAATTTGAAAAACAGGAACAAACAAGAACCAAATGTAGTAGAAGGAATAAAATAAAAATGAAAGTGGAAGTAAATGAAACATACATCAAAAGGAATACAAAAGATCAGTGAAACTAAGAGGTTCTTCAAGAAGATATAAAAATAGATAAAGCTATAGGTAGGCTAACAAAAAGGAAAGAAAACATTAATAAACAGAAATTAAATGAAAGAGGAAAAATTACTACAGATGGCATAGAAATGCAAAGGATCAAAAGAGATTACTATGAATAATAATGTAAATAAATTCTATAAACTTGAAGAAATTAATAAATGTCTATATCAATATAGCTGACCAAGACTAAACCCTGAAGAAACAGAAGAACTGAAGAAATCGATCACAAGCATGAAAATTGAAACAGCAACAAAAAAAAATCCCCTAAACAACTTCTATTAAGCCATTAAAGAAGAACACAGTCTCATCTTGTTTAAATTATTTCTAAAATCCAACAAGGAACACTTCCAAATATACTTTACAATGCCAACATTACCTTAATACTGAAATCAGATAAAAACAGCTTAAGAAATGAAAATCACAAACCAGTATCTCTGATGAACAATGACACAAAAACTTTAACAAAATAGTAGCAAATTCAGTGTCATTAGGATTATACTTCATGATCAAATGGGATTTATTCCAGTGATACAAGTATGTTTTATATATGCAATGCAATCAATGTAATATATTATATCAACAGTTACCAATAAAAATCATATGATAATATCAATAGATGCAAAGAAACATTTAATAAGATTCAACATCTTATGTATATATACATAGGTAGATAAGGAAAGCTGAAATTAAATCTATAAATAGCTACAAAAAGCAGTAAAAAATATCTATTGGCAAAGTTTAATTCACTTTTTCAGTGAGAACTAATATAAAGAAGAAGCAGTTTCTACCCCAGTGATAGTTTCACAGCTTAAATTTATAAACAAGCTGTCAAACATTTTTTTACTCTTTTGAATACAACAGACTAAATCAGTTAAGATATAATTACAACTAATAATTGTTACTATTACTATAATAGCTTCATTTATAAAATATTACTTCTCCCCTAATTAAATGAGACATCCAGCACTTTTCATAAGTAATTGAAATGTTAAGTAGTTACATTATGCAATCAAACATGTGAAAACCAAGGATAATAAGCCAGATATAATACCAAAGAAAACCAATGAAGTGAAATGTGTTAGGGAAAACATAGGTAGATGTTTATAACTATGAGAAAATATTTAAATCAAAAGCTTACCTGTACAACTGGTGTCCAAGAGGTCTGTCGAGTATATTCACAGTGGGTTTCCGATTCTGCAGCAAACGTAGGACAGCCCAGCCTCACAAGATGATACAGTAAAAAGAGGCAGTCTCAAGTTTATATTCCCTAGGAGAGTAGAGATATACTTGAAGTACTGTTTCTGAACTAATTAGTAACTTTCAAGGTGAAGAAACAATCATTAGACTCTGGAACACTATGTAAGAAGGGCAGGGAGACAAGTAAATAAACCCAACTATCCCTATAGACACTGTACATCCTATGACCACTATCCTGTGCTACCTGTATCACTTAAGGTACCAAAAGATAAACATCTGTAAATTGCAACAAAGCAAAAACAACCTGGAAATGAGAAAAGACAGGAAAAAGAGCTATGTTCAATGTCTGAGGTATTAAGAGATAAGGAAGGATATTATTTCCCTTCATTTCTGAAAAGCCTGAATCCAATTACTTTTTCTTAAAAAAAAAAAAATCCTAACTTCAGACAGTATTAACAAATACTTATCTTTTCTCCTTTTTCCATTTACTCACCCATCCCTAGCCCTGTGTCATTCAGTTTCCAGCGAAACAAGACTTTGAAGGTCACTAATAATCTTCAAAATATTATTTTCAATAGACATGTTTCCATCTTCAATTTTTTTACTTGTCTGTATCACATCACTCGATATTATGAATCATCTGTCCCTTTTTGAAAATTTTACATTCTCTGGTTTCATTATATTCCTACCTTAACTTCCCTACTACCTGTTTGAGCTTTTTCTGTCTCCTTTCATTCCTTCAGTTATATATTTTTACCATAATTAGCTACTAGGATTTGTAACAAAATCTGAAGTAATTCAGTATCTCTGGCTATTTTCAAATAAGTCAAGGACCTTAAGATGTTTTAACCAAACATATACACGATGGAATACTACTCAGCAATCAGAAATGAAAAACTAGACGCATTCATAGGAACATGGATGGATCTGGAGGGGATTATGCTCAGCAAAG
>JAGFMF010011689.1:885951-904348 GCA_019455555.1 Galemys pyrenaicus | reverse complement strand
TGAGGTGATGGTGCACTGGTGAGATGGTGATGGGGAATACATGGGGATTACAACTGATGGCAAGTATATGTAAATTTTTAAAAAATATTTTATATTAATAAAAAAAAAAGATGTTTTAACCAAAAACAATAAATGTCTCTCCTCCTCTCTTGCTGTAACCGTCTGGTGTTTATATAGTTTGTTTTTGTTTAACCATTCATACCAAACAAGAAGTTATTTTAAATAAGTGATTAAATTACATTTATGGACATATGTTGTCAATTTCTGTGATTATTATTGCTTCTCCTATGCCATGTCATGCCTTCTTACTCATATTATAAAGGTATAGTGCTAACATTTTAGCAAGAGTCTGTAGGTGATAAACTCCCTTCATTGTATGTGTAAAAATATCTTTACTTCCTTCTCATTCTTGTGGAAAAATGTACTACACACTTTGAGCTTAATTTAACTTTTCTCTCAGTATGCAACATGAAACGTATTGTTCCAGTTTTCTGACGCGTTTTATAAAAGATGTTAAGAACTGCCCATCATAAACCAGTATCAAAACAGCATGAGCAAGCTGCAGAGTAGGTAACCCAGATTACCATACCACACACTGAGGTAGCAACAGAATAATTCAACTCTCACTAATAGTTATATGTGAGTTCCAGTATGAATAGCTAAAGGAGAAGGATAAAATATCTAAGCTATTACAGATGGGCTTATGGCTAGGTTGGCTCAATAAGCAGGTTCCAGTCGAAAATGGAAAGCAGTGGTATGACAGTACCAGTCAGCATGTCTCTAAATGATAATAAAGGGCAAAATTTTTCTCAAAGGTCAAAGCTCTGAGCAGTATACCCAGCGATCTACTTTGTGTGGAGCTCTATAAATTCCTTAAGGTTGAAAGCTATGTAAGTCAGCTTTGAATTCTCCTTATCCATTATCAGTTAATATTTTTTAGTTTTAAGACCAAACATCTTGCACAAAAAAACAAGAAGAGGTGATGTTATCTTAAGAATGTAGGAATTTTATAGAATGCCAAGGCAGGAATGAAACTTTGTTTCAAGAAAATTCTAGAAACAGAAATTAGAATTGTGTATAGATTCTTTTATCTCATCTCTGTGATTCTTTTACCTCATCTCTCTCTCTCTCTCTCTCTCTCTCTCTCTCTCTCTCTCNTCTCTGTGTTTCTTTTACCTCATCTCTCTCTCTCTCTCTCTCTCTCTCTCTCTCTCTCTCTCTCTCTCTCTCTCCCCCTCTCTCCCTCCCCCCCCCCCTTTTCTCTATACACTTGCATTTTCTGCTTTTCTAGTGGAATGGTATGTACAACATGATATTTTCCAGTCATCTGAGAAACTGGATTTTAAAATATATAGATTGCCATGTAAAAACAAAACAAAACAAAGTCTTTAACTGTCCCAATTTGAATTGGGTGACAGCCAGTTCTGGGTCCAATCCTTATTCAGAATGGTTGCTAAAGGCTCAGTCTCAACTCTTAAAGAAAATTAACTCACTTATCCAGACCAAAAGTTTGTAAGTCAGTTTGTTCCTAACCTTGTTATTGAGTTTATAGTTCTCTCACCAAGAACTATTCCATTCTTTCCAAATTACACCATTTATTTATTTCCAAATATTTTCTCCATTCCTACTACCTTTATTATTTGCCAGAATGGTAGCTCATAATAAGGGTATTTCACTAAAGTTAAATTTGCATTTCTTTTACTACTAGTGAGGTTTCCCCACTCATGTTATATACTATTAATGTTTCTGTTTTACTGGTTTGTACATATGTTAAAGCACTAACCCTCAATTTGGACTATATTTAAAGACAGGGACCTAAAGAGGAAGGTAGGGGAAAATGAAGTCATAAAGGTGGCACTCTAATTCACTACAACTATATCCTTATAAAAACAGACAGGGATGTTTCCACAGAGAAAAAAAGACTATGTGAGGCCAAAATGAGACTCCGCAAGTCAAGAAGAAAAACCTCAGGAGACACCATGACTGTCAACAACTTGGGAGAAAATAAATTTATGTTTAAGCCACCCAATTTGTGAAATTTTGTGATGGTTGTATCATCTGAATAATACAGTTTCACTCTGTATTCATTAACCACTTTGCTTTTATTTTCATCTGGCAAGAAATTTGTGAACATTAAGGCTATTAACCTCCTATTCTATTTACCATTTTACATAGTATATGCTACAAATATTTTCCCAATTTATTTGCCCCCGCCTTGCCATTTAGTTTTGTTTTAGATACACAAATTTTAGTTTAATCGATTTTTTTCAAATCTTTCCTGATGACTTGCATCTGAAACTATGCTAAGGAGGCCTTCTTATTTCCCAGTATTATGATCACCTGCATTTTCTTCCAATTCTTTTTTCTTGTCAGAATTTGATATTCAGTCTTTGATGTAGCTAACTAGTTATCCCTGTATCCTTATTTATTTTCATTTATTGAAATCAATTTTATCATATCCTAAGATGTTTATGCACTTAAAAATATTGTTGCTTTTAACTTATGAAATGCACTCAACAATCTTAGAGATTATATTTCTCCATATTTACTATCAGGGGAAAAATTTAAACCAAATTCATGAAACATCATTTGGGTGTCTGAAGTTGTAAAAATTATAAAGGAAAACGTTAATCATAAAAAATTTTCCTGTTAACAAAAAAACCATCTAAATACATCAACTATTTTTTACATAGATCACTACTTACTTACTAGTAATAAGTAAAACAACCTATAGAGGGTGAGTGGAAGAAGGGAGGTTGAGAGGTGTTCTCTCAAGAAAAAGATAAGAAATTCTAAGTTATACAGCCCCAGCAACGCCCATGTTCAATGTGCTCTGATACTGCTCGAACCTCTCCTGCTCAACTTCAAGAATGAATGAAATTTGAGTCTTGGAAATAATGTCAAAACTTAGCGATTATTATCATTGGTTATCCGTTGTTTTCTATTTCTGTATGTCGAGCACTCTGCAAGCATTGGGCAAATGTAAACGTAATTATCAACACAGCTTAGTGACTAAAATTGAGATTGAATGAATCATAAAATAGCTCAAGGTAAAACAGGCAAAACCGTGGCATTCCAACAAAAATCTGTCGCACACTGATTCCCTGAGGCCCCAAAAAGCTGTACCCAAGAAGGACGGTGAAGTCAGAGAAGGCAAGCCTGACGACAATCGCAGACCCAGGCAAGGAAAATCTGAAAGCCATCCCACCCTGGCATCTCCACCCGAACTTCTGTGGCCCGCAAGGCTGGACGGTAGTGAGGGAAGACGGTGAATCTCACTGGGAGAGCTCACGCAAGAAAGCATGCTAAAAATGTTTTACACAGTTAAATTAAAACGTTAAAGTCTCCAGCGACGCACTCAGCCAACACTTCTATCAAAGATATGCGGCAAAACCTACACAGCATACCTCGCGCCCAATACAAGCTCGGGGGAAAGTCCAAGACGATCCCGGCATTCTTTGCGCCGCGCTCGGGAGCGCCCCGGCGCGGTTTGGCCCTTTCGGCCGCCGTCGACCCTGAGTTACTATGGAAATCCCGCCGCCATCACAATGGCGCTGCAACAGGCCCCTCCGTCGCGGGTATTCGTGGAACTAGTTCCCTGGGCTGACCGGGGACGGGAGAACAACCTGGTCTCGGGAGGAGAGACGCTTCCCGGCCTCCGCCGCCCCCTCCCCTCTGCACAGGTCCAAGCCGCGACTCGCGAGGTGCACGTTAGCGGGACCGCGGAGGTGTCTGCGAGCCCGGACAGGGCGCGGGTGGCGGTGAGGGTGAGCAGCACCAAGGAGGTGGCAGCTGAAGCCAAGAAGAGTGTTTGCCGCCGCCTAGACTACATCACGCAGAGCCTCCAGCAGCAGGGTCTGCAGGTGAGAGCTCCGCGGTGGTGAAACTTCCAGCTGGACCGCAAAACTGGGCGCCCTGGAGCCGGGGCGGGGAGTTGTGGAGGCACTTGGGCTTCTGGAACGCCCTTGTCGCATCAGCATTGCAAGTCGCCAAGACCTGGCAGAGTGAAGCGTTGACCGTCTCCTAGCTGAAAACGATTATTGGTCGTAATGACTTGTGAAATAAAAGCAAATTGGGTGGGGTTTATTTGGCGATATTTACGGCAGACGTTTTATTTTAAATCTTGAATTATTAAATTTGAAATGTTCAGTGTAAATGCTTGCTTCAATAGTGTGCTGGACACTAATCATTTTTTATCTTTATTCTGCACCAGGGAGTTAGCAACTGAAAAGTTTGGCCTGCTTCCTCCTAACCTCATAAAGTCAATTTGCATGGAGTGGTTCAGGTTGTTGTTGGGTTTTTTTTCTGCAAATAGTTAACATGGGGCGCAAGGATGAAGGGGAATGGCGGATTGCATCTATTTTCGTTAACATACTCAAAATTTTTCTCCAACTTTTCTTAGTTTTAACTTAAAAAAAGTTAAGCCTGTAATTGTAAATGCCATATATGTGAAATAACCCAAAGATGTCCTTGAAACAAAATCACCAAATACATCTCCTAAACCCTACTTAGAAGAAAAGAAAGAAATGAAACAGCCTTATATCTCACAACAGCCATGTTATGCAGGTTTTAATGTCTCCACTTTTCAGGTTTCAAGAGGTTAAGTTAAGCTCTAAACTTTAACTAGGGTGGAATAACTTTTGTATTCCTATGACCAAGCCAGGGTTTGCTAGATTGCTTCAAAGTATGTGTGGTTCCATGTAATTAGAATGAAAGAAAATTAGAAATCACAGAGGACAGCTATCTCATTTTTATAGAATGGTACTCTTAGAGCCAGAATTTTTACTTACCTGTGTAACATGTAACATGAGTTCATGAAAGTGCAGACGTATTTGCTTCTAGTCTGTTTAAAATGACACACTAAAAAGCACGTCTTTATTTTAATGTGAAAAATACATTTGTACTGCATTTACAGACATAGTTATTCAAAAACTCTTTTGGAAAAGATGTCTCTGAATAATTTCATAGTTCAGAAGAATTCAAATATTAAATATATAGAATTGTTATAGTATGTAGAAAATTGTTTTTCTAAAAAAAAAAAAAGCTGGTACAAGTTCCAAGTTCTTGTTGAATAATATAACTAATTCTTGAGTTATTTACATAAACTGATATTGAGCTCACATCTCTGTAACTTCTAGTATATAAGGCAGAATAAATTAGTATGTACAGGCTGTAGTCATTACATTAAGATTCAGTGTCCACATAGTGGCAAAACACAGCAAAAGTAACTCTTGGACCTTGTGAAAAATATACTGGTCATTAGAGGGAAAAGGTGAAAGGGAAAAGGGACTAGTGGAAGGAAGGAGATAGCACAGAGGTATTAATGAAGGGCAAATAAAGCATTGTGTATTTACATATGGAGATGTGAAAATGTACCCTCAAAGTTATATGGCTATGTAAACAACCAACAAATTAATAAAATGAAAAAAAAAAAGAATCAGTGTTCAGGACAAGATATAGGAAGATCAGTAATCTCCCAGTTATCTCTGCTGTTTGTTTTTTTAGTTTGGCATGATGCTCATTGCTATAATTCCATTATATAAGTTTATATAACCACTAAGTAAGTTTTCCTAGAATCTTTAGGAAGCCTTTACAGTGCATTAAATATTTGCTGTATTTGGAATTTATTTTGGTATTAGCAGAAGGGTTTTGTTTTTTCTGTCTCCATACTAAAATCATTTATTCCTATGGTTAAACCTATTCCTATGGTTAAAAAATGATTATCCTGAATGGTTGTATATCAGGACTTACCTTGAACCACATAGTTGGTACTCAGAGTATCATGAGGACTCCATATTACTGTCAGACTTATTACTTTGATTATTACTGGTTTTGTATTTACCTTTTTTTTTTTAACCTGGTTTTATATTTATCTTCAGACATTCTTTCATTAGTTTCAGAATGCTATTTCTTTTGAACTTCCTTATGGTCCTGTATTATTTCCATGATGTTTAAAGCACTGCATCTTTGTAAAGCATTATTGGATAAGTTTTCCCCTCATAACCTGCCTGTATAAATTCATTAAATTTAGACATTAATTCATTAAATTTAGACATTAATTTCAGGACATTAATTTCAGGACAATTACTGGTTTGATAGTATTGCTTCCTGGTCTATTTACTCAAATACTTTTTTTCCAATAACTCTTAGTGCTTTCCTCATGTTTACCCTTTTAAAGTTTATTCCTACAAAAAACACAAAATATTTTCTTGCTTCATTATGATTCTTCAATATGGGTATAGTTACTCCAGTTTTAACCATTTTGTCTTTCAAAACTCTACCCTTTGGGCCCTCCCTGGTAGTGTAGGGGTTAAGTCTCATCGCTATCATGCTATTACCACTGCATTCTGAGTTCAATTCCCCATCCCACAGGTGGAGCTAACCCACATATGGTACAACAGACCTCGCCTCCCCTCAACAGTGGATTTCAGTAGATCTGCCTGTTCTGCTCCCCACTGTCTCTAGTGAATGCTCTTACCCCATACCTATGGCCTACACCACAGTTCTTGTATGCATAAATAAAGAAAATCTTGAAACAATAAAACTCTACCCTTTGTATTTAGATAAAAAATTGCTTATATGAAATAACTTCCAAGTAGATTAACTGGGAAACCTTATTGGATTAGGCTGTGATATTTTAATATTTTTATTTTGCACATTGTGTGGCAGGACTTCTCAATCGAAACACTACTGACCTAGATAATTCATTGTAAGGGGCTGTCCTTTGCATTGTAGAATATTAGCTGCACTCTCCTGCACCCTACACATAAGTGATCAATTCCCATTTTTTACAACTGGATGTCCCATGTGTCAGGAACCTTCTGGGTTCCAGGCAGATAAAGGTAAGTGATCACTGTATCCACCACTAGAGTTTTAAACAGCAGTTTACTCCCCCTTCCTTATTGTTACAATTCTAAAATATCCCCAATCCTTGGCAAATGTCCCCTCTGCTTGAGAACCATTGCCCTCTGGATAAAAAGCTTCATAATTTGTGTGTGAGCCCACTAGCTAAATGATACTAGTAATATCGTTAGTGAAACAAATACTTTGAACTTGTACTGAATGATTCCAAGAAAGGATCAGTAAAATGGAAATTTAGTGAATTCCTTTATTACTTTTTTTTTTATAAGATTAAACTTGGGTTGGAGTTGCCTTCAATAAAGTTTCAGCAATCAAGTAGAAAAAGAATACTAATTGTTTTTGTGGTCATAGTTAATTCTGTTAGAAACTCCCTGCCTCCTTTTCTTTAGTTCGGATCAGATCTCAGTCTGATGGCTAACAATTTTTCTTTCTCCATTCCCTATAATATTATTTGAAATTTCACAATTTATCAAACATGTGACTTTATTGATAATCAGATTAACTTCTTTTGTAAATAGGTTTTATACTACACACGTTTCCTTTAAGGAATCATAGGACCAAACTATAATTCCCTTAACTACTTTGAAGATTTTTTTCTATTTCAAAGAGAAAAGAACTAGGTATAAAGGTAATTCACTAGAGAAAGAATAATCTTTTTGACAAATGATGCTGTAACAGTTGAATATCCATATGCAAAGAGTGAACTAGACACATACCTCACACTCTATGTAAAATATGTTCCAAATTGATCATAGACACAAATGTACAACACAAAACTTCTACAAAAGAGTAAAGAAAAACCTTTGTGAGTTAGGATTTGAAGGTGAGTTTTTAGACTCATTACCAAAGAGACAATCCATCTTTTAAAAATATGGACATTATCAAAATAAAATTGTGCTTTGGGAAAGACATTGTTAACAAAATGAAAAGAGAATTTAATTGCTAAAACTTGGAAACAGCCCAGATGTCCATCTGAAGGTGAGTAGATAAGTAACCTAGTACATCAGGAATGGAATATTACTGAGTGCTAATTTGAAATAAACTATCAAATCATGAAAAGTCCTGGAGGGAACTTAAATATATACTATTATATATATATAAAAATATATATAATAGTATATATGTGAAAGACAATAGTCTCAAAAGGCCACATGCTAGAATGTTTCAACAATAAGACATTCTGTAAAAGACAAAGTATGGAAAAAATAAAAACATCAGTGTTTGCCAGGGTTAGCAGGAGAAGAAGAATGACAAGGTGGAGCACAGATTTTTAGAGTAGCAAAAGTACTCCATATAATATAATAGTGGCTCCATGTCATCATTTCTCTAAGTCCATAGAATAGACACCAACAAGAGTAATCCTAGTGCTCTGTGTCAATTATACATCAATAAAACTGAACAAATGAAATTAAACCAAAAAATATATTTATTGAGGTAACAGTTTCAACACTACATGACCTAGGGGTATAGGTTCACACCTTCTCAGATACATGTTATCCATGCTCACCACCAAAGCACCCATCATCCACCATATTTCAGTGGGAAGGGCCCTCTCTCCCTCCATTTCTCCCATCCCCGCCCTCTGGTATAAGTTTTATAATGAGATTTCAAGACTTTTTTTTTTTAATTTCCCTTTTTCTTTTTTAATTTCCCTTGTATTCCATGAGTGAAATCATCTGATATTTGTCTTTCTGACTTATTTTTGCTTAGCATAACCCCCTTCATTTTCATCTATGTTGTCACAAATGATAAGAGTTCATTTTTTTAAAATAAATATATAGTTGAATATTCTTTACTTACCTATACTTGGGTACTTTGCTTGTTTCCATAGCTTGAGTATATTACAGTGAACACAGGAGTGCATATATCCCTTCATATTAGTGTGTTTCTATTCTTCAGGTAGATACCTAGGAGCAGAATTGCTGAACTGTATGGTAAATCTATTTTTAATATTTTTGAAAACCTCCATGCTGTTTTTTCCATAGGAGCTGATCCAGCTATATTCCCAACAGTGTACTAGAGTTCCTTTTCCCCCATACCCTGACTAGCACTTGCTGTTCCTGGTCTTTTTGATATGACCCATTCTCACAGGTGTGAAGTGGTTATCTCATTGTGGTTTTGCATTTGCATTTACCTGATAATAAGTAATATTAAGGATTTTTTATATGTCTAATAGCCATCTGCATGTCTTCTTGGCAAAAGTGTCTATTCAGGTCTTCTGCCCTTTTTTAAAGTTGTGTTATATTTTGTTGTTTTATGGGTTCTTTGTAGATCTTAGATATCAGCCCCTTGTCAGATGTCTGATGTGCCAATATTTTCTCCCATTTAATGAGGTGTCTTTTGTTTTATTGATAGTTTCTTTTTTTTTTTTTTTGCTGTGAAGAAATATTTTAAATTGAGGTAGTTCATTTCTTTGTTTTCGCTTCCCTTGCCACTGTTGTGTATTTCCCCAAAGACATCTCTGAAATCAATGTCTGGAGTGTTCTGCCCTTGCCAATTTTATGGTTTCAAGTTTTACATGCAATTAATCCATTTCAAGTTAATTTTTGTGTATGGTGTGAGATAGTGTTCTAGTTTCATTCTTTTGCATACAGCTGTCCATTTTCCCAATACCGTTTGTTGAATAAACTTTCCTTTCTCTATATGTGTTCTTGGTTCTTTTGTTGTAACAACTCTCCATATAAGTATAGGTTTATTTCTGGACTCTTAATTCTATTGATCTATGTGTCTGTTTTTATTCATGTACCATACTGTTTTGATTATTATTCTATAGAATAATTTTAGGTATGAAAGCATAAGAATTGCTTCGGCTATCTATACAGGTCTTTTGTTTTTACATACAAATTTCAGCTCTGTTTCCTGAAGAATACCATTGGAATTTTGATAGTGATTGCATTAATACTGCTTCGGATAAGATGGCCAATTTAACAGTATTAATTCTTCCAATCCATGAGTGTGGATTATCTTTCCATGTCCTTGTATCATTTCTTTTAACAATGTCTTACAGTCTCCATTGTATATATCTTTCCGTGTCCTATTTTAATTCTTAGAATTTTTTTTCTTTTTCTTGCCATTATAAATGGTATTGTTTCTTGATAGCTTTCTCTTCTATTTCCTTCTTTGTATATAGGAATACAACAGAATTTTATATGTTGATATTGTAGCTTGCCACTTAGCCAAAACTGCATACATTTTAAAACATAAACATTCAGCATTCTTTAAATACAAATAACTCCTATTTAAACACCCTAAGATCATACCTTTTTGTAATGCTTGTAAAAACTGCTACAAATGGAGAAACAATTATGATGTTTTCAGCAAATATAGGAATCTGAATTTGTATTACTTGTAGGAAAGTTTCAAAACTTCAGGAAAAACAGTCTTTCTGCATATATTATTCTGAGTTTAGTAAATTCTAATTTATGTTTTAGTGTAATTGTATCTAATAGTCAGTTAGTAATCATACTCTTCTAACACTGTTTCAGGCAGAAAATGTAACTGTGATGAAAGAATTTAGAAGAGTGGAAAATGCTTATCACATGGAAGCAGAGGTATGTCCTTATCTTAACAAATAATTGGAAGCAGCATGACTTTATGAGGACAATTTGCATTAATTTTTATTCTTAAATTGAAATGTACAAGAGATTTTTTTCATGGTTATTGATAAAAGCTTATTCTCAAAATCATTTTTGGTGTTACATATACATATGTATAAGCTTTTAAAATAAATTTAATAGATTTATTTAATAAAAATTGTTTGGAAATGGAATAAAATAGCAAGGGAGAAGTAGCAGTTAATTTCCACTTGAATAAAATCTTCATTATGTTATCACCTAGTTAGTAGGAAACACTATAAGAGAAGAATTTCTTCTCAGATAAAAAGCAAATTAATAGAGTTAATAACATAAAGGGATGGAATGCTTTTTAGTATTCTTTTGTTTCACAGTGCAATTTCACATTGTTATAGTATTTTAAATTATATTTAAAAATAAAAGCTACTCAACCTCATATTAAAAAGAACAAAGTATTTTTTGAAATCAATGATAACATTTAGTTTCTACAACTGCCTATATTTTTAACTTATTGCTAAAGAATTTATGACAGAATTTTATGCATTTAGAGTATGTTAGAGCTGTCGTTTGGAATGCTATTTATTTCTCACTCTAGATATTTTTGGGTATGTGCTCAGTTCATGCAACTTCCTTGCCACAGAAAGTAAGAATGAGGTTAGAGTTTCATTTATTAAGTCAAGAGAATTGTTATCTCTAGAGATGGGGAAAAACTCAAGAAATTGCCTAGTTCTACCAGCAAGCAAATGCTATATTATTTTTCCAATTTTAAAAATGTGCCTTCCCAGAGATCATATTACAAGAATTAAAATGGAAATTAGAACTGTGGTTTGTTTTTTACCTCTTGAGATTTAATTTCCATGATACACTGTTTATTGCCTCAATACACTTTAACAGTTTTGTGATCTCTTTATTTAAAATTTAATTACAAGAAATATTAATATTACTCGTGATCATTTTAGGAATCCATTTCAAAAAAATCTGTTTTGTATTAGTGGAGATCAAAAAAACACCTCTTGAAGGAGAAGGAAGAACAGTGGTAAAATTCTATATTATGAAGTCAAAAAGCTAGATGTTGTTAGCATTCTTCCAATAGTATTTACCTTTATGACTTAAGGTTATACTAAACATAGACTAAAGTTATCTTAGATAATATGGTTTATTGTGCAAAAGTCAAAAGGGGAAATGTAAAAAGGAAAAGAAACAGTTCCAGCAAGTACACAGCCAGGCTTATAGAAAACAAATGTTTTTCTACTGAATTATTCTAGGGACTGACCTTTAAGTGCATAAAGCACACTCTGTTTTTTAAAGCCACTTGTTTTAAAAGATGACTAAATAAGGACTTCGCGAAAAAATGTTCCTGTTTTTTCTGCTTTACTTACCTTTTTTTTAAAAAAAGATTTATTTATTTATGCATACAAGAGCTGGGGTACAGGCCAGAGGTGTGTGGGGGGGGAGGTGAGAGGATTCGCCACAGACAGAGCGGGGAGCAGAACAGGCGGATCAACAGAAGTACACCGCTGAGGGGAGCAGCGGGCACAGCAAGAGAGGTCTGCTGCGCACCACATAGGTCCCCTCCCTGGCCAGCAGCAGGGATCGAACCCACACTGCAGTGGCTGAGGTTTGCTTCATAGTGCGTTGTTCAACTCACTGCGCCACCAGGGAGGCCCTTTATTTACCTTTTTAATGCCTTGTATTGAAAAATTTTTAGAAAGGATCAATTATATTTTGTATAGAGGCTTAATTATATTTTGTATAGCGCTCCCTGGTAACCAGAACACGTACATCAAGCACTCTAACATACTCATAATCAATAGCCAGTAGAGACCTGAGTGGGGGGATCATCACATGCAAAGTATGCAATTTGTACATAAAGAACAATGTGAGACTTTATGGCTCTGAAGTAGTAAATACTAAAATCTATTTTCTAACATATGCCACAATGCTCATGGACAGTTAAATATATGGAAAAGTTAAATAGTAGAACATTTGTTTTTATATAATACCTGAAATTTTCATCCTGAAAGGCATTTTAGAAATTCTTGTCTAATTTCCTTAGTCTGTTTCTTCTTATTTTAAAGGTAAGGTTATGTAAAGTTAGAAGTTCCTAAGTGACTTAAGGATGGGTGAGTGACTGTATGTATAATGTGGGGTGGGAGATTGGGGTAAAATCTTGACTTTACAATTCCTGTTTCTGAACTCTTTCTACTTCTGTGTTGTTTGCTTGTAAAGTTAGGGTAGGGGACAGGGAGGTAAAAGCTGGGGCCAAAATAGAAATTTAGTAAATGTCTGTTGAACAGAAAAGCAATATAACCATTCATGCAATTTCCCTGCCTCCTTTTCCTTGTGTGTTTGTTTCTCATGTGTCAAATGTTTACATTAGCTAATCATTTTTTAACTCTTTACTTTTGTTACTAATTTATAATGGATAGGCATGAAAGTAAAAGGTTCATTCCATTCCTAAACATCTAGTCAACACAAATTTTTCTACTGTTAGACCAATATTGACTCACTCCTACTTTACTATTAATAACATAAAACTCCAAAAACAAAATGAAGTTATTGAAATATATTCTTGATATTCAGCATCAACTTGATACCAGTTTTTCTTTCTCTAGGGATAAGAATCCCATTTTCCTTTGGCTCCATCTTAATGACAAACTCCCTTTGGTTGATCAATTCAATCTTAAAGAATCTACAACTATAGTATTCTACTTGTGATTTAGCCAGCCATATTAGAGAAAGATGAGTATCTCCCTCTCTAAAATGTTTATTTCTAATAACACACAAATTACTAAATTAACTTTTTAGAGCTTGCATTATATCATTCCCTTCTGCTGAATTTACTGTCATAATAGAAAACAAGCAGGTACCACATACTAAACCTGATTCAATGGGAGTGGATTCACTTCAGATGACTTAGGGAGGGAGAAAATCAGAATAAAAGACTAGTATTTTTCTTGCAGCTGCTTAGCAGCTTTCTTTCCAATATAGCCTCTGCTTTAGCAAAGTGGATTACCAGCAATACATAAAAAGAGACACACAAAAAATTATAAGATTTATCATGGTTCATGGGAAAACAAATATATTTAATATATTTTCTTAGGAGCTTACCTATAAGTAGAAACCAATTTTTAAAGAGGGTAACTTTTCTTCTGTTTTTAGATAATTTCCCTTGTCCTCTTTTTAACTTATGTGCAACCTACTAATAAGTCCATTTTGAGAGGAGATTTGAGAGAGACCACCATCTTCCATCTGATGGTCACTGTCTATGTACTGCTTAATGGTAGATAATCTGTGACTACCTCATGCAATTTCATGAGACTCAAGATAGGTTTAAAGATGCATAGAGCACATCTGTTCTGTTTTTTAATTTTCTGGCTTTTTAAAATTATCTGATAATTCTGATTCATTGTACCTACTGTTTTAATTTTCTCTTTAAGACTTTAAAAGGACTTTCCTAAGACTTAAGCAGGATTAAGGATCTGCAGTCAGTCACACTGTATTAGAAGAACAAACATTGTATTACACTGTAAAGCTTGGAATTGTGGATTTTTATAATTACCCCCAATTGATTTCTCTTCTTCTAGCGTAAAGCTAAATGTTAAAACTATATCTATTAAGGGTCAAAAAGAAACATTATGCCACAACTAGTTTTCTGATATAATGGCAGAAAAGGCACTATCTTAAATAGTGGATTTTAAGTAAATTGAAATTGTATGCTAAAATAATAATATGTATGTGTTAGACTATACTGGAAAGATATAATTAACAATATATAAGTAAAATAAGCAACAGCATTAGGGAACAGTCAATGGTATAAAACATAGAACCAAAGAAGCTGAGTGACTTACATATGAATTCATGTCTCCTCTAACAGTCATTCCAAAGATAGGGGTCAGTTCTGCATCCTTATCCACAGCTTCTACTCGTGCATTCTAAGTGTATACCCAGTTCTCACAATTATACTATTTTAGTCAGCCACTAGGAAAGGGAAAAATACACAGGAACATAACTTGATTCCTTTAAAGGTCCTGACCCATTACTACTGCTTATTATTTCACTAGCGAGAACTTAGCCCACACTTTGCTGCAAGGAAAACAGAAATGCAGTAAAATACCACTGTCAAGCTAAAATTTATGAGTTCTATCATTAAAGAAAAAAAGAGAGAACAGAGATTAGTTCCTACATCAGTGTGCTTGGACTGTCATAACAAAATATTACAGACTAGATGATTTAAACCACAGAATTTGTAGTTCTGGACACTGAAAGTCTGAGTACAGTGTCTGCATAGTTGGTTTCTGGTGAGAGCTCTCTTCCTTGCTTGTGTATGACTACATTCTCACTGTGCCTTCTTACTAGAAAACAAATTCTAATGTCTCCTCTTAATATGGATGCTGAGCCTATTGGATCAGGATCCAACCCTATGACCCCATTTAACTTCAATTTCCTCCATAAAGGCCCTCTCACCAAAAATCACACGGGGGTTAAGACTTCAACATATGAATTTTAAGGAGACATATTTAGTCCATGACAGTACAGCAATTAGCATTCTATGTTAAAACAATTCATTTAACAGTTGGACTGAGAATCTTGGTTTCATTGCTGCCATCACATACTAAGCTATTGACAATATGGACCAATAATAAAATAGACTCAGGGGGCTCCCTGGTGGCTCAAGGGGTTAAATTGTAGCACTATGAAGCTATCTGCAGCCACTGTAGCTATCTTCAGCCACTGCAACAAAGTTTGATCCCCAGCCAGGGAGGTGACCCACATGGTGCAGCAGACCTCTCCTGCCTCACCTGCTGCTCCCCCCAGCAGTTTATTTCAGTTGATCGGCCTATTCTGTTCCCCATTCTGTCTCTGGTAAATTTTCTCAACCCCCCACCTCTGGCCTGCACCCCAGTCCTTGTATGCATAAATAAATCAATCTTTAAAAAATAAAAATAAAATAAAAAATATATCTTTAGAACACCAAGCGTCCAGGTTGTGAAGGGCTGCAAGTGCTACAATGTATGGAAACCCTTCAAGTCTCTTTCACAAAAAGTCCCTTACTGATTTTAAATAAATTTTAAATTTTTCAAGTTAATATTAGATAAATTATAAAAGTCTTAAGCAAAAAAATACTGAATTTGAATAACAAAATAATTGTAAGTATTAAAAAACATTTATTTGTTTAATACTATAAAATGACATTGTAATCTTGCTTTACTTTTTTTATGCACATTTGGAGAAAATTTTGAACTAATGCATCAGATATTAAAATAATTTTAAGTGTCATTTTGTTTCTAGGTCTGCATTACATTTACTGAATTTGGAAAAATGCAAAATATTTGTAACTTTCTTGTTGAAAAGCTAGATAGCTCTGTTGTCATCAGTCAACCACAGTTCTATCATACTACAGGTGCTATTGAGAATCTTCGGTAAGTTAAGCACATATTTAATTCAATTACCAATTACTAAACAAAATTTTAAAGTATTACAGCTCAATGACTGTCACATTAATAATCTCTGCATTTAATTCCTAAGACGCCAAGCCTGTCTTGTTGCTGTTGAGAATGCATGGCGCAAAGCTCAAGAAGTCTGTAACCTTGTTGGCCAAACCCTAGGAAAACCTTTATTAATCAAGGAAGAAGAAACAAAAGAGTGGGAAGGCCAAATAGATGATCACCCATCATCCACACTCTCAAGCTCATTAACTGTACAACAAAAAATCAAAAGTGCAACAATACATGCAGCTTCAAAAGTATTTGTAACTTTTGAAGTAAAGGGGAAAGACAAGAAAAAAAAACATCTCTGACATTCTAACCAATATGTTGGTTTGTATCTTTGTTTTCTATTTTTATACATTTTATGTTTCCTTTTGTTCTAATATTTATACTATATAGTACATATATATAGTTTCCTCCTCTAGTCTGTCAAACCTTGAAATGTAGTCCCACAGAATACTTATGTTTACTGGCTATTTTCATACACTCTGGGAAATACCATTTGGAAATAAATGTTTGCACACTTGCTTGATAACAATTCATATTAGTGTATGTGTATCTAATTTTTATATTTCTACTACAGAAAGAAATAATGAGTTTCAAACATGATTCTTAACACCAATGAAGAGAATGATGAGCATTGCATAACTTAATAAAAAGGTAATGCGATACAGTAGGAAAATATTTTGATGCCAAATAAAGAATAAAAGAATAAAAGACTAGATTCTCTTAGACAGAACTCCTTAGATTATACAATACCACTGTCCAATACAGATATAATCCAAGCTATAATGTAATATAAGATAAATTAAAAAGTAAAAGATTAAGAAGAAATAGTTTACACTAATTTCAATAACATTTTATTTAACCTAGTATGCTCAAAATATTATCATTGCAACATGTAGTGAATATTTTTTAAATAATTTATCAGCCATTTTGTATTCTTTTTTGTACTAAATATTTGAAATCCAGGTATATAATATAGCACCTTTCAATTCAGATAATGAACTTTAATCAGATTTTAAATATTCTGCCTTTAAATTTTCCAAATGTACAGTTGAAAACAATATCCACACACCCAACTTGTTCCAAACATGCATAAAAGATCTAGTAGCTAATCAAGTATCTATTTAATTACAATTTTTTAAAATTTTAAATTCAGTTCCTTGGACACACAAACCACATTTCAAGTACTCAAGAGTGGTAAGAATGTAATGGTTACAGTGTAGAGACAGTGTTATACACTGAGATAATACTAGTCCTTAAGACTTACGAGACATTAAAAACAAGTACATTTTTGTAGATCAAGACTTACGCATTATAGACTTTCTGTTCCTCATTATGTATCTAGGTCCCAGGATTTTTTCCTAGATATACTGACTATCTATATATTTCTGTCCTAAAACATACTCATGTACAGTTTCCATCCCTGCTTTTTTAAGTGGCACTGAAACAATCATATACATCCCTTCTGTAGTTCCTTGGCGTAGACAGTATGGAAAAAGGTAAGAAAAGTTTTAGAATATAGCACTACTATATTTAAACACTAACTTTACTTCTAGACTATAAACAACTTGATAAGGGAGATCTTAACTTTGTACTACACATGGATTGCCAGACCCAGCATAATGTCAGGGCTGTCAAATATCTGCTGAGCAAATTTACTAATTTTGTAAATGAGGCTAGCAGTACCTACCTTGCAGTTTTACAAGGATTACAGTTGATAAATATAAAACTATAAGAATAATCCTAAGCATATAACAGTAAATTATATACATACATATACAGTAAATTGTAGCCATTATAGCAACTGCATTATTTGATTATCATCAACCCTTTTAAAAGTCATCTTTTCCAAATCTTCTGTTAAGAGAAATTTTTAAATAGTCACATTAAAAATAAAGTTATCATAAAATCAATTTAATTTTTAGTTATAAAAAGTGTTAGGTTATATACTAGCTTTTAATTATCCAGGTGGACTGAGGTGATGATGCACTGGTGATATGGTGATGGGGAATACATGGGGATTACAACTGATATCAAATATATGTAAATTAAATTAAAAAATTTATATTAAAAAAATAAAGACAAAAAAGTCAATTGAATTTGAGATATTTGTTGTTAAAAAAATAAAGTCTTACCACTTGGAAAAAAAAATAACAATAATTATCCAGGTGGGTAGAAAAGTACAATTGGGGCTGTACATTAAGAAAAAAATTATCATCTCAATGAAAATTTAATCATATAGGTTGATTTTTCTTAGTCATGGTATGATAATTTTACTTCCATCTGGAAGCATTTGTCCTTTCATTTTAGCATGCTATACCCTAAAAATGTTTTAGGTTAGTAAACATTTGTTAGAACTCTTTAGAGCAGGAATTTTTTTTTTTATTAGTTATATTTGACATCATTTGTAGTCCCCAGGGAGTACCCACCACCATTTCACCCGTGCACCATCACCTCAGTCCCTTGTGC
>JAGFMF010011689.1:871806-885901 GCA_019455555.1 Galemys pyrenaicus | reverse complement strand
TCATTTCTGATTGCTGAATAATATTCCATGGTGTATATGTACCACATCTTCTCGATCCAGTCCTCTACTTTTGGGCTTTTGGGTTGTTTCCAGGTCTTAGCAATTACAAATAGGGCTGCGATAAACATAGGAGTACAGGTGTAGAGCAGGAATTTTTAATGATGTTGCTTCAAAAAAAAAAAGGGGGAATCTGTTAAAGGACTGTCTTACAATCTTAAGAACAGCTAGGAGAAGAAATTCTTAAGAGGATTTAGACTAGTGAATGTATGGCATCCTGTGTGCTTAAGAATGTCTAAATTACTTGTCAGTTGATGGTAAATGGCATACCTCGGAGTCTCACAATAGATTACTTAGGGAACCTATGCCACAAAGCCTGCTATAATAAATTTACACCAAATTTAACACTGACACAATTATATAAAAGCATACCACAACACAGCAGTGACTAAAAAACAGCATAAGAAATATTATTAAAATGTTTCTGAACATTATGGGTAAACTTTGGGATATTATCATACATCCTAAATATTACTTTTTTATTAGCAATCCACCTTTTATTGATATTCTTATTTGAGTTCAATGAAAATAAATAAAACCTGGAAAAATAATTTGTAATTTAAGATGCTGTACCACATATCTGTTAGTTATCATTAGTCCTCAAGAATGTAGGTCAGGATATTCCAGTTTTGTCAGACTTGTTGACTAAAATTTGATCATGATGGATTTTTATGACCTACAAAAATAATATAAATTATGAGGTCAAGAAAGAATTAACATGATTACATTACAAAATTACATGTGAAGCAAATGCTTTACTCATTCTAGAAAAAACACCATATAAAGTCATTTATTTAAAATTCATTTAACATACATTTCATTTTATGCATATTGTATTTACAGCCAAATACTTCTATTCATAAAGTAATGTGGCCTAAGTTACTTTAACAAGTTTATGTTGTTATGACTGGAATTACAGTGGTTGATCCAAGTCAAACACTGGTCTCAGGAAAAAGAAATAGATATCTCTCAAGAAGGATTATTTGTACTATTATAAGAATAATGCCCTTTATATCCTGTTTATCAGGAATATATTTCTGTTTCAGCTATTCTTCTACAGCTCTGACTTCAACATCCCATCCAACCTTCCTACCAGGTAACCATGTTGCTTGTGGATAATCACCAATCCCATTTCAAAATGAACATACAAAACATACATACAAAATGAACTGACTTTGGACTTCAGCTATAAGTTGATTTGATATAACAATGGAAAAAAAGAATAAGCAAAAAAAATATGCATTCACTACACAGGGTTTAATATTTATCAGGATTTCATATGCTCAGTACAATTATCAAGTACAATTAACAAGATGTTAGAAAACCAAAAACTAATACTAGTTTCCACACTAACAAATGAAAAGGCCAGAAGGCAGGAAAAAGTGCTAAGGATCCTAAAATATAAATTAGTGATCTTTGAATTAAAAAAAAAAAAGTCCTCCAAATACCATGTTAGTTGCCATCTGGTGGCAGAGAGGTATTTGTGTATATATTTTTTTAAATATAGACATTATATTACTTATTCTGTTCTTTAACAAACACTTTTGGACAGAATCAAAAATGGGTAAACAGTTGCAACATTTTCATACATCAGTTTTACACTGATTACATTAATTACATCCTACTTTTGTCTGTTTTTATATAAGACTATGAACTTAAAGGCTATGCCTTACATTTCTTTCCTCAGTATCTTGCTAATAAAAGACTAAGAAGAAAAGTTGTCTAATATTCTCCTTTATTCTCAAATCAGAGAAAAAGCATTTATAGCAGAGTACCTGAACACTGGTACACATTAAATCAGGGAAGGAAATGAAAGAGAATTGATTCCAATATATATGTGTTCAAAGTGTCTGTACATTTTTATCTCTAATAGGCACACTTATACCACTCCAAATCTTTTTTAAGATTCATTTATTTATGCATACAAGAACTGGGATATAGGCCAGAGGTATAGGTGGTGAGAGAACTCACCAGAGACAGAGCAGGGAGCAGAACCGGGAGATTGACTGAAGTACACTGCTGAGGGAGCAGCAAGGCGAGGCAGGAGAAGTCTGCTGCTCCATGTGGGCCACCTCCCTGGCCGGGGATTGAACTTGTGCTACAGTGGCTGCAGATGTTTCATAGTGTGTTGCTTAACCCTTTGCACCACCAGGAAGGCACCTACCTCTCCAAATCTAGTTATACAACAACATTATGCTATATAAACTATTAAATTGTTTCAGAAGTTATGTTAATTTTAAGCTTTTAGATCAGCTGCACACATGTATGCTCTTTATCTCCTGTCATTACCTATTTGTACAGCATATTCTGCTTCAATAGGTCATAACAAACTGCCCAGGGAAGTTCCTTTTGAATTTCTGGTTACAATTACTCTAAAATTTCATCAAGTAAATTCAGTTCACTTATAACTTTTAATAAATAGATACTTAAATCTGTTCCCATTAGTATTAATGTTACTTTCAAAACCTATTTTAGAAAGTCATGTCTGTATTAATGTTACTTTCAAAACCTATTTTAGAAAGTCATGTCTGATAGCAATAATTAATTTGTAGGTCATACACAACTGTTTTCATTTTTTGTGTTTTATTGAACCAGTCAGATTTATTGTAATTCCATTTTAAAAAAATTAAGTAACAGAATAAATCTATTCAAGTTCAAGTTAGGCAAATGGCATGAAAAGAAGTTTTTCTTAGTCTTGTGCTATTAATCATGAAAAAGTCCAGGCTTTATAGTCTATTTTGGAGTATAGCTGAAATGTAATTAATTCCAAATTGAATGTCAACCAAGTAAAATACAAATTGTTTACTAGTTCTATACCTTTAAAGTAATCATAAATTTCTTCATCATCATTATACCTACTTCTAAAATGATAAAGATGCAGTGATATAAATTGATATGGATCTGCAAAGCAACAAATAAGACTATGCACCTGAAACCTTTAAAAAACCATTTACAAACCATAGAAGTCAACATATATTTGAAGAATTACTATGTTGGTTTCATTCTGTAGGAATGTTGAGCATTCATAGCATCCCAGAATGTTTCTAACACTCTTAAACATTATATTCATTTAAAATATTCAATTGTAGGGTCTCCCTGGTGGCACAAGAAGTACCGCATTATGGAGCAACCGCAGCCACTGCAGCATGAGCTTAATCTCTGGTCAGGGAGGGGACCCACATGGGGTTGCAGACCTCTCCTGTGTCCCCTTCAGAGTATTTTCAGTCGATCTGCCTGTTCTGCTCCTCACTCTGTCTCTGGTGAATCCTCTAACCGCCTCTCCCCCCACCTCTGGCCTGTACCCCAGTGCTTATATGCATAAATAAATATTTAAAAAAATAAAATATTCAGTTGTTTATTACTTCACTTGAATTATAAAGAAATAGAGAATTAATTATCTCAATAATAGTAAATCCAACACAATATATTTTCTAAATGATTAGACACTCCTCTAATCAATATTCACTAACAGTTTTTTATATTATTTGGTGATAATTCTGGAGACATTACACTGCAAAAACCCACAACTGATTATGAAAATACCCAAGACTCTGAGAGTAGGAATGATTCAAGTTCCTCACGCCACCATCCCACCACCTCTGGCCTACACCACACAGTTCTTCTACATACACACAAAAATAGGTCAGAATTAAAGTATTCTCATTTCTAAAACTTGGATAGTCTTATATTTGTTGAATCCATTAAACCTTTCTGTTTACTATATAACTGTGGTCAGTATATCCTTATACCAATAATTATTTTTAGACCACATTTCATTCTCAATAAATCTTGATGCTTCTAAATTCATGAATTATACTATTATTGAAAGATTATAAAAAACATGTGTAGCTCTAGACACACATATATAAATTATCAAAAGAATTACTCCTTTGTCATATCTCCATTACTATCAACATCACTGTTTAAACGTCTGCCTCCTCTCTTTAAATTGGAAGAAATCATCCCTACTCCTAGCTTCATGGTCATTAAAATAATTATGTAAGATAAAGCATGGATTTCATATTAAGTTGACTAAGAACTTAATATGAATCATATAGATGGTAGTGAATCTTACAGATGGTAAGAAAAGACCTTTTCAGACTTCCTTTATCTTGACAATATCTTGCTTCATAGTATATTTTAGAAATGGTATGTTAAGATCAGGACTCAGATTGGGGCTCAAAAGCAAAATCTGAAAGCAAATTTATATCATACTCTACCTTGTCTTTAATAAACAATACTTCCTGTGAGTAATCCACACCTTTATTCTCTGGTATGACCAAACCACTTAAAGCAATTCCAATAGTCAGAAAGCTCAAAAGAACATGGCACCAGCATTATGTACATTAACACATGACAAGCAAATGACATTACTTGTGACATGTCCAGCTATCATTGCTGAGAAAGGGATTCATCTTTAATCCACCCATGTTTATCTGCATGAAACAAAGTATTAAAATACATAAACACATACTAGTAAATTACCCAGTAAATTTTCAGTTTCTATGAAATAAAGTCAGTACTTCAGATTACTTTTCATAAGATAGTAATATTTTAATCAAAAATATACAATTTGTTTACATAACAATTTTCTGCACTATAATTTCATTATTCCTTACAGCCAATTTCTTTACGAAGGATCATTTTTTCATTTAGGGAATGTTTAAAAGGAATCTAAGTCATATAAAACTTACAGTTTAGAAAAACAATTTAGAAGCACGCTACCTTTTAAAAAAAGTGAAACATGAATATAAGTCAGTCACTGCTAGAAAACTGGAGATTTTATCCTATATGGTCAAAAATGGTCTAATAGTAAAAAAAAAAAAAAATTCTAAAGTCCTGTATACCAATATCCCACATTTAAATGTGGTTTTTAAATGCTATCCTAAGTTCTCTTATTTGCAAGAGTTCACAAAACTACAAAATAACGAAGCTTCAGAGTAAAATCCAGATGACGACACTCTACCTCAGCCTTAAATGATGTGAAATAGGTGTCTGAAACAGAGTACTTAGATGATTTATTTTCCCCAAAGGATAAGTAAAATATATACCAATAAAGACCTGAAAGTATGATTTGATGTATGCTAGAATAAACTAACATCAAGAAAGCTAACCTTTTATTTTCTCTGAAAAATATTTTTTTCCAACTATAGGAAAATGACTGAAACAAAGAAGAAAAGGACAGACTGGGATAACTTTTCCATTATCTGCATCTACTTATGTCATTTTCCTTGAGATAAAGCTATAAAAGGAAATATTTTTCGGAAGTTATGCTTTGTCACTAAATTGTTTTGAATCCCCATTTACCCATCAATACCCAAGTTTGTTTTTAAAAAGATTTTAACAAAATTCTTCTGTTGAAATATTTAAGTACTCAAATATTGTTGGAAAGTATTGTACTAATTTCATTAAGTAGGTGTTGCATTATCATTTATTGATCCACTCTCTCCTATCTACCTCCCCCCAAAGAAAAAGACGAGGGAAGACTTATAGATCTTCCACTATAAAAGAAGAATGGATACTGATTTTGGATCATTATTTTAATAGTTGAAGAATTATTACATCATTGTATTAGGAGATTTTTATTTCTTGAATTCGCTTTTCAATACAAATGATGAAATGTGCAAATGTTGTCTTCTACCTTTTATTTGTTAAAAGTCACTAAATAAATAAACATTATTTTCTGTCCCCGCAATTCTCAAATATTATCTGATATGATGTATAAAGATCTCCTTTGAAGAGTTATAGCTGTGTGGTTTTTGTTTTTTGTTTTTTGAGGAAAGAAAACAAGACAATTACAGCATAACATTTTTATTCCTTGAAGACTGGACAGAATTGTCATATCCCTCAGAGATGAAATGCTTTACTTGTGGAGCTGCTAGCGGAATACAGAGTTGCAAAACCACCTCTAAAATATTTGCACAATGATAAGTCTTCCAAGATGTTTCTTTATATAGTTTATCAGGCAAAAAGAAAAAAAGAACAAGTTTATTCACCTTTAATATTCAAATTCCTTCAGCAATATCTATATATGAAACCATAGGTGTTTTTCCAACTCAATAAAAATGGGTTTTTCTCCAACACAGTTTTGCTAAACTCAATAAGCTGCTAATTTGTATTTCTTGAAAATTAATTAAATATATTACCAGGTCATTAGTTTTCTTTCCAGGTAAAACTCTTCTTCTTAAAATAAATAACAAACTTTTCTCCCCTGACTTAAGCATCTAATTGTCCATAAAACTTATATTTGTATACTCAAATAGAAGTCACTTGATAGATGTAATAAAAATAGCTTAAAGAGAAACCTTAGACTTTAAGAAAAGTTTTCTTCACGAGGAATAGATAATCCTTTCTTAACAGGGGATTTGAAATTTCTGAGGTTGATTTAATCCATAGTTTCTATGTTAAAAAGTAAAAGTTTAAAAGCTGGCACTGAGAATATTGACTTTTATATGTGTAGAACACAGAGAGAGATTAAAATACTGAAACAACCTAATCACATTGAACTTTTTTGCTGAGTTGGACTATTCTCATTCTGGTAATTGCAATAGCACTTATTGTTGGTCAGTGTTCAGCAGTGCCTACATTATCACTGCAGTGTGTACATCTATCAAAAGAACTTCTGGTTTTAGACAGGTAATAGGGCAGAAAATCAACATGAAGTAATGTTTAAAATCACCATCAGCTGACTTCACTAAAAGAACAGTCTAATGGGTTGATGCCAGTCTAATGCCAGTGAGTCATCTCCCTTTCATCTCCTTTCCCAGCATCAGGTTTGTTTCTTGATTTACATGCAATCCGTGAGCTGAAGGAGACCACAGGGTAGATTCTGAACCCACCTTACACTTATCCCAAATCTTCTACAACCTTTTTGACAAGTGATCAGCCAGCTTTTGGCATTAGAACATCGATAGAAGACTGTTAAGTAATAAAATAGCATGAATAGTGAATTTTGGAATTGAGAGAAAAAATGAAAAGATGTAGAAATATATATTTAGGAGGAGGAAAACTACTGATTTAAGAAACAAAGGCCAGGAAATAATGGATTTGGCCCCTTTCTTGCCATCAAACATCAAGATTTTCACCTAGCTTCTCTTGGCAAATTCATTGTATGTGTATGTGTGTGTGTTATAAAGCAGTACAAGGATCCCATTGAATGAAAGCATGATTCAAGAAACATGTGTTTGAATGCTTTTCACTTCATTCTAAGCCAAAATGCTGAGGTTTAAAGGCATGAAAAAAGAAGACAAGTTCTACAAATTTAAATCTAATTGTTGAATCCTACATTTCAATATCTATGAGAAAGACCTTAAAAATAATAGTTTCAAGGCCACCCTGGTGGCCAGTGGGTTAAGCAACGCACTATGAAGCAAACTACAGCCGCTGCAGCACAAGTTCAATCCCAGCCTCCGGCCAGGGAGGGAACTCACATGGTGTTGCAGACCTCTCCTGCTTCATCCACTGCTGCCCTCAGCAGTGTGTTTCAGTCAGTCTGCCTGTTCTGCTCCTCACTCTGTCTCTGGTGAATCCTCTCACTGCCCTGGACTCTGGCCTGTACCCCAGCTAATGTATGTATAAATAAATAAATCTTTAAAAATAATAATAATAATAATAATAATTTACTCCAGAAACAATAAAAAAAAAGTGGTACAGAGGCCGAGATGAAGTCCACAGGGAGGGAGGTCCTGTGAATAAATTAAATCACGTATATAATAACGTATGGATCTCATCTGGATCCTAATTAAAACAAACTAATAAAAAAAGACTTGGTAATTTGAATACATCAAACAGATACTTGATAGTCACAATATGGTTGTTTAAATTGGTATCTTTCCATTACAGTGTTAACTGATAAAGAACGCAGGAAAGGATTGGAAGGAAAAGAACCAAAAGAATTGGTTGTTCACAAAGAATTGGCATGCAGTATCTGAAAAGTTTCCTTGACATAAGAGTGATACTAAGGATGAGCCATAGCATTTCACGGGAAAGGTAGGTTGCTAGCTATTATGGGGAAGAAGTGGAGTTAGAGTGACATGCAAGCTCCATGAGAGGGGATGAGGGCATGCTTGGAGGAGGCAAAAGGTGCTTATCAGATCACAGAAGGAGTAAGAAGTAGCTTCTGTTCTCTCTGCGTAAAACGTCACAGATTGGGGCTCCCTGGTGGCGCAGTGGGTTAAGCAACGCACTATGAAACAAACCGCAGTCACTGCAGCATGAGTTCGATCCCTGCTGCCAGCCAGGAAGGGGACCCACAGGGTGCAGCAGACCTCTCCTGCTGTGCCCGCTTCTCCCCTCAGCAGTGTACTTCCGTTGATCTGCCTGTTCTGCTCTCCGCTCTCTGTGGTGAATCCTCTCACCCCCCCACACCTCTGGCCTGTACCCCAGTGCTTGTATGCATAAATAAATAAATCTTATAAAAAAAAAAGTCACAGATTATCCAGAATATAAATTGTACTACTTTGTGCCTACCACAGCCCTGGGCATTATAGAATATTCAAAAGAAATACTGGTTCCATAACTTAGTTCAGAAATCAGCATCCGGTACAGAAGGTCGGAACAATACTTCGAAAGAGTAGTTAGCTTGGTAATAACACTTGACAGAAAAATCCATTTCTGGTAGTCAATGTGTACTGTTTGAAGAATTGTCAATGTGTACTGTTTGAGGAATTGTAAATATACAGATTAGACCTAAATTGTGTAATAGCTACAAAATACCTAAAGAAATTGAAAAATGAGTTGTAACAGAGATAAGAACATAGCAACCATAAGAGTGATAAGTGCAAACGACAAAACCAAACCAAAAATAACGTCGAGGAGGAAGCCACTTAGCCTCCCCAGGCCCAAAATAAAGCAGTAAATTTACACTTTTTGTTTCCTTTCCCCACAAAGGGCTAAAGACATAAATACCTAAAATGAGGTCAGATGAGGGGAAAGGCGCGGGATCGCCCGAGTTCAGTCTCAATGCTGTTACCTGTCAAAGGTCCACGTGTCGAGGCCCTTTGCCTGGACTCTGACTCCACTCGGCATCCTCGCGCTCAGTCCCGGGAGCCACGCAGACCTGTCTCCTGGGGAAGCCGGCATCCGAGCTGGCGCGCAGGAGGAGGGTGCATCCTGGGCGTGGACAGAGGTGGAAGCATGAGGGTGAAGGATCCAGGGATTTGCCCAGCGGAACTACAACCACGGTCGTTGCGCCCCCTCTACTTTTGCGGTCAAGTCCCCCTCATCTCCTCACTTTCGACTGGGGTCCAATGGCGGTTGTGGGGATGACAGTGGCAAAAGTCGCGCTCCCTTTTATCGGGGCAGCATTCCACACTGCTTCGCAGCCGGTAGGCGCTGGGTTCCGGCTTAGCCGCTGGATGCGCGCTTCCCGCCGGGCGCAAAAGCCACTAAACCGCAGCTTTCCTGGGTCTGAACCCTCTTTTTTCTGCCTACTGGTCTTCTGGGCTGTGTAGATTCACCTGGCCCCGCCAAAGTCCGCTAGAGCGCCATCTGGTGCCAGAATCCGCACCCCCTAGAGGATGGCTTTTCCCTCCTAGACCCGTGAGTGCCAAGGTTCAGGTTCAGGATCGCCTTTGAGTCAGCCACCTCTCTTGCCCTTCTTTGGCTGCTGAAAACAGAACGTTTGCCCCCTTAAGCCCGCTTTCCCCTCAGATCCTTATTGTGTTCCAAAGGCTATTGCTCGACCCCAGGTAACTGCTACTTAACACCCTACTCCATTCTCAAAATCAGATTCCCCCCAAGTTCACGCCAGGACAAAGCAACCTAACTCAAAAGAACTTTTGTTACAGGGCAGGGAGAGGAGCACTCAGAACCCCCAAGCCTGCCCTCTCTGAATGGGTTCTGCCATCCGCCGCATTAAGACAAACATACAAAACCTTGAATGGAAAGGAACTTTAATACAACTAGGGTACAATAAAGAAAGAACAAAGACTATAGTTACTGAGTTAAGCATCCAAAGTTACCCATCTCCTTGAGGGTAAAAGTCCAGCCAAATAGGATTGGCCCAACGCAAGGCCCAAAAACCTGGCACACATCTAAAGGACCTTTCAGTAGAGACCCATAGAAAAGGGTCAGAAAGAGTCAGACAAATCTGGGAGGAAAAGAGCACAATCAAAATCAAGATGAAAGCTGCCATTGCTAACCTCCCCACGGGTCTCTCACCCACATCTGTTCCAACCAGTCCAAGACCAAAAAGCAAGCACAGTTTATTCACATGTCCCTCTGCTCCACGTGCCCCATCCAGGTCTCCTTGCTGTTCTCCATCTTCCCTTCTTCTCTTCTCTCCTCTCTGCAGAAATCTTCTTATCCTCAGCTCCACCCATTTAGGGCGGAACCAGGATTTTGGGAACTTCCCCTTTTCCTGGGACCACCCTGTTACACTTTGACCACATTTTTAACAAGAGAAAATTTTTTTGGTGGCTCCTGAAAATCAGCAGTATGGAAGCCAACTCCCTCTGCATGATTTCAAGTTTTCAAGCTCTACCCAGTGGGCTTTCCCTACTCTCATACCTCCCATGCTCCTCCGGGAGAATTGAAAGAACTCTCCGGTGTCCCTGGCTCCTGCGGCCTTCCAGGCTTGTCTGGGTAATTTATTCACCTTTGAATTGAAAACAGTTCTGCCATCATATCCTTCAGGAAGGACAGTCCAACACCTGCATGTTTTCTCCATTGTAACAAATATCACGATGTACTTACTTATTTCTTTCCATTCTACACTCGGCAGTAAATATATCACCAGGTAGAGTTAAGCAGGTATGCGGAATGATTTAATATCACTACCACGTAAAGTTGTTTCTGTTATCCCCATCATATACAAGTTACTATAAAGAAACTCTAAGTGTTCCAACAGTGGAGCATATTATTCAAGAACTGAAAGATATATTCTCCAAACAGCACCTGAGAGCTCTTAAATGCTTATCTTTGGTAACTTCTGTCATGGGACAGCTCAAATTCAATATGTCTGAGGAGAACCACGCTGACATGTACAGAAGTGACTTACCCAATCCTGACACACTGTCAGTCGAGCTGCACTGTTGGAGAATTAAGTGGAAACAGAGGGAAAGACGTAGGGCTTCCATCCACCATTTATGAAGCCCTTCATCTGCCAGACATCAAGTTTTTTCCTAATGTTTACGCACTGCTGAAGGTTCTATGTATTCTTCCCGTGATGAAAGTTGAGAATGAACGCTATGAAAATGGGCGAAAGCGTCTCAAGGCATACCTAAGGAACACTTTAACAGACCAAAGGTCAAGTAACTTGGCTTTAGTTAACATAAATTTTGATATAAAACATGATCTGGTTTTAATGGTGGACACATATATCAAACTCTATACAACTAACCAGAGCCTCCTACTGATAATTCAGAAACTATTGAAAACACCTACGAGACTTTTAAAATAGGCTTTCTCTCATATTTGAGAAAATATGAATGGAATTTGAAAATTCACTAGGACACTTAATCACTGAATATCTTGATGTATAGGCCTCCCATTGAGTACATTAGTCATTGATAATCTGCCTGTTTAAGTGGCCCGGGTTGAACTTTCATCCTTTGGAGACCTGTTGTCTATCCAGAAGATAGCTTGAAAGTGCTGCTTACACACGTGTGAGCTCTGCTAGTGGCACTTTGAAATTGTTTTAGTCATTTTAGATATAACATTATCACTGTGAATCCATTTGTCAGGTCTTGAGTTACCAGTTCTTTGGAGGAATTCGGGAAGGAATACATTGTATAAAATGTCACCATGAAGCTTATGACTGAGAAGTCTTAAGGGTCATGTTAAAAATCCTAATGGATAGTTAAGGGAATTACCAGATAGTGAAAGGAGTGTGTGAGCTTGCCAAGTGAGGGCTGCTTCAGTGTAGACTTTGTCTTTACTAAGTGAACTTGAGAGGACAAGTTACAGTTTGAATGGAAGAGCCTACTGTTCCACTTCTGGCTGTTGCTGTTTACATTCCTTCGTTTAGCCTACATCTTTGTAAGCTTCTTAGCAGGTGTATGTTGAACACTTCTGTTTCATGGTCGGGATAGGATCAGAGGCCATGGATAATGACAACTGATTTGTTTGTTCTGTTTTTCCCATGACTGTATCTACTGACTCGTCTTGATTTATAAGCAAACCTGGAAAACCTACAAAAATAAGTGTTTTGTGGTTTATCTAGGAAGAATACAGAAAATATTGATGTTATTTTTGGTGAAGAAAATCAACTTTGTATAGTTATTTCAACCTAAATAAAATGTGAATTTTGTTTAAAATAAAGAATCATAGTTCATATAATTAAGGTCTTAATAAACTAACAATGCTCTTAAATAACAATTACATAGGTAAAAAAATTTCAAATTTTGCAAATAAGTTGAATTATAATTCTGACAAATATTTTATAATAGTAATTATTTATAATAATATAACTTTGTAAAAGTCAGCTTGGAAATAATTTCCAAGATCTTCAGGTCACTTAGAACTTTGCACTAATATTAAGTTAATGAATGGGACAGTTACTGGATACTATTTAGTGGCAAGCTTCAAAATTGGTATTGAAATGTTACTAAGCATCTTTTAAAATTCATATTCATCTATTTCTTATATTTATACACTGGGGAGTGTCTATCTTTGAGTAATATATTCAGTGATCACCTTGCTCATTTTGGAAACTTTAAGGTTTAAAATTGTTAAATTTATGAATTTTGTTATTCTACAAAAATGCTTGCAAATAACAAATTTAATTGGTTTGTTTTCTTGGTAAAACGTCTATTAAAATCTGTAGTTAATATAGGTAATTAGGAACAAAAAGTGACAGAGAAATACATCTTAGTATTAGGAGTGTGCTTTTTATTCCAAAATATATTTTAAAAAATACAAGTAGAAGAGAGTATGAGTGTGAAAAGAAATTACAAAGTGTATTTTAAAACTGGCAATAATCCCCCAGCTCTTATACTTTTATTCCCAAGAAAATTGTAAGAGGAGGGCATGGAAGAACTTGTGATAGTTTTACCACTAAATGTAAATAACAAACTAAAATTTAGCTTTTTCTATTAAAATAATAAATTGTTCTAAAAGGTTAGGAAAGACTAGTTTCCTATTTAACTTCTATATAATCTGCCCAGATATTCTCATCAGAATAATTTCCTTTGACTTTAAAATGTCCTTGGTTATTAAAACAAAGAACAAGTTCCCCACTTATGAAAGGCCAAAGGTTTCTTAAAATTATTTTGCATTCTGTATTTATTTTTTAACACACACACATATCTATTACTTTCAGTACCCATGATCCTACCTTAATCAAGTTACTATGATCCTCTGAAGACTTTTTGGTTTTGCTCTCCTAAAAGTTTCAAGATCATTTACAATGAAACTTACCTTTGAGATTTCCCATAGGGCTCCAAGATAATCACAAGCTTTAGTATCTTTTATTAGTAAACAAATACACTCAACTCACAATTTATAGTGCAACAATATTCAAAACTTTTTTCTACTTCCACTTTTTCCAATCAGGTATGGCCCCAAGAAAGCTTTGCCTGGGAGCTTTATTAAAGTTTCATAAATGACAAAACTTTAATCAAGACACTAAAGTCAAGATTGAATCACCAGTAAAGTGTAAAATAAACAAATGAAAACTAATCAAAATCTATTTGAATTGAGTTGAAGTTTGCAGATTATCTAACTTTGTTTTTTATATACAATGGAGTAAAATGAAGCTCAAGGAAATGAAGTACTACATTATGTGACCAACAAGTCAGCTAATTAAGTAGAAAGGTACTTCATTTAATTTTTCAAGTTTTCCCAAAAGGAAAAACAAACAATAATCAATATATGGTATGTTGGGTGCAAAGATTACAAATATAAGGTATTATATTGCAAGGAACACAGGTTTTTGCTTTTTTAAACTTAATCCTTAAAATAATGGGGAAACGGCCTAGAACATAAAATTGCTGCAATTAGCTATATATGACAAACCTACTGCAAATATAATCCTCAATGGGGAAAAACTGAGAGCAATTCCCTTAAGATCAGGAACAAGACAAGGATGCCCACTCTC
>JAGFMF010011689.1:826776-870923 GCA_019455555.1 Galemys pyrenaicus | reverse complement strand
CTAGAAGGAATTATACTCAGTGAAACAAGTCAGAAGGCAAGAGAAAAATATCAGATGGCTTCACTATTAGGAGGAATATGAAAGAACAACAATAAAGAACAAGCTCAAGGAATTGGGCAATTATAACCAAAAGCAAACAAAAAAATTCAACAAGACCAAAAAGCCAAGATAAACCAAAGGGAGAATGGGGGGAGGGGATGGAGGGAGGGCAAAGAGAGGGATGAGGGCAGAGGATGCACAAGGGACTGAGGTGATGGTACATGGGTGAAATGGTGGCGGGTACTCCCTGGGACTACAAATGATGTCAAATACAGTAATAAAAAAAATTGCTGCAATTAATAAATTTTTTTTGGCTGGTCAAGTATACAATTAGTATTATCAACATACTTTTGAAGGGAAAAAAGTATCTGGGAATGTTGACTTCTTTTCCTCAACTTAAAATTTTACTATATAATTTAAACATCTTAGGGAGAAATAATAGCACAAAATTATGTGCTTAATCTGAATTGTCACTTATTTTAGCTTTACACATTCTGTATACTAAAATTGGGATTTTCAAGAAGTCAATAGACATGTAAATCTGAATTTCTAGGAAAGCAACCATAACTTTATAAATCTCAGTATTTGTACAACTTCTGAACAAGTTAAACTTTTCATCCCCTTCATTTAATTTTTTCCTTGAAATTTTACTTACTATTTTTGGGGAAAATACGTGAAGCTGAAGTATTCCTTTGAAATGCATTCAGAAATATTTAAGTGTATCACCAGTACAGTAACTTAATTCATAGTAGTTGTTTTGTAAATGTGAATATTAAAAGGCAAATGATTTACTTTTGTTTTGTAATTAAATTACATTAGTATGCCCACAGTTCTTTAATTAACTCCTAATTTTTACATTTTGCTAAATAAGGCATTGGAAATTCTAATGTACTCTAATGACTTCTTTGGTAAATTACTTGTTGAAATTATGTAGTAAGTACTTTATTATTAATCCCTTTCCCCCGCCCCCATACACAAAGCAAAGTATTAAGAAATCATGAGCCTCTACGAAATAGCTTAGGAAAACAAGTTTTCTATTTATTTAAAAATAAGTTTGTAGTTACTACATTGCAGGGACAGGAATTCTTACACATACATTCTAGTTTGTATAAAAGGATTCAAAGAATTATGCATCAAAACTAACATAGAAAGTGTCCACATAACAGTAAAGAAAGGTCCAATCAATATGTACAAAAAGAAAGGGCACTGCTATTCTGGTGTGAGACTGCCATTTTATAACATGATACTCCAGGTTTCCAGAAAGAAAAAAAAAAAAACTCCAATAAGCTAAATAATTTGTTTTAAAACTCTGTTACTTATTACATACAACAGATTTGCTTGTGTTTAACATTGCTTTCTGTACAAAATAAGTATAATTTTAATTTGAAAATGTGTCAGTTTCAACTTTAACCCTCTAGGTCAGTTACTTTTTAAAAATTGAGCTACATTCTACATGTCTAAATATCATGTGACAGGATTTTAAGTTTTCTAAAAGATCTTTAGTAAGACCCTGTCTTCTTGCAGTTTTAATATGGTCCAAAAATGTAACTTTACCTCAATTTATAGTTTATCATTGTAATTAATACACAATCTTAAAAGTCACAAGCATGTGTACGCATCTGCATTGTGTACTACATATCATCTCGAACCTATTAGCTCCTTTAATGTAGAAACTCAGCCACCCACTACTATTTGGTTTGTGCCATATAAGGTTAATTTCCTGATGATTTTATCTGCATTAAAAAGTATTTTAACACAGAGCTATTAAAACTAAAAATAATAGTTTATAGCTCCTATTTCCTAATTATTTTTCTGCAGTGTGTATACAAGATTATTTCTGGAGCGTCAAAGTGGTACGTACAGTCTTCTGACTCGATTTGAACTCTTCTTGGTACTGTACATGATACAAAATGACTTTCTATTTGGAATGCTTAGTTCAGTTTAATTAACAAAAATAATTTCTTAGTAAAATGCATTATTTAGTTTAAATCACTTAGAAATTTAGGGGGATAGGGGTGAGGGGAGGCATCCAAGCAGAAAAATATGAAAACTCTGTATTTTTCCAAGTTTAATAGGAAAATAAAGTCACACCTAAATATAATTAAAACCACTTGACATGATGTTATGTAAAATACTAAATATAGGGGTAATTCACGGGACAATTTTCTTCTCCTTATATGACTTTTAAAATCATGTATTTCCTGCATATAAGAACGCCTGTTTTAAACTGTCTTGGTCCTTTCAACCCAATGAAAAGTAAGAAGTAAATTTAAAGTGAACAAAAGCATTCAGAGTAACAATTTTTTCCCTATTAGATAACTGAAAATCCAAATTGCTTTCAATTGACATTTGAGATAGCAGAGGTATGTTTTTATGTATAAAATGGAATGGTAGAAGTAAATTCTATTAACTGGGGGACCTGATTTATATTATGAAATAACATTTTAAAGCATGTAAATGTTGTTAACACATAAGCTAAAATTTTACTTGACTAAGTCTGTTAAAATGTCTGCTGAATCTATTCCACTGCAAGTGACAGTGGAATGTTAAAAACTGCACAGGGTTCTTTCCACTGATCAGTATATCTTAATTCATTCCCAAGTGATACGAACTTTAGCCCAATTCCTGTTTCAGATGAGACAATCAGTATCATAAATATTCTATAGTTATTGTAATTAAATTTAAGAAGGCAGACAGTTTTGGAATATATCAAATAATCTTCATATGTGTTGTGAAGTTGTGCAAAAATAAGGACAGAAACAAACCAACAAATCTTTAGCTCATTAATATATGCAGAAAATGGTCGAATGCTATTAACAGCAGACTGAAAGCATAAAATCTTAAGACGGTATATACCTATTGCCCAGACTTGCCAGACTGTAGTGATTCAATGTTTTAAATTGCTCATGTGTAATATTTTATAATTTTGTAAGATTCGAGTGGGACTTGAAAATGTTAGGGTGGAGGGAGAGACTATTAAGGTCAGGTATTTTAAAGTATATAAATTGATGTGCATTTTCCATGTGTAACAAGTTATATCCTGAAATTTTCAGTAAACTTGAGTTTTTTATTTTTATTGCTCACCTAAGGTAACTGCCAACATTTCTTTTTGGCCTATAAACAGTACATATGTGGTATCACTGCCTCAAAGAGGCTATTTTTCCAAATAGTGAAACAGACTTAAATTTTTCAACTTTCTCAATGTATAGAAGCTAAATTATAAAAATATAAATTCTAAATATTCTGGCTTACTAATACATTTTTAAGTGTTTCTTTCAATTACAAAGAATCTGATCCAAATAATTTTTGCTTTACTAAGAAACCAGTGTCTAATAATGTCCAAATAAGGTCATAAATATACAGTGTTTTAAAACAGGAATAATATATTTACTCATTGCAAGTACGATGGTAATGCTTGCTTCAATGCTCAAGAGTTAGAGCTACCTTAAGACTGTACTAGAGTTATATTCCACTCTAAATCTGTGTACGCTCTTCCTTGTTCTCTACACACCTTAAAACTGTACACACATTTTTTACAAAAATGGATTTTAAAGTCTATTGTTTTTCCTAATAAGATGCAGATAACATCAGGAAATTACATGTTTCAAACAGATTGCCTTAAAAGCAACAAATTACTTTAATGACAAATTTCAAACATACACACTATTATTTTCAATAATGGTATAACTGAAAGACTCATTTTACTATACAACCAAGCTATCCATTTCTGCATTATCAAGAGTTTAACTATTGAATTTTAATTATATAGTTAAATATATTTGTTAGAAAAAAATAAATATACAAAAAACCTGAAAATTTTGAAATTATTTTTCAACTGCAAAATCACAGCAATCCAGTTAAGATCTGGAAAATGGTTTACTTAATTTCACAGGAAGATTTCTGTACAAATTTAGTTACAAATGATCTAAAAAGCCCAAATGTATCACTTTTCATTCTTCTTCAAGACAATTAAATGACAGCTAACATTTATCCCTACCAGAAATGAGAAAAAAATTATGTAATGTATTTTGCCAAAATTCAGTTAAATACTTTATTATTTTTTTTTCTACATCAGGGTCATGCTGATACATATTTTCCCCCATACTCACTTTTTAAAAATGTAGTATTTGAAAATTTTGGTTACATTTTTGTACCATACCAGTCCTCAGAAAATACTACATTCTTTAAACTTTTTTTTAAAAAAATGGACAGTAATTTTGAAATAATAGAAATGGTATTTATGTTGGTTTTTAAGGTATAAAATAACTGTACCATAAACAAATAAATAACTGCTTTCCTTTTCCATAGCAGTACATATAGCAATACATTCTCCTAAGTCATATAGTTATCATTTACAATAGACAACTTAATTTTACTAATGATGCAAAAAATAATAGAATACAAGGCACAATCATTAAATGGAATTTTTCTTTAGGGTGTTTATTTGACATACCAGCGTGATAAGAATACCGTAAAAAGTGCAGAAAAAACACAATGTGCAATGAGACCACTGTATAAAACATGATTGCATAAAAAGTGATTTGGCCTATTTTAACCTTTAATAATTGAAAATAACCAATCTTTCCCTTAAAATTAAACTATAAAGTATGACATTTTAAAATTATTTTTACTCTACTATCTAAAAAATCCTGAAAAAAGAATTTATACCTGGGTAATAGTATATAAGTATGTGTTTGTATATATATTTAATTATACCCATTTATCAATATATACACATACACACACAGAGACATTTCTTTGTAAGTCATTTTAGCCTATTAGATATGTCTAAAGTTTAGAAATGACATTATTCCAGATCAACAAGTAAACATCAAATCCCATACCTTTTTCCTGTATTTTCCTTGAATCCTTTAACCACTTAAATATTTTTTCTAAAACATCTCTGTCAAAGGACCCACCAGTGCATTATTTTCTATTAGTACCAAAAAAAGATACATCTCAGCATAACTCTAATAATTTGCTCTTTAGAATAATATATAGCCTTTCCAATATTGAAAAGTGTATGCTGTCCTGACAATCAAAAACAGGCTTTCTACTGCACTGATTAATCTTAGTCTTTGGCACAATAAACAGAGATTGAGTGATTGATATAAGAATCAAGGTCTGAAAAATTAGACAGTCAAATGTTTTCCAATGTGGATATGTTTCCTTTTCATCAGTACATTTTCTCTTAAGTTTGGCAGAATGGTATACAGCGAAAGTCTCCTCTAGATACTTTGCAGATGAACATTCTATAGTTAAAATTAATCTTTTTAAGAATATCAAATGGTGGGAATTTTTAATTTATATTTAGAGGAAACATTTCTTAATTTACTGCTACTCTGATAACATCTGTCTCCTAGGGGTACAACTTCTTTATCAATAGAAATGTACCTTGCTAGGCCAAAAATAATTCATTTTAACATGAAATGCTCTATCCCTAGGAATCTAATGTTCCTTAAGAGTGTGGCAGAACTGTCTTTTCCAGAAATAAATTGGGAATTCATTATAGGTCCACAATTACTTTTGTTTTGAACAGTGAATGAAATGAATGTTGAAATGCATAACCTATCTAAAGGGCAATAAATAGCAAACATTTAAAATATATATGTATATATTTATATATATATTCATTTAAAGAAGTGAAGTGTCTTGTGTGTTTTTTTTTTTTTTTTGCAAATCAAATCATAACATTCCCTAATCCACCATAGCAGCAAGGAAGCAGAAGCTTTAGTTCTACATATTCCTTAACTGTACCTGCTTTATAGATTTTGAAGTAAAATATTTTGGTACAAGTTACCAACCAATTAAATTAGCTTTTGCTTTTTCAGTCAACTTTCGGACTCGTCCTCTACTAGAAGTTCCAAAAGTCAAAGAGGTGTCCTCAAACAACAGCTGCCTTTGCTCCTCTTCAGAGTCATCCTCATTGTAGAAAGCTGTCCTTCGACCTTGATTTCTAGTTCTCATGTGGGGTTCAGAGCCTTTAAGTTCCTCGAACTCTTCTTCCTCATCCATAGGATCATCTGTCTTTTTTCGGTTACTTCTCCTTAGCATTTTAACACTTGCAGGAACTATGAGATCGGAATCTAGTTTCTGCGTCTTCACCTTCCTTTTGGGTTTTCTGCCTCCGCGACTCTTTTTCTGTAACAAATCCTCCTTTACAATATTAGTTTCAGAAAGAAAATTGCATGTTGAAGAAGGAACTACTTCATCTCTGACATGATGCACATTATTTTGTTCTGAATTTTCTGGCTTTGCATACTGTAGCTTTTTGGGCTTCCTACCCCTTTTCTTGTGTATAACTTCACCACTATTGGTATTAACTTCTACCTTAGGTTTCCTTCCAGGTCCCCTCTTCATGAGTTTAGACGGCTGCCCTCCATGGCCATTTACTTGAACGCTTCCAGGTATAAGAGCATTGTTCTTACAATCTGCTAAAAAGAACAACACACTTAAATATACGGGGACAAAATGTTTTCCTTTAACCTCAAAGTTGTCTATAAAGGTCATTATTACACCTACATATAAATGACATAATTCCATTTTTTCTTACTAAAATGAGAAAAAGAACCAACAGGCTAATATACAATGACATTATTTTTTGCCTAAAACTCAAAAGATCCCTAATGAAGTAGTCAATGACCTCACAGGAGGAAAATGAAACTTAGAGCCAATGAATAATTTGCCTCAATTATTATTAGTGTTCGGATTAGCCAGGGTTTCATATATACACTACCTTTACTACACATTCTAATGTATGCACATTGCTTTTGTACACAAAACAACTCTATTTACTTGCATGGAGTTTAACAATTACAAAATATGCTACTGTTTACCTCACTACAAAAAGAGTTTTTCTGTATCCCTATGTTCAAAAAATTAAATTATGGGAAAAAACCACTACTACAAAATTTATGACCCATTATACCTGAGTAAAAAAAAGCCTATCATTCCCTTCTACTTCCTGATAGAATCATCAGTCCCCTTAATTTTCTACAAGGAATGGAGGAAAAGGGAACTATCAAGACTGAATGATTATCTTAATACGCTTTTGAATGTGATCATCATAACCTTTCTGACAGTAGCAGAGTCAATAGTCTAAGTATTTCCTGTTGTTCTTCCTAAGTAAAAAGGATCTCATCTAATCATCCTCTACAACAAGTTTGGAATTATACCTATTGCAGTGATTTACATCAATTATTCTACACAAAAATTATCAGGATTTTGACATTCTTCATCCATCCTCTCACTAGATTGCATGTATTAATCAAACCTACTAAATATGCCACCATTATCATGACTTAAAACTCACTATAACAAAGTCCAAGATGAAGCCCATTGTGTTTTATCAAAAAACAAAACAAAACAAACAAACATGACCTAAAATTAGGAAATCAAATTCTAAATCTGTGGGATCTGGATGAACCGTCTGTGACTAAAAACAAAACCAAACCAAAAACCTGTTCTGATACTTTGAAGGGAAAAAAAAACACCATGTATCTACCACTGACTTGATTTCCTTCTAAAAATCTGAAGCTTCTATTTGCTTGTGGTAAGTGATCCGCAATGCAATTAGAGATGGAAGCTGATTTTAAAGAGAATGCTTTTTCATAAATGTATTTTTTGTCATGATTTGAACCATACTTTGCAAATATCAAGAAAAATCTATCACAAAACTCACAAAAGGTCAAAGCCAACAGCAGACAAAGGAAAGCCCCTGCTTCTTGAACCCCAGAGTATAAATGATTTCCTTTTGTGATTTTCACAATGATGGGGATAGAGGGGAGAATTATGTATGTACATCTCGTAGTAATTTTCTAAGAAGTGATCACACTTAAATATTTAAATTGAAGATTCTGTGCATACTTTAATTTGTTTTAGATTAACACTACTGACAATGGTTTTAAATATCTAGTCACTGTGCTTATTATAGAAGTTCCATAGATGAGCTTTAAAGTATCCACAAACTCTTTGATATGATCCAAATTTTGTGTGGATATGCCTATGTGCATTTTCTGGGCCAAGGACTACAGTTCCTTTCAAAAGCATTATATAATACAAAAGGAAGAAGAATTATTGTAGTTCTTTTGAAAAAAGGAATTTAGGAGTTTAAAAAGGTTAAAAAAAAAAAATCACTGATTTGGCCCTGTGCTGCCCAGTCCTATAACCACATACTTAGTGAGCATTTGAAATGTAGCTATGCAATTGAGGAACAGAATTTTAAATTATTAATTAAAATTTAATAATTTAAATTAAAATACTGAAAGCAGTGTAACATTTTGAAATATTGTTTCATGTTAAAAGAGTATTTTGACATAAGGGAGTGTATTAAATAAAGTATATTATCAAAATGGACCTATTTGCTTTTTTTTTTTTTCCTATTTGCTTTTTTATTAGAATGAGCTAGTGGAGGGGCCTCCCTGGTGACGCAGTTAACCTCTCTGGTAGAGGTGAAGTCGCAGCATTATGAAACTATCCACAGCCACTATAGCACAAGTTCGATCCCCAGCCAGGGATCTAACCCACAAGGTGTAGCAGACCTCCCCTGTCCTGCTTGCTGCTCTGCTCAGGAGTGTATTTCAGTCAGTCCACCTGTTCTGTTCCCTGTTCTGTCTCTGGTGAATCCTCTGACCCCCACATAACTCTGGCCTGAACCCCAGTTCTTGTATGCATAAAAAAATAAATCTTAAATTAAAAAAAGGGAGTTACTGGAAATGTTTAAAATTACTATGTGGTCTGTATAATGTTCCTCTGGGCAGCACTTATCTTAGGTCTAAAGTTAATTCTAGTGTCAATGTTTATGTAATAAGTCATATTAATGAGTTATTTAAAAACTAATTTCATTTCTAAACCATAATGAAACTCTTGTAAATTTTGTATTAAAAATTTATGAATCATACTGGCTGGCTATCAGACCTCACTATCATAATGCAAAACCCAATTCACTACATTAGACTTTTCTAGGGTTCAGGAGTGACAAAAGCAAGGCCAATAAACTATTCAAAACTTTGAATTCGGTTCACAGTGGAAGCAAAAAAATCTAAATGCTCACAAAGTCACCTGCTTAGTTCTAACGCTACTGTCCACAATACACAACGTACAAGTGATTCAAAAAATGACTGAAGAGAGTTCAGAATCTACTTAGATAATCACATGTAAAACAGAATAATTCCATCAACATTACTTTTAAGTACCAAAAGCAATGAGAATCAAGGTGTTCTGGGAACATAAAGACATTTCAAAATGAGAATTAAAAGGTAAATGGAAACCATCAAACTGGGAAGAACAAACACATCCCCCCCAAAAGAAAAGAATGCTATCCAAGGAATTCCATGAGGTTTAGAAGATTGGGAAATAAAAGGGTAAAAAACTTGGGTTTAATGAAGAGCTTTGTACAATAGGCAATAAAATTAAAATCTGTGTACAATTTTAATTCTGTCTCTGGATGTGTGTGTATACACACACACACCCACACACACGATAGAGAAATGATCAAAAAGAGCACTTTGGCCGAATGTGGAAGGTGGACTAGGTAAGAAAGAGATATGAACTGAGACAGTGAGACCAGTTAACAAACTAGGACAACAGTCCAGGTAAGAAATTATGTAGGCTTGAATTAAGGCCATGAAAATGAGAACAGAGGGGACAAAATGGGTTTTACAGATTAAGAAGGCAGAACAATAGAAAGAAATGACTATCAAGTACATCTGGATGGTTTAAAAGAAGGTACGGATGACACCCTAATTTTAAGCTTATGTAAATTTCAATGCTGTTTATTAAGAGACTGTTTCAGTGAGAAAAAAAAATTAAGCAAGGGGTCTAGGGAGTACAGTGAAAAAGAAATGGTTTAGCTACAATTTAGAAGTCATGTTACACGACACAATACATATACATCCATATTGTAAGAATAATGCTTATTCTTAAATTGTGTACTCAAAAGAAGCAATAATTATTTTAACATGGCAAGTGTTGTATTTTATTAGTTACTTTATCTTTCTTTCAAACAAAAGCCTCTATAAAGAAAATTTGCAGGGCCTCCCTGGTGGCACGGTGGGTTAAGCAACGCACTATGAAGCAAACTATAGCCACTTCAAGCATGAGTTCGATCCCTGCTGCCGGCCAGGGAGGGGACCCACATGGTGCAGCAGACCTCTCCAGCCTCGCCCGCTGCTCCCCTCTGCAGTGTGTTTCAGTTAGTCTGCCTGTTCTGCTCCCCGCTCTGTCTGGTGAATCCTCTCACCTCCTGCAACTCTGGCCTGTACCCCAGCTCTTGTATGCATAAATAAATAAATCTTTAAAAAAGAAAATTTGCAGATGAAGTAACCTGAAAGTATAACTATAAGGGGTCAAAAGTTATATACTAGAATAGAGGTCTGGATGTAAACAATCTTGATGTACTATTTAGTGAAGTTATGTGTATCACAATTTTTCTAAAAAATTGAAAATTTGGGTTAACTAAATCCAATTTAGCAACAACTGCTTGGCTTCATTTTTAAATTTTTATAAAATGAAGCTAGAATCTATTTAGCTTTTATTAACATTACAGAATCTAGTCTCTGATTCTAGAATTAGTTGTCACTTCCAGACATCGTATTTTTCAGTGAGACTACAATTCACTTTTAACACAAAGCAGCAAATGAAGATATCTCACAAAACTTACCAACCAGTACAGTTAAGTATGACTTTTAAATGAACAGCCTAAATTGATACAAATACTAATTTCAATGAAAGCATCACTTGTAAGAAATATCTAATATACCTTGGAAGATATAAATAACACCTCACCTTGCTCGATGACAGTTGGTGACTTTGGAAGAGTGGATGTCTTAGAGAGTACAGATGATTTCATTTTACGTTTGACTGGCTTTTCCTTTTCCACGTTTTCTTTTGCAGAATTATTCCTAGTGCCGTGACTGAAATTGGACTGACTAGGACTTGAAAGCGTATTCAAGGTTTTGGAATGTTTCACAGAATTCTCTAGAACTAAAACACAAAAGATTAAAAACTAAGAGATACCCTACCTAAAACCAAGAAAGGTGGGATTATTTCTAATCTGAATTGCTTAAATTAGCAAAGCAAACAAAACACAGATTAATTTTTAAAATTTCTTTAGGAAATCCACTGAAAGGGCATATACAAACACAAACTCTTAATAGGTGCAAGACTCTTAAAAATTGTCAAAATTTTTGATTTTGTTAAGTCTTGCCAAAATGTTACCAAGTCAAGGATAGAATTTAAATTCAGGCAGTTTGTATATGAGTTATCATTTTTAACATTATTCTACACTGATACTCCCAAACCTCAATTTTCTTTTTTCTTATTAAAAACAATATTTTAAAAGGAGCACAAACAACAATGCAAGGTGAAACAGTGTGAACTGAATTTACTAAAGCCGAGTGCATTTCATTTTGCAAAGAAAAGCTTAAATTAAAAAAGCCACAAGGGCCTCCCTAGAGACCCAAGGGCTTAATCACTACACTGTGAAGCATCTGCAGCCACTGCAGCATGAGTTTGATCCCCTGCCAGGGAGATGACTCACATCAGACCTTTCCTGCCTCGCCCACTGCTCCCTATAGCAGTGTATTTCAGTCAATCGGCCTATTCTGTTCCCCACTCTGTCTCTGAGAATCCTCTCACTCCCCACACCTCTGTCCTATACCCCAGTTCTTATATGCATAAACCTTTAAAAAAATTTTCAAAAAAAATATAACCCATCATTTTTACTTCAATTTAGAAACTGAAACTGATTCTTACTTGTTTTCCCTGGTACTGGAGATGCATTAGCTTTCGAAACAAAAGTCTTTGCTGCTGAAGAAGTAGATGGTTGCTCAGTGGTAACTGGATCTACAACTACTCGGTTGCTTCTTGTTCGGACTACAGAACTGGATTCTGTTTTACCATTTATCTGAGCAGCATTATGCCTCAGTGGTACTGATCGTGTAGGTGTAGAGAATGGAGAGGTAGAGATATCTGACTTTAGCTGGGGTTTTAAGGTCCTTTTTTTCCTTTCAGGGCTGTAAATAAAGTATTATCATTAATCATTCCATTAGCTCTATGTTGGATAAATAAAAGTTTTATAATACTGTTCACTGGATTCAATATTTGTACTATTATGAAATATGTTAAAATATGAGATTTGTAGTGGATTTCATATGGTTGTGAGCCTTTGAAAAGTGATTATTTAGTGAAGGATCGCTGTAAATGCTATAGTTATATGACAGAAAGCATGATGCCATCACTATCCTAATAATGCTGTTTTACTGTAGAGATTTAGCAGTTTGAATTTAAGCACTTACACTAGTATAGCTTTAGTTAAAAGATTAAAAATCCTCCACATCATAGGAACTTGCATGTCAAATATATCATTCTGCAATATAGGGAATAGTAAAGGAAGCATTAAAAAACACCAAGTTCTATAATTTAGATGACAAAGTTATAGATCAGCTGATGCTATTTAAAAGAAATCAAATACCTTGATGCAGCACTACTGGAAACAGAGCTGCTTCTGTTTCTTTTCTTTCTCCTTTTAGCTACTGTATTTCTTTTATGAAAACGAAGAGCAGATTTATAATCTGATAAAACTGAACTAATGTGTTCTTCAAAGAAAGCAGATAGGCGCAAACTCATGCTGTAAATCTAGGGCAAGAAAAAAAAAAACAGTTCAAACATTCCTCAATGGAAAATACATGTTCAGTAAGTATCAGGACATAATTCAAATATTCTTTTAGCAGAAAGTTTTTGTAATTTAAACACTATTTTTTCTCAATCTCTTGATGAAGAGTAAAGCTGAAGTAAATAATTAAATTATTTTTGCATTGAGATCAGGAATCTTCTTAAGTTTTAAGATTCTTAAAGGAATGTCCTAATCTGACTTCAGATGGCTCATATACACAAAACTGCTGTGAACTCAATCATACTGGAAGTATACTCCTTAAAGGTTGGAAACAGTCTCAAACTGTTCCACATATTATGTCTTTGTGATGTCTTGTCTAGTTAGAGAGGTAAATGCTCTCTTTTCAATAACACAGAAAATAGCCAGAAAAATTAATTCCACATATACCAGGACAATAGAAACACGGTATCTGATCAACATTAACTACCTTCAATAAAAATAACCATTTCTACACATTAGTTACATCAGCATTATTTTACTGGAGAAAAACAGAAAAGACAGGTCGACCCCCTTTTTCCATTAGGATATCATTAAAGTATACTGGGGAATCCATATCTACCCTAAATTTTAAATAAAAGCAATGTTTATTTAACATATTTTCCATATAATCTCAATTAATTTGAACAACAACAAAAAAATCTAATTATATACCCTTGATCTTTTGCTTGGTGTATATGCTTTGGAGTTACTAAAAATAAGTCTGACATCTTTGCATAACTCCATTGGTGACTCATAATTTCCAGCCTCTAAAGTTTCTCTAACAGTAGCAAAGTCCATTGGAGTGTCAATGATGTCTCTGTAGTCCTAAGAGAAGGAAAACAGGTGGTGTTATTATTATCATCACTACTTCTACAAAGCAGTATTTCTCAGCATAGGGATTCACATACAATTCCTTTGAGGAGTGCAAGTCCTTGAACTAATGATCATTCGTTGTTTCCTTCAAGACTTACTTTTTCCTAAAAATGTTTAATTACTTTGTCCTTTTCCTTTTATTGCAATCAACACAGAATTTTTCTCACTTAAGAATGTCAGTTGTTTTTTTTATCTCCCCTCCCCCAAAGAAAGGATTAAAGGTAGAGTTCTGTTGGAAAGGAGGAATAAGAGTATTTAAAAAATCATTTCTATAACTACAAATATAAATTATGTGAAAACAAAACAACCCCCAAACTTTATACTAACTACAAATTAAAGGTTCCTGCCACATTGAAACCTAATTGTATCTTTAAAGTAAGGAATAAAAGCAATAGAAATATGTCCATTTATGTGGCGGTCTGAATTCTAGTGACCTCACCTTCAGTACAACTGGGAACTTCATAATAATCAAGAATTATATATACAAATATTTGTCACAAAAACTATGTGCTTCATTTCACAGAAATGAAATCACCTAGTCTCCATCTAGTCATTTGTGTGTAAAATGACTGATAAGAGGTATATAAAAATACCCATACTATAAAAATACCCAGAAGAGGAGCGCCTAAGTATGTAACAGTACTTTTCAAAATATAATAACTTATCAACATCAAGTTTAAATTATCAAATGTCTGATCATAAAGCAAATAGGATTACTGCCTTTTACTCACATGAATAGTTTAATTTCTTATCTGCATGCCTTTTATTTCCTTTTCTTGTCATAATGTATTTGCCAGATTTATAGTACTATACTGAAAATAGCAGTGACAATATTAGTAATCTACCCAAAGGACACAAAAATACTAATATGTTCATATATTTACTGAAGTGCTATCTACAATAGCTAAGATATGTAAACAACCTAAATGTCCTAAAACAAATGAATGGATCAACACAATGGAGTATTACTTAGGGATCAAAAATAAATAAATAATGCCATTTGCTGCAAAATGGATGGAGCTAGAAGGGATTATGCTAAGTAAAGTAAGTCAGAAGGAAAAAGAAATTAATGAATGGTTTCACTTGTAGTTTGAACACAGGAAAATCAAAAGTGTCATAAAAAATACTTGCAAGCTGACCACAGAGTTGAGGTAAATGGCAAGGACAGGGGAGGAAGAAGGGTCAAAAAAAGAGGAAAGAGCACAAGGGATTATGGTAATGGCTCACAAGTGCTATGATGGTGGGAGACCCACAGGAAATATACCTGAAGGGAGAATTGATGATGTAAGGGGCAAAAAAAGTAATAGTGACAGTAGACAACCTTGCCTTACTCCTGACCTTAGGGAGAAAATACTGTTTTTTATGATTAAGCATAATGTCAGCTGCAGGTATGAAACAGATGTTCCTCATCTAGTTATGAAATCCACTATTTCTGTTTATTAAATTACGTTATTTGTCTATTTGGTATCTATTCATCATAGGGTCAATTATATCACCACTATATGTTTGTTTGTTTTTTTTTTTGTATTCTTGATGCTCTGGCAGTTTGGGAACCTTACAGATCTGAGAAACTGACCCTCTGAGGGCTAGCCATTTGTTAAAGATAGCCAATGGCTTCACAGCAGACATGTACTTCATATGAAAACTAACCACCACCTTACCTCTCACATATCAAACCAGTATTGCTCTGCCTTCAATCATTCCAGAGTTAGGCAGGTACTAGAAAACCAGAAACCAATTTTATTCCCCAAAGGCAACTGGTATTATTCAAATTAGTTAATACTATACTACATTATTTACTTTGCTCTGCCTTGCCTTTCTCAGGGACAAGCCAATAAAGGCTCTGGCCCAAGTTTTCCCTTGCTGTCTCCTGACCAAATCCTGATGCTTCCTTTAATAGGCCTATACTATTCAGCTGACCCCTTTTCGGGACCTGTGAATATAAAAAATTTCTTCCTTCCAAGTCTAGTGATGACATTGACTTCACATTTTTATATGATCTACAACATACAAATCCTCAGAACAAATGTGCATTTAACTTACTATTTCTGCATGGGTATGATTATGTGACTTTTATCCTTTATGATTAATTATACAGACTGATTTTTGAATACAGAACACCAGCCCTGCATCCCTGGAAAAACCACATTTGATCATGATATATGATCACTTTTGTATATTGTTGCACTCTGAAGATACGGTTCATGAAAACTTTTTATTTTCATTTTTGTACTTCTTTGCCTGGTTTTGATATCAGGATATTACTAGATTTATAGGGTAAATCTTGTGGAAGACTATATAGAATTTTCCAGTGAAGATAACTGGACTTAAGAAATTTCTTTTATGAAAGCTTCTCATTACAAATTAAGTTCCCTTACTAGTTGTTGGCCTATTCAAATCATGTACTTCACAATAAATTGTAGCAGCATGTACTTTACAAATTGGTACATTTTATCTATCATATTTGTACCTGTGGAGTTGTTTAATCATTTATTATACTTTAGTATTTACAAGGGCTATGGTGAGCCCCTATTATGTTCCTGTTATTAGCAATTTGTGTTTTTTTCTTTTTAGCTTTTAAATCAAACTATTTTTCTGTTCTCAACTTCATTGATTTATTTCTTGTTTCATTTTTGTTAATTATATTGTTTCTAAGTTCTTGAGGATGGAGACTAGATTGATTTGAAACTTTTTCTTATTTTTTAAAGATTTATTTATGTATATAAGAACTGGGGTGTAGGCCAGACATGTGGGGTGTGAGAAGACTCAGCAGAGACAGTGGGGAGCAGAACAGATCTGTTGTACCATGCAGGTTATTACCTTAGCCAGGGATGTGGCTGACAGTGCTGTATCTTTAACCCCTTAGTCACTAGGGAGGCCCACCTTCCTTTTACTTCTAAAATATTATTAGTGCTATAAAATTCCCTGCACTGCTTTACTTATATTCCACAATCCTAATATTGTTTTCATTTTCATTAAGACCAATGTATTTTTTTCCTTTAAACTTCTCTAATTCATGCTTATATAGAAATGGACTATTTAGTTATCAAGTTTAAAGATTTTCATGATATGGACTTCTAATTTAATTCCATTGTTGCTGGAAAACACGCTACATGATTAAATTATGTCTGTCAATTTTGTTTTCTGTTATTTGATTGTTTCCTACTTTTTCTCAATTCTTATTTCATTTATCTATAAAGCTTATGACTACTTTTTCAAATGGTAGTTCAGGTACCTTATTATTTTTTTCAACTAGATCATTTTTATTATTTTTACAAGAGAATAGTTTTCTTAATGATGGCAGATTGATGAGATTATTAGGCAGTGTTAAAATACAGAGCAGTGGTGGTCTTCCTGATTACTGTGTAGTCTCCAATAAATACATGCAGTTTCTTGTATAAACTGCTGTTAAAGCATTTGGCCTGCATTTATGTATCCATCATTTTTGGAATTGTTGGTAATTTAGGAATTTTCCCCATATACCCTTGACTCCTTGTGTCACAAGGCCCAACTTGCTCATATTCACGTCAATGACAATCCTTTGGTATAACACCCAAAGTTGTAAATAGTGGTGATGAGCGATTCTTTACACCAAGTATTAGCAGGCCCAAGACAGCTTTCAGGTCAGGATATGTTACATGGGCCTTTTTGAAATATAAACCCAGAGTCTAATGAATCTGTCAAATTTAAATAGAATTTTTACAAAGCCGTCTTCAACAAAGCACTTTATTGACCATCCTTTTCCACTCTTCCTTCTCTTTCCTGTTCAAATAACTTAAAGGCTTCTGTTTCTCCCTGGGCATGAATTTTGGACAGAGGAACTTCCCATTTCCTGCTTTCTTTTTTCATTTTTGTTTAACCATACTGGAAATTACTTTAGTTCTAGACCACCTCTCTGTGTCCAGCAGATATAGGTACTGCTCATTATGAAGGCTTCATTTTTTTTGTTTGATGTTTCTCTTTGCATACATCTGTGTAACTTTGATTTCCTCAGTATGGCACTGTTTATGTAGAGCTTAGCTCCCAAACCAATCATCTTTTCCACGTCTTTAAAGTTATTAAGTCTCCTGACCTTCGGTCTGGTCTTTTATTTTTTTCTCATGGCAATCCAAATGATATCCAATGTATTTACATTATAATTTGATATATACATTTTGTTGCATTGTGGCTGGGTACAGCCATTTGATCAGTTGCTCTCAATTTTAGGTCAAGTTCAAGTATTTAATAAAATATACGTAATTATCAAAGTATACTGCCTTCAGAAATTTACTAGTTCAAGTAAACAAATCTCTCCTACCCTTATAAATTATCTTTATGTTCACTGACCTTTCCTCTGTTTTCTTTTAGATTCATTCTTTGTCTCTGTGTGTGGCATCTCAGAAAATTTATTTACATCTATGCACCAATTCCTTTTAAAGAAAGCATTCTTTAAGTGGCCCAATTAGTTTTATTTCAGTGATTTCACATTTCATTTCCAGAAGTTCTAGCTTAAATTTAAAAAAAATGTCACATCCTTTCACTCTTCAAATAAGGCCTTCTTTCCCCCAACTACATCAAAAACTGTTAATTTCTTCCTTTTTGTTGGTATATAAGTCATCTTGCAACAACTGATGTTTTAGATTTAATGAAGTATACCGTGTTTCAGAATCATTTATTATCTCAACTTTCTGGGGTTAGGATGCTAATATTTCTGTTTGTTGTTTCTGTTGTCATATACAGATCACTCATTTATTTTTTTATATGTTTATCTTTAGTATTGCTTCGATTTTCTCTCCTGACAAATTGCTATACCACAAAAGTAGAGTAAATTAGGCTTTAAATCTATACATAGTACAAGCTTAGAAAAAATATTTCTGTGCCATACATAAGAATACTGGAAGTATTTTCCCTTCTGGAAAAAATTATCCTGATCTTTCCATTTGTATGAAATCCTTCAATAGATCTGGTGGCCATCTCAATTCCAATTTCTTTCCTCATTGTAGCTTACTTACATGTTTTCACCTGTCTCTGCACAGAGTTAATAATTGCTCCTTAGAATCCAATAATTAAGTTTATTTCTACTCTTCTTTTTGGGGAAAAAGTCCAGAATATAAATACCTATAAGTATCGGAAATTGTAAGTTGTTTTTCTAAAACACATAATTTGTCTTGCAAGAAACAAAGGGAAATATATAGGTTCCACAAACAGAATTGACAGCTGTACGGTGTTTAGAGGGTAGAGTTGAAATTAGCTTAATCACATCAATGAAATTAAGAAGTTTTCTTCTACATTTAAGATTCCATGTTTCTTGATTTTTAAATGACAAGAAAAAGTCATTTTATGGTATTTTTCTATATTTCCATCACTGCAAATTAGATCACATGCGCACACACAAAAAGATGAAGTCAGATGATACCACATATGACTGGGTCATGAGTTTTTATAAAATGTTTAATTTTTATTTTCTTTCATTCAAAACCACAAATGGTATCTGAACTGTACATCCCGTAATAAATGAATAAAGAAGTGAAAAATCATTTTAAGTAATATTTATTGTTACGATCTCATGCAAAAATATATACTTGAATCACATTTCTTCAAACTTTTTACCATGAATTTTATAAAGACCATCAATTAGCATATATATGTATATGTTTGTATACTTCAGTTTAAAAATTATTTTCATGTATTCATGTATTTTCATGTATTCAGTTTAAAAATTATTTTCATGTATTATTTCACGATTCTATAAATGTAGGTTAGGTATTACTATTTCTTAATTGCCAAAATAAAGTAATGAAGTGTGAGGTGAAAACAGTAAAAAAAGAAATTAATGAGAAAACTAAATGACTTGCTCAAAGTTGTACAACTGGTAAGAGGCAAAGTAGGGATCATCACCCAACTCTTTTGAGTCTTAGTTCAGACTTCTTCTAATTTGCCATACTCTTCAACTTAGGTGCTCCATATAACCAAAAGGATGAGTATATTAAATAATGAAAAAAGAAGGTATATCATAAAAGTTGCTTTATATAAGATATATAGCAAATGGACAAGCCCAGAAACACTTCCAAAAATACTTACTGGATATTCAAGTAAATCTACTGGCTGGCGGAAAGGTTCAGAGTCTTCACACTGAAATATGAGATTCAACAGTTCCTGACACTGTTTCTTCCATGCTTGAATATCATAAGACTGAGCTCTGTTACGTAATCTTCTTCTAGGTTGATGGTCCTAAAATAAAAATATTCAAGTATTTCATTAAAAACCTGTACAGTAAAATATTTATTTTTAATGCTGTCTCATTTTAGTTTATAGTATTTCAAATAAAAGAAGTATCATACACCTAGTTCTGAAAACCACAAATGCTGTGATAGAAACTGATTTGGAACTAATACTTAATATATTGTTAAAAATACTAAGAGTAAAAAAAGGCTCACAATACATTTAAGTTCACATAAAGTAGTTTTGCTAAATCAGAACTTATATTACCTTCCTTTTTCGGGTAGAAGTTCCTGGCACATCAGCATCCTTCTCTTCTTCCTTTGAAGCAAAAATTTATCAGATTTCATTATATTCTGTAGGTGTTTAAAAGTGAATCATCTTTTACACTTCAGAAAGTCCATAATGTATATGTCTGAACACTATAGACTCATTAAAGTATCCCCCCACCCCTCACAATTATTTAGAAAACATCTGTAACAATAAAAATTTAAACCTTTAAAGTTAACTTCAGCATTAGACAGAAAACTTTTCTGAAAAAGTTTATTTTTTATATACAGAATAAGATAATGAAATATTAAGTACCTCAGAGTCAGACAGAACTTTCTTCTTCATTGAATTGTAGAGTGGAATTATATTATAACAAGTCTGATCCCTAAACAAGGAAATGTTAGCATAAATTATTAATACAAATATTTTTTCCTTTAAATCTATGAATAACGTTAGAGTTTAAGATAAAACTCAAAGTAAAAGGCATCTTCTTCCAAAGGCTTCTTCATACCAAAACCTTATGCAAAGACATCTGACTATGCATTCTCCACCCTATGTAGAACCTCTACTATATGCCCACTTTCATTAACACAAAATCCAATTCTCACCTCCCAGTCTTTACTCAGTTTATTCCTATGCCCGAGATTCATTCCTCAGACTTCCTGTCCTTCCTTCACTCCTCAGACTATAAGAGAAAGCTAGTATCTTTTACTTTCTAATTCCCTTCATTCTTGCATACAGCATTCCCAAAAATTTGTCCTTCATTATCTTCTCCCAATACTCTATTGTCTGTGCCCTGATAATCTTATTAACCTATAGGATTCCAAGTTCCTGCAATTTGGCTGATTCTTCTGAGACTCTAAAATTCTACTTATCTAAACCTAATTGTTGCTATCCAGATACTCCCACATTTCTGAATTTTTAAACAGCATTATCACTCTTACAGTAATAATTGCTTTTCCAATATTCTTGTGCTTGCTTCTTCCTTGTAAACCCAATCACTGACCAACCTTCAAAATCTCTTCACATTGGCCTCTTGCTCACTATACTTCTTACTTGGTCAGCTATAATAATCAATGTACTATTTATGCTTTTCCCCCCCTATTCCCTACCAATTATTGTTAGATACTATATTAGATCAAATATTTTAAAACAAAGTATACATCATATTATTCTCAAGCTACAATACTTTCAATAATCCCTTGTTCACAGTGCTCACATTTTAACAGTTTAGTTCCTTAGATCCGAAGCCCTCCATAATCTAGCCCAAACATGAGTTTAAGCTTTGCATCCTATTATTTCTTCTAATCTACTAACTTCACCCAATTTAAAATATTAGATTCTCTTAAAACCTCTACTTTCGTACTTCATGCTACTGCTCATCTTTGGAATGGTTTCCCTTTCACAGAACTTCTCCTGCATCTATCATTATATATATATTTTTAAAGATTCATTTATTTATGCATGAAAGGCCATAGGCGTGTGGGGCTGTGTGACAGAAGATTCACCAGAGACAGAGTGGGGAGCAGAACAGGTGGATCTACTGAAATACATTGCCAAAGGGAGCAGCAGGTAAGACAGAAGAGGTTTGCTTCACCAAATGGGCTATATCCCTGGCTGGGAATCGAATTCATGTTGCAGTGGCTGGTGACAAGCTTGACAATGCTGTGTCTTTTCACCCCTGTACCACCAAGGAGGCCCCATAATCTATTTTTGTTTATAGTATCTCACAAAACACTGCTTACCTTTTGCCTAAAGCCCCACTCTTACACTTAGATGACACCTTCTATCATCTCTCACCTAAACTTTCATATACTCTCAATACTCTCTTGCTACTTTCCCCTTAGATTACATACAGATTTATCTAGCCTATACAATTATACTTACAAAGGTAACGATAAATTTCCATCTCCAAACATTTATTATAGCATACTGTATAACTCTTGATTAAAATTTTGCCAAACAGCTCAACTCAAAAGTACAATAATAAAAAATTCAAGACATACCCAACATCTTGAGACATATGGTTTTTAACAAACTATATACCTCTAAAAAATGCCAGGGATTTATTTCTAGATATAGGAAATACAAATGACTTAAATATATTAACCTATGATGGTTCAAAATATCTAAGAAACTTTCAGAGCACTTCAAATGTAATAACAGTAATTTTATCTAAATTATTAAAATATGTATTTATAGTATCACATGATTTAGTGATTTGTGTCTCTGGAAAAATAGATGCATATACATATCACCTAAAACTTAGAACCACAGACAAAAAAAACTTTATAGCTAAAACACTGTAATTATTATAATCAAATTTTCAAGTCTTCAGAGAATAATTCCTTACTATTAAATTTCCACAAGAAAAGCAAAAGCACAGCAATAGTAGTCAAAAAACTAATTAGAGGGCTACAGATATCTTTAAAGAATAAGTAGAGAAAGGGTATATAAAGTTAACCCTACGAATTATTTTTTTAATTGAAATCAACAATACTCCTTGGCAAAAAACACCAAGATTCAGAAAAGAGACTCTATGATTATGCTAGGTAATGAGAATGAATCTGGAAGTGTTTAAGGGGGAAAAAAAAACAAAAAACAAGGCCTCCCTGGTGGCACAAGGGGTTACGCAATGCACTATGAAGCAAACTGCAGCCACAGCAGCACCAGTTCAATCCCTGCCGCCGGCCAGGAAGGTGACCCACATAGTGCAGCAGACCTCTCCTGCCTTGCCCGCTGCTCCCCTAGGCAGTGTATTTCAGTCAATCTGCCTGTTCTGCTCCCCACTCTGTCTCTGGTGAGTCTTGTCACCCACCCATACCTCTGGCCTGTACCCCAGTGCTTCTATGCATAAATAAATATTTAAAAAAAAACCCTCAAACTTCCTTCATGTAAAAATGAAAGCTGATAGCATCTGAGTATGTAAACAAAAATTTTAAGTACATTATTTCTTTTAAACTAGAGATAATTATCCAAACTGTATTCCAAGTCATAACTCATTCCTTTGGCTTAACTTTATATGGCCCAATTCATTCTGTGGCGATATAAAAATTTGTAAGGCAAGGAAATAGAGGTGCTGCTATCTTAAAAAAATTATACCTATCATTGTTGGATGAAGAGGTAAACTTGATTTTGAAAGTTAGTTTTAGTTTCCTACTGGTCTACTTAAACATTTATTCATAAATTTGACAGAAACAATATAATGTTGACATGAAAAGTTCTTAAACCAGATGGCAGACATTCATTTACTGTGAAAATCAGCAGACTAAGCTTCTGATAAAGACTCTATTAAACTATAAATTTTAGATAATGAACTCTCTCACCTATAAGAGTATTACAAAAGAATTTAGGCAAAATGTTCAATAAATGTTTATTGTTAATGACTGTTAATGACTAAGAGGTGGATTTAGAAAAGGATCGATTTTTTATGTTAACTCTGGAATACAACTGAAGACAATTTTTATGACTTACAACCACACTGCGATTGATTATTACAGTAGTTATAATTGTGTAAAATAACTCACTTTATGAAATGTAGGAGAAGATCAGTCACAAATTTAGCAGATTTCACAATAGGGCTTCCAGGTTCATTAAATGTTCGTGTATTATGTTCTATATATCGAACCTCCCACATTAGGGAAGAAACCCGCCTGTAAACAAAAACAAAAACAAGTCATAACCTCGTTATATTTAGAAGTATGTGCACTAAAGCCAAGACTTTCTATACTTTCCATTACAATCTTAAATGAATTATAAAACTCACACCTTAAAAAGCTATTTAAGAAAATTATGATTTCATTTGTGTTGGGGTGGAAAGAGTAGCAACATAAACTATATATATGCATATAAAATGCCTATACTACACATACCATACTAATTTTGCTATAAATGTTCCTTCATGTATGCTGTCAACTTTTGGTAATAAGCATATATGACTTTATACAAGAAAAATAAATTTAAATCTAAATTACTGGTAATCAAATGTCATGTCAAAATGAAATCTTAACTATTAGCCTGCTTATAGAATATAATGATGCTTACCTAGAAGCCTAGCTAAATGAAAATTATTTTTTGAATAATAAATACTACAATAAATTTTGCTTTAAATTTTATTTCTGAATGTAAAGAAAAATTCAGACAACTTCCAGAATATTGATATGTGGCCCCACTTACAATAAATAAATACTTAGTAAGAATCACTGATTTGTGAACAGAATGTACAATGGTGTAGAAATAAATATCATATCTAATTGTGGATACAGAAGCCTATAAAAACATTTGTATATTTCAAAACATCATTTACAAGGATCATTCTCGTAAAAGAATCAGTCAACTTCAGGGAAATTATAGAAAACTGTACCTAAAATAGTCATTATGCTAATACCATCAAGGCAAGCTGTTGGAATTTCAACGAAAAACTGAATAGACTTAACACAGAGGAAAATCAAAAACTGAAGTCTGACTCCGAATGAGTAGAGGAGGGAGCAAAAAAAAGGTTCAAGCAGTCAATTAAACTCACTGTAATAAAACATTGCCCAAATCTATGTTATTAGTTTGAAAACACTTTTAATTTATATTTTTATAAAAGCCCAAATTATCTTCCCCTAACTTCGTTACTAAGCTATATCGAAAAATCTATTTAAATTGGAACATATCTTCAAAGATAGTACATCTCAGCAATTATCATGACGAGCAGTATCTTTGTGAGAAAACGTATTTACAACAATAGGAAGATGTGTTTTCCTTGTTGTAGTTTTAGTAAACATTGAATTCTAGACTTGGACAAGCCATTAGGTTTATTGCCTAACCTGTCTTAAGACTTTATGTAATGAAATCATACTTTTAGTTTTTACTTTTCTTACATGACAGTTTACAGGCCATCATCATTTTAATTTAAATAATACTTCATTAAAGTTTTGTTTCAATAACACCTTAGTTTGGAAATGGACAATTTCTCATTGTGAGCAATATTCTTGTGTCTCTACTTCTTATAGATTCCAAAATAGTAAGCCCTGATTGATATCACAGGAATAAAGAAACCTGAGGTATCAGATTCTAGATTCTGAAGACTTTTCTGTTACTACTGAAATCTTTCTCTCTCTCTCTCTGGTTTCTATGTAAGTCTTGTGCAATATTTGAAGCACTAAGTCAACTGAATTCTGAAGGTTTATCAACTTATGGTTCTAGTGATAAAGATGAATATAGTCAAGGACTTCTTCTCCACTTCCTCGCAAACTTCTAACACATTGTGTTGAAGATTTTAAAAAGTATGATTTGATGGTAAAGTTGGTTGAGAGGCATACATATCATAGATAATTTCCTTCTTATCTATCCTCTTTTGATAAAGATTTCAGTAGTAACAGAAAAGTCTTCAGAATCTAGAATCTGATATCTCAGGTTTCTTTATTCCTGTGATATCAATCAGGGCTTACTATTTTGGAATCTATAAGAAGTAGAGACACAAGAATATTGCTCACAATGAGAAATTGTCCATTTCCAAACTAAGGTGTTATTGAAACAAAACTTTAATGAAGTATTATTTAAATTAAAATGATGATGGCCTGTAAACTGTCATGTAAGAAAAGTAAAAACTAAAAGTATGATTTCATTACATAAAGTCTTAAGACAGGTTAGGCAATAAACCTAATGGCTTGTCCAAGTCTAGAATTCAATGTTTACCAAAACTGCTAACTAGAGGATGCAACTGTATGCATTTTAAAATAGTTTCAAGTGAAATGTATATCTATGAAAAATCTAAATTCTTCTAATTTTAATGTTCATAAGTCCTCAAAAGTGGAAGTGACGTAAAATAAACAAATACACAATTTGTGATATTACTTTATGAAAACTCCATGAATAAACATTTTAATATGCTCTATCAGGAATAAAAATAATTTATTCTCCTTTTAAAATTTCAGATTTAAAATACAGTACTATTGGACTTTAAAGACAGTGAGCAAAAACTGTATCCAGGAATTGTTCCCAGTGTTCTCTATAAATAAGTAGCATTAGAATCACTGAGAACTTGTTTGAATGCAGAACCTTAGATACTATTCTAAATGTACTGAACTGATTTTTCATTTATCAAGATACCCAGGAGATTAACATGAACGTTCAAATTTGAGAAACAAAAGTACAGAAAATCATTAAGTGGGTGAAAGGATCATTTAGCTATCTTTTGGAAGCAGCCACATCAAATAGATCTAACCTGTAAAACCTGTTTTCCAGTCTTTGTTTAATTGTACTTAAATCCGTTGGATATGCCACTACAGTGCAATACATGGGATAAGCTTGCAGATCCACAGGGGCCACAAATGCTGAAGCAATATCTAAAACAAATAAATAAATTTATAAATGCATTTTTCTATTGCTTAAAAACAACTCATGGAAATTCTGGTTGAATTATGAGTTAAGTTTTAAATTCACATAACTTGAATCAATCTACCAGTGTATTTGCTCAGAAGATACACTAAAATAGATACAATGAATTAGTTATTTTTACAGTTTTATTCATGTCTCTTGTTATACTAATATTCTAACATTGATAACTTCCTTAGAAGAAAAGGGAAGACATAGAAATCTGGCATGCTAAAAAAATACACATACAAAAGTCTGTAATTAAGGTCTGGTGAACTAGGTATGGTATGTTTTTGACAAATATACTATCAATAACACTATACTACGCCATACTCAAATGGAACTTTTGACTTTCTTCAAAAGCTATTGCCTTAGCTCATCTTTAACAATTTCACAGAAGTGAATCAGGCAAACAGAAGGGAACAGATCCAAAAGTCCCTAAATAAATTGACAAAGCAAAAAACTGTATCTTAAGATCACATCCCATTTATTTGCTCATTCACATATAGTATAGGACAACTTCATATCTTAAATTATTTTAGTATCTATAAAACAATTTTTATGAAGATTTCAAATGATCATCATATATCTCCCAGCTCATTTCATTCATGTTAATTTCTCCCGATTTATTGAAACAGATTTCCTACTAACAAGTAGGCTTACTACAAACTATCAAACAACTTTACTATGGAAAGCCATAGTGCAGATAATCAAGTTTTGTGGTCACTGTTTTCTCTGTCTTTCAAAATGAAGAAAGGGCCTCCCTGGTGGTCCTAGGGCTTAAGACTCAGTGCTACCATTGCTAAGGCCTGAGTTCAATTCCCTGTCAGGGGGCTAACCTACATATGGTGCAGCAGCCTCTCCTATCGCACGCTTCTCCCCTTAGCAGTGTATTTCAGTAGCTCGACCTGTTCTGCTCCCCACTCTGTCTCTAGTGAATAACTCTCACGCCCCCAAAGTCTTGCCTGCACCCCAGTTCTTGTATGAATAAATAAATCAATCTTAAAATAAGGAGGCCTCCCCGGTGGCGCAAGGGGTTAAGCACCACACTATGAAGCATCTGCAGTCACTGCAGCACAAGTTCAATCCCCAGCCAGGGAGGTGACCTACATGGCACAGCAGGTCTCTCCTGCCTCGCCTGCTGCTCCCCTCAGCAGTGTATTTCAGTCAGTCTGCCTGTTCTGCTCTCTACTCTGTCTCTGGTAAATCCTCTCACCTCCCATACCTCTGCCTGTACCCTAGTTCATGTATGCATAATAAATAAATCTTAAGGAAAAAAAAATGTTAAAATGAGGCAAGAAAATTTATATGCCCTTCCCTTTTCCTCTTAGAAATATTCTTTTGTATATATAAACATGAAATTAAAGGGGAAACTGTCACAGGTATCCATATAATTATAATTTGGCTTTCTGATTTCTTTTCCCAATTCACATGATATCCTCTTGAATATCAAGAGTTTTCAAATTAGGTTCTAGAGGACACAGTTTTCAGAGGTAGTTGCATTTCTGGGGGCTCTCACTTTGAAATTCAGTTGTAAGAACTCCATTTATAACGTTTTAGATACCTGAATTCTGTGGAAAACATCACTAAAAAGAATTCCACTAACAAATGTTTAGAAACCACAAATTTTAACAGTAGGAAAACAAATTTTACTTTAATAATAGCATTTTTCCTTTGTTTTGCTTTCCACCACCAGCTTTTTCTATATGTATGTCTTAATACTTTTACTTACCAAGTGTCATCAACTGGTTTATTCCAGCTACAATTCTTTCACATTCTTCATCCCTGGGATTGGAACCCCATTCTCCATCAAGAGGTTTATAGATTAAAGATCTGCATTCAACATCAGTTAAAGAAACACTGGTACCAAGTTCTTCAGGAAATACAGCTGAAATAGATAGAAAGGAAAAAGCAAATTTAGTGGAAATGTAGTAATTTACTAATATTTAGGTTACCTTTATAAATTGAAGGGTAATTTTGTAAAGATTTAATATTATGCCAAGAAAGTATGTTTTAAGTCAATGAAATTTATTCTTAAATTACTTTTATAATTTATAGAAAACTACTTAAAAAAACACACCTAATAACTTCTTTTATTATTAGTTACAAGTGAAAAAGAAAGTATAACAAAATGATGTAAATTGAAAAGTATTCTGATACATTTCATAATCACCATATTTGATAAAAACAAAGTGAAATGGAAATAAAGTGACATTTTTCAGTAATACTTTAAAGTTCCAATTTTTAAAAAAAGTTAGAATACACACAAAAATCAGTAGCCTTCCTATATGTAAACCAATCAACCTGAAGAAGAAATAAAAAAACAAAAACTATCCCTTTTATAACTGAAACAAAAAAAAAACCCCAAATACTTGGGAATAAACTTAACAAAAGAGATAAAGGACCTATACAAAGAAAACTATAAAATATTGTTAAAAGAAATAGAGGACACAAAGAAATGGAAAGATATCCCCTGCATATGGATTGGAAGAATTAACATTATCAAAATGGCTGTTCTAAGCAAAAGCAATTTACAGATTCAATGCTGTTTTAATAAAAACATCAATGACATTTTTCAAAGAAATAGAGCAAATATTGATGAAATTCATATGGAGACATAAAAAACCTAGAATAGCCAACACTCTCCTGACTAAAACTAAGGAGAATGGAGGCATCACAATTCCAAGCTTCAAACTATTCTACAAAGCCAAAATAATTAAAACTGCATGGTATTGGAACAAAAACAGAAACAGACTAGTAGAATCATATCGAAAACCCGCCCCAAATTTATGGACAACTAATATTTGACAAAGGAGCAAAATTATTCAATAGACCAAAGACAGTTTGTTCAATAAATGGTGCTGGGAAAATGCGATTGCTACATGCAAAAGAATGAAGCTACACTACTACCTCACACCATGCACAAAGAAAACAACTCAAAATGGATCAAAGACTTAGACATAAGACCTGAAACTATAAAGCATATATGAGAAAATAAAGGCAAAACACTACATGACACAGACCTCAATAAAATCTTTAAAGATACATTACCGAAAGCAAAGAAAGTGAAGGAAAAGATAAACAGATGGGACTACATCAAAGTAAAGAGCTTCTGTACAGCAAAATAGACATTACCCAAAACAAACACCCCACTGAATGGGTAAAAATCTTTGCATTCCATACAACTGATAAGTGACTGATCACAAATATCTACAAAGAACTCACATGACTCAACAAAAACCAAAATAAACAATCCAGTCAAAAAATGGGCAGAATTTAAGACACTTCTTCAAAGAGGAAATGCAAATGGCCAACAGGCATATGAATAAATATTCAACGTCCCTCATGATCAGGAAAATGCAAATTAAAACCACAATGAGATACCACCTTACACCAGTAAGAAAGGCACATATGAAAAAAACAAGCAAGGACAAATGTTGGCAATGACGTGGTGAAAACGGACCACTCCTACACTGCGAGGGGGAATGCAAACTGGTCCACCTTCTATGGAAAGCTGTATAGAGGTTCCTCAGTCTACTAAAAATGGAACTACCATATGACATAGCAATTTCACTCCTAGGGATTGACCCAAAGGACACAAAAACATCAATTCAAAAGAATACATGCACCCTTATGTTTATCGCAGGCTATCTATAATAGGTAAGACTTGGAATCAACCCAAATGCCCCCAAAATAGATGACTGGATCAGGAAGATATGGTATATATACACAATGGAATACTGTTCAGCAATCAAAAAAGCTAGTACCATTCGCAGAATATTGCTGGAGCTTGAAGGGATTACACTCAATGAAATAAGCCAGAAGGAAAAAGAAAAATACCAGATGGTTCACTCATAGGAGGACTATAAGGGATCAAGGGAAAGAAAAAACACAGCAAAACAAAGATAAACATAACTACAAATCAGAGACATTATGCAAGGGAGAGGGAGAGATTAGAATCAAGGCAGAGATGTGAAGAGCACATGGGACTATGGTGACAGTGAACTGATGGTAGAAATCCTATGGGGACAACACCTAAAACGAAAGCAAACGCAATAAATATATAAAAAATAAAAATGTTAAAATAGAGAATTATCAGTACTGGCAAGATTTTTTTAAACCTATTGCTCTTAAATAATGAAAGCATGCTTCTACATGCCTGAATGTTTAACATTTTAGGTAAGGGAATCATTGGGGAGGAAGGAAGGTGGTAATATAACAATCTATATATCTACCAAGTTGTTTTTCCTTTGCACAAAACTTCATTAGAGATACTTGAGTAACTATGCTATTACTTGTGCACAATTATAAGTCTTCCTCCTCCCAAAATGTAATTATACTAAGGGTAAATATATATGTGTATCCAACAGAATAAAAAGCCAAAAATCACTCCAACACGTAAATATATTTAGGTGAGAAACAAACAGTATATTAGTGCCACTAATCTATCTCAATATGCCAATCATTGCAACACTGATTAGCCTCCTTTCTCCATATTCATAATCTCCCAATATGAATTCAATTTCACATTTTCATAAAGGAAATGAACTAAAAAATAAGTCACGTCACATGTTTACAAGTTAAGATATTTAATAGTTTTAAACAACTACAACTCAGCAGTAAGGAATAAATTTCAGGGACCTCCCTGGTGGCACAAGGGGTTAAGCTGCAGCACTGTCAAACTACTGCCAACCACTGCAACATGAATTTAATCCCTGGCCAGGGAGCTAACCCACATGGCACAGAAGACCTCTCCTGTTTCACCTGCTGCTCCCCTCAGCAGTGTATTTCATTAGATCTACCGGTTCTCCTTCCCAATCTGTCTCTGGTGAATCCTCTCACCACCTCAGTACTTCTGGCCTATACCCCAGTTCTTGTATACATAAATAAAATCTTTAAAAAAAAAAAGAAATTAATTCTAAAATGCAGACATAAACAGCCTACACACACTCACACACTTACCATTATTAGGTATAAGCTCCATATCCCAAGGACTCATCTTTTCTGTATCTCCATTGTCCCAGCTTAAAGAAGGAAAATTCTTATATTAAAAATATACATCAATAAGGTACTATAATTTTTATATAATTACATTGTAAAAAACAATTGCTTAAGTATTTAAAAGAAGTATCTTTATAATATATTAATATATGGGAATCTCCTGAAAAGCAATTCAGGCTGAACTAAATATATACCAAATATGTCCTTACCAAACATTATAGCACTGAAACAAACTATCAGGGTACTCTGGTTGAAGAGGTTCCTGGCTTTCAATTGTTCCAAACCACCAGGCATCATCTATCACTGATCTAAAACGGTCACCTGCATAAGAACAAAAGCCATCTCATTACTTTTAAATATTACTACTACTGCTGTTACTCCCTTTCCTGAAGGTGTACTTTAAAATAAACTATCTGTATGACCAGAAGATATATAAAAAGGTACCTTTTTATATATCTTTTACGTATATAAGTAAAGCTTATATATAATTTTATATATATATAAATTTATAAAGTTCAGCAAGACTGAGGGAAAATGGTATTTAATACGCATCTAAACATTACCTGTTTCCAATGCGATTTCTTACATTTTATCATAAGAACAAACTCACTCTTTAAGCATTTTTACCAATTAAAAACACTAAGTTTCATCATTAAACCTATGCTTAAAATTTTCAAATAAAAAAAGTTTTTATATAATTTTTCCAACAAATATTTGTTGGAAAATACTTTCTTTTTATAGTTTCCCTCAACCAAAAATTAAAACTCCAGCCTAAAATCAGAAACAAACTAAAAACTCAGCCTGACTACCTTTGCATCAATCAATCTTAAGTTGTAACACTAATATATGCACTCTTTTCTCCTTTCGTATGAAAATATAAGAAACTCTTCTTTGTAAAAAAAGACAACTCTCCTTTGTCCCTTTCTTATGATCCACCTAACTGATGACATTAGGCTATAGTGACAGAAATGAGTAATGTATGCCTAGCTACAATGAATGATACCACAGAATAATGAAGAACAGAGGCCACCACTCAGTTCTAAGTCTTAAACTTCCAAGAACAAGCTGAAGCAATTACATCTGATGTAACTTTAAATGTCAGTTGGTAGGTAGATACATGTATTTTCTGTAGATGAAAGATCAACTTGTACTAACTTTAGATGAAATGTTAATCTGCAAATTTAGGGGGAGAAAAACTAAACTTCATTAAGAAAACTCTGATGTATATCCATTTGAAATCGCTTTGATTTGTCCAGTGCCTCCCATATTTCTTGGATTTGGTTATCAGCTCATTTCTGTAAAATTCCTGGAAATATCTATTCTGCAATTTATTGGTAGATGCATGCCTTAAAAAAATAAAGCGTATTTTACCAAGTAACACAAAAAAATTTTTAAAAAGTGCACTAAATGTTTATCAGCAAAACTAGTAAGAATTTCAACTAGTTTTTCTTGAATTTACTTACATATTAATATAGCATTATATAGCTATTTCTTTACTCATCAATTTTAGACATTAAGTACTGATTTTTTTTCAGTCTCACTTTTAGTTCCCCTGGTAGTTTCACTTTTGGAGGATAACATCTTCTGGACTAGTTGTTTTATTTACTTGCTTAACAGATACTCTAAGAATTCTGTTGACTGCTACTTGAGAATAATTCTTTTAGCTCCGTCTTGTAGTGCCTTCTCTTTCCCAAGCAGATTCCATGGCTTTATCTTTCATGGTTTACTCCCTCATTTGATGTGAAACATATTTCTAAGCTTCTAAGAAATGGTACACAGAACATAAATTCTTTTGCTAACTCTCATGTCCCTAATTTCGGTAACTTGCATTTCTTTCAATTTTCCTTTTAGAACAGATATGGCAAATTTCTGAGCCCAACCAGAAATCATGTCAATGTGTTTCTGTAACACTTGAGGAAGGGTGGACTACCATATCAACTGATGTTCTTTCTTAAAACCAACCATGCTATGTATGTCCAACACCCTACTCCAAGATGTTTGAAACGTTTAAAAGAAATACGCTATTGATTACTATATCCATATTTATATAAATTAACACATCTTAAAGGCTTGGAAACTTTAGATTTTAATTTCACCAAGTCTTGACTACAATATTAATTTTAAAGATTACTAAGTTAACCAATAAAAAAAATGTCAGGTTAGCTTCATCTAAGTTTAAATTATTAAAAATTTTGAACTGGAAGATTTATTTCAATTTTGAAATATCAATATATTTAGGGATTAAAAAAAGGACCACAGCTAATGCAATAAACAATCTTATAAATAAAACTACTAAATGTATGAGAGAACATGTTTGGAATTTTAAATAACTAGATTAATAGTCATTCTCAAAAAAATGTTTAAAAATACCCCATTAAGTATCTTACTTTGCCATTAATGTTCCAATAAATGGCAATAAGATTTTCTGATTATCTTTTCTAAATTATGAAAAGTGGTAAATCACTTACTAGATTTAAAAAATGAACATCTATGGTTTCTAAATAAATTACCCACCTATGTTCCACCGCCTATATTTTGCGTCGTCAAATTGTTGTCTCAAGACTAGGAAATCTATGACATCAGGCATATCATGGTATCTAATTACAAACAGAAACAAATTGATTAGGTCACATACCTAAAAATATTTTAAAGATGTTCAAATTTATTTGAATCTTGAAAAAACAATCTACAATAGTAAGAAACCATTGCCTCTTTCAATAGTCCTTACTTCATGGTAAATGATCCACCAGTCAGTTTACCAGTATCGGGATCTAGAAAAGCAAGTTTAAGGCAGCAAAGGGTAGGCAATCCCACTTCATACTTTATGCCAACTATTTTCATCAGTTCTTGTTCCTGAGGAAGACACATAAAACAAGAAACCATCTTCACAAAGTGTTAAACATAATTAAAACATTTCTCCATTTGAATATTGATGGTGGTGATTACTGCATGTGTGTGTAAAAATTCAATTAGTTCTGTACTTAAGACGTGCACTTCATAGTATACATATTATATTAGGTCTCAATAAAAAAAAGATAAAGGAAAACTTTATGAAAATAAGTTTTTAAAAATTCCAAAGACCTCCAAATACTTTTGGTTTATCACTGATAAATCTAGAAATATTCCTTAAATTTTAAAATATGAAGCTTACCTTAGACACTAGTACTGCCCAATTTTCAACTATAATTACATTTCATATCCAACTTTTAAGCTCAATCAGAGTATCAATTTGTTTCTTGAAAATTAAAGACCTACTCACTTTTCCAGATTGCTTCATTTAAAGATATGTACCTTCATGATACAGTATTTTTTAAATTGAGGTACAAATACTATATATTAATTCCAGGTGTATAAAGTAATGATTTGATAGCTATATATACTGAAAAATGGCAGTAGTTTCTTACAGTGAAAACAGTAAATTCAATTTAATTTTCTCCATACTCAATAACAGCATCTTTTTGGTTTATTAAATAATAAACGCCATACCCGTAATTCCATTTTATGCCATGGTTGTTTTTTTGGATTAATACTATAAATTTTATTCTTTCGAGCCATTTCAACATATGCTTCATGTCCTTGTCGGAAATAATAAACCTAAAAAGTAAATATAATCACAGTTTAAAATTTCAATGTGTTTTCTTTAATCCAAGATGCAAAAACTGCAAAGAAAATATAATGTTCTTTGAACTAAAATAAGTTATATTTTGATATCTTTATCTTCTTTTCCTCACGTTAAAAACATAGTCAAAATGTTCCAAATAACATTACTTTGTGTGCACAATAAGAAGATGAGCAGTTATTTTTTGGTCTCATTTTATTCTTGGATTCCAAATAAGTTAATCAATGATGTATAAACAACTAGGAATCGAGATAACTTTGTTTATTACCTTTGCCGCAAGTGGTTTGTTCAAATGCAGAAAAAGTTATGAGAAATGTATTTTCATATGTGCAATATTCTTATAAAACAGTAAGGCATATAGTATCCTCATTTTATGAAGGTCAAATTTAAAAATGACTCCTAACTACTATTCTGTAGAATTGTACTTAAATACAGAAAGGATGATACCATGTGTTTTCCCCAGCACTAAAAAATAGCATTTGTTAAATAAAAATTCTATTAAATTTTTAAAATTGCTACTTAGTTCTTAGTAACATTTTTTCGATACCAATATGCCAGTTATTTTCACTTTATTAATTAATAAATTCCAGATGTGAGGAACTTTATATGAAATAACAGTGCCAAATAATGACTTACTTGTTTTAATTCCTAATTTATTAATCTACTGCACACCAGATATCCCTGACATTTATACATAGACATTAAGTCCCAAGTAGGAAATTTTCATTTAAGATCTTACATTTTCATTTCAAATTCCTAAGTATATAGTCTAAAATGATAGCAAATCACATCTTCTTAAAAATGAATTTTTTTTCTAACAGATATTTTAAAAGATTAATACATAAATTGTGAACACTGTTGGTATTTAAATGAAACAATATGAAATAAAATTGAAAATATTAATGCCAAATTTCATTTATTTAAGTCTGAGGCTAAAAGATTTAATATATTTTAATTTCAGGAAACTATCAATAAAACTCCATTAAAAATATATAGTTTTTAAAATGCCAAAAAATTTCCATTCTTACTATATTAGCTTTGCTACTGCATATTTACATAATCTCAAATAAGATTATCATTAGAGTTTTCCTAATCATACTGTTTCCATATATAGCTATAAATATCTAGATGAGATACTTTATGAAACAGCTGCAATATTCTAGAGTCCTGTTTTTCTTTCCAGGTATTTCTTCTGTTTCAAAAGCTACAAAATGTTTAAAGTTACTAGAAAGACAAAAGCAGGACACTTTAAAAAGATTAAAAGTACCTCATCACCCATCTGTGGTACAAACGGACATCTTCGGGGAATTGTATCTGTAATCCACGTTGACGGTAACCATTCTTCTAATGTCAAACCATTTTCTGTGAGTTCTCCTACAGCCAATCTCTAAGAATTTAGAACATTATAAAGTAATATTATCATAAAAGCATTCCTTTATCATCAACCTGCTCTTTAAAATAACTATAAAGGTATAGTTAAGTATTATTTTTTAAAAAGGGAAGGGTACCTTTAAGCAAAAAAATACATTCTTTAAATATTAAAAACCTTATTCTGGGAAGATGATAGGAATGGCTGACAAATAAGGTTATTCATTTCTTCAAGTTACTGCATAAAAATAGTAGTAGATAGGGATCTCCCTGGTGGCGCAGCAGGTTGAGCACCGCACTGTGAAGCATCCACTGCAGAGCAGCGTGAGTTCAATCCCCGGCCAGGGAAGGGGACCCACATGGCGCAGCAGACCTCTCCTGCTTTGCCCACTGCTCCCCTCAACAGTGTATTTCAGTTGATCTGCCTGTTCTGCTCCCCACTCTCTCTCTGGTGAGTCCTCTCCCCTTCCATGCCTCTGGCATAAATAAATAAATCTTTTTTAAAAAAATAGTACTAGATACTAAAATCAAAATTCTACAGACAATATTCACAACAAAACTTGGTGCTAAGGTAATTCTATAAATCCCAAAGTACAAACTCTGTGTAGCACCCTGTTATCACAAAATTCTTTTAGTTTTATAAGAATTCCATGATGTAACAAATCAATACATTTGTTTTCTCTTTTGAAGATCCTAGCCATTATAAGTTTGTAAGATCTAAGTAAGATAATCTTATATAGACTGAGCATTGCAAGATACAGACATTAACTGCACAGACTGGACTTTTACTTCTACAGAACCCAACAACATGGTCCTCTTGTTATTCTAATTTATATTTTTTTTGCTCTCACCTTTTAAAAAAGTAATTATGTCACAATCTTGTGACGATTATCTCACAATAATCTTCTAATCAAAGAAGGAAAAAAAAACCAAACCCTTTTTTTTTCCCCCAAACAAAATATTGTCAACTCAGGTATCTTAATTTTTGATTTTCATGGATAAAATAGCTAGGTCTCTAGAAAATGCTTTTTTAACTATCTGTCACCCACAAGTGGCCATACTGATCTTGAAGTTTTTACTAGACTTAGGAAATATGCGCTACCTAAGAGCTTTTGAAACCTAGCATTATTTATGACTGCATAAATTTTATCTAACTGATTTAAAATGTTTAAGTTCAGTGTTGTATACACTAACTGCAAGTTACTGAAAGTTCACTAAAAGGAAGTTATATTATAAAGGGATATCTGAGAACACTATTTGTAGCAAGCACTGCTATTAGTGGATACTCAACATTAATCATCCTATTAATCACACTTTGCTGTCTCTCTCTGTCAAACACTAGGATCACTCTCCTTGGAAAGTAAGGTATGGATAAAGGATATCACCGTATGAGAGATGGATCTATTGGAAAATTTTAAGCAGGAAGAATAACAGAATCTGATGTATTTTAAAGATCACGCTGTATGCATCAAAACAGGAATGTACAACTTACCTACAACCCAAGATCTACTTGTTTGTTTGCTTCTATAAGTAAAATTTTATTGGAAGACAGCTAGACCAACTTGTTAAAATATTGTCTATAGCTACTTTTAGGATAAAATGGCAGAGTCTAGCTGACATTCTACAGAAAAAGTACATTGATCTGATTTAGAAACTAAGAAAAGGGTAGAAGCAGGACAGGTGGAAAGCTACTGCAGTAACAAAAATGAGAGTTCATGGTGGTTCACACAAGCATAATAGTGAAAGTAGCAGAAATAGTCAAGTGTTGAATATAATTAGAAGAGAGATAATTTTATGATGTACTGGAATTGGAATATGAGAGAAAAAGGAATTGAGGATAATACCAGACTTCTGGTGTAAACAACTGGTCACTGCTGGGATGAAGAAAGCTGGAACCCAACAGGTTGGAGAGGAAAGCTTAGAAAATATGTTTTATGTTTTGAGATTTTGTCTTATGGTATCTGAACAGTAATTTTCTCTCTTCCACACAATAAGTACATTAGAATTACACCCACAGATTTTATCACTTTTATACATTGAGGTTTGGGGTTAAAGTTTGTTTGGAAAAAGATTTCCTGTGACTTACATTAAAAAAAAGTAGTAAAGACCTGAAAAGTGTTAATTCTACTTTTCAAAATTAAAATATTTTATATTTACCAGGCAAATATGCCTCCCAAAAGGGAGATATCTGTGTCAACAATAAGTGTAACAATGTGGCATAGTCAAGAATCAGTATAATGATAACTCTTACTCCCCAATAGCTCTTGAAGAACCAAGAATTTGGAGTTATAGTAGACTTTTCTCACTTAGTATTTATAGCCATTTAGGAGGTAAAAATGTACTGAATATTCCTCAAAATGTTTAGTCTTGTGACTTCAGAGAGAGGTAACTTACATCTTTCCCTTTCTAGCCATGAAAATTACTATAGGTCTCCCTGAAATCTTATTTCTTCTAGAATCCTTATCTGAAACTAATATAAGCTGTCACGATTCAATTTCTATGATATAATTAAACTCAATCTGTCCATTAAGCATCAGATCATTTGATATTTCTATTTTTATTTGTGTATTCATGAGGATCTTGCTTGTCACACATTTTAGAATGAGTACTCTATTTAAACTTTTTATTCACTGTATTGCTGCTTTATAAACTGTAAGCATTTGAAAAAACACTTACTACTCTGGCTTCCAGTGTTCTTAACAGCATTAGGAATGTCAACTATGACCTGAGATGACTTCAAAACCTCTCTCAAGAATTCTGGTTTTTAATAAATATTTTTGATATCTGCCTTAATGGTTTTCTTGCTTAAAGAGAATTAGTCAAATGAAGAATATTTTCATTTTTTGATGCATGCAGTATCAACCAGTTAATGACCTCGTTACTTTCTAACTTTAAAACTATGCATCAAAAGGGAAATACTATGTTCATGAAAATGATTAAAGAATAAGAACAATTTCCCCTTGCTGTTAGATCCTCTAATAGCCTAACACCAAAACATGTTAACAGTCTATAATATCCTAATCTTATAATATTTAAAATTTGTCCCACATAAATTTAGTAGTGGATGTATCCTTAAGTAAACAGTGAAATTAAAATATGCCAACAGTGGATACAGGTGTGGGACTGCACAATTATCAAATGAAGGCAGACCAGATAAGAGTAAATTGCACTCTCGGGACAAAAGAGTCTTCTGTCTTCTCACAGAGACATAATGCTAATGTCCATCCAAGTGATGGTCTTCCTATGTTTTTGAATTATTTACAGCACTAACAATGCAGTTGGTTAAAAAGCAAAGCCAATCAGAAGGTCAATAAACTGTAGTTTTATACCATTTTCTGCATAAATACCACTGAATTATCAAGAAAAACCTTCTATTGCAAGGTTAAACACTTCATATTTAGAATAAGAGAATTCTACATGCTTTAGAAACAATAATGTCATATTTTAAGTATCTATAGTTTGAATAAACATATTTTGGCATAATTTACTACTGCATGCATTTAAGTCTTTTGTATTACTACTTGCTTGTACACCTGCACAATGTTTATGTTCAACTGCACTTTTTACATGTAAGCTTTATATTTTTACAGAAAGCATTACTTTGTATTTTAAAAATTCAACCTTTTGTTTTCTTTCTTTGGGTTTCTTTTTCTTTGGTGATATTGGTCCATCTTTTTCTTCATTTGCTTTTTTTCTTTCCTTTTTAATCTGCTTTTGCTTTTGTTTTTCAGATTCTTCTTCTTCATCTGAACTGCTTTCTGCTTTCTTGGTCTTATGTTTAGGAACCTTCTTTGGTGGCTGCAGATTAATACCTGCATCTGCTGTCCAATCAGAATAATCACTGGAGTAGTCACTAGAAGAAAAAGGATTTAAAAAATTACCACACTCATAAAATATACCTTTAGACTATGTTTTATGAAAACGTAAATAAAAATCATAATAAAGAAAAATGACAGAAGAGTACACACATACCAAATGAACTAAAAATATTTAACTTTCAAATCACCATCAAATTACTTTCTTAAAACTTTGTATGCTTAACTTACTTAACTAAAACAAAAATTTAAGATTATATGGTCAAAATTTTATTTTTTAAAATTTATTTATGCACACAAGAGTTGGGTTGCAGGCCAAAGATGCGGGAGATACATCAGAGACAGAGTAGGTAACAGAAAAGGCAGATCTAACTGAAATAACACTGCTGGTGAAGCAGGAGAGGTCTGCTGTGCCATGTGGGTCAGCTCCCTGACTGGGGATCAAACTTATGCTGCAGTGGCTTTGGATAGCTTCATAGTGCTGCAACTTAACCCCTTGTGTCAACCAGGGATAACCCTATGGTCATAGTTCTAAATAAAACAACGAACTTAAATGTTTTCTATGATTTAAAATAAATACTGATATCTGAGTGCTACTTATGTTCAAAATAGTCTAATGCCTAGAAAAAGATGCAGAAAGTCACCATTCATCATTCCCTGCATTAGTACAGGCTTGGCTAGCACAGGTTATCCAGGGGAGGAGGATTTTTTGAGGGGGTTGGAAGCTCTTGATAAAGCGAACTGCCACGGTGGCACATTGTTACTTTCAGCATAAATGGATGCTTAACTGGCAGTGTCAGAAGTATTCCTGCCCAGTCAGTTATCCCTGCAAACTTAACTCAGCAATGACCTACACGTAAGGTCCTTCTTATAATTCCAAGAATGCCATGATCCAGAAAAATACAGGTCTTAATATTTTATGAGTCACTACTATTCACATTTTCTACTTTTATTAGGTTTACTTTTGTAGACTTAAGTTATATTGAACTGATGTCACACAATAAAGAACCGCTACCCTTGTTTCAATTTTAATACATGAGACTATTTAATTACTTGATTCTGTATGTTTTCAAAAAGTGCTTTAAAGGAATCTATGTATCTATAGTATATTGCGCTAGTATCAATAATCAGTTTGCCTAGATTAGCAGTGTATGAAAACTCTCCTCTAAAAATTACTGACAGGACATATTTTTAATCTTATTCCATTACCATACCCCAAACATCTTTGATAGGTATTCACCTTCATCTTCCCAAGAATAAGCACCACATATAACAAGCAAATAACTGAGGTGTTTTCAAATGATTTTATGACTTCTTTTTTAAACTTGAGATGATTTTAATAAAAATATTTTCAGACACTATTCTGGATGCATGGGAATGCATCTACAGAGCAAATATCTATTCAAGAATAACTAATCAGCCTTTATTTATAATAACAACCATACGGTCACTATAACTGACAGCTAGTAAATACAGTCATTGTTCTCTTGAGCATTAAAAAACTCTTACCGAAGATCTACTGCTGATTTATCTATAAATCCCAGAGTCTATGACCTAGACTACTGAAGCTATCACTGCTCATCCAATATAAAAACCCTATAATCTGACATATTCTGTTTTTACTGCCAAGTCAAAAAAAGTAAGGTTTTCCATCATTGCTCTGTTTGAAATAGAGAAAACTATCAGACATTAACCAAGGGCACTTAACTAGTACTCACTGTTGTGGGAATAAAAAGCCCATGATTCCAAAACTGATAAAACGTTAGAGCCTCCAACTCTTTGGTACTTCGCGTTAAGTAAATATAAGGTGCTAAACATAATTATCAATCCACAAAACTCTACTATCCTGCTACTAAGAAATTACATCAGCCCTGTAAACACTGCTAATCACCAGCATAAGGAGTTGAAGCAAATTTCACTAACGTGGTCAAACGAGGTGGGAATGACAGGAGAAAGTTTATTCTCATTCAAACAAAAAAAACATTTATTGACATTCAACAAACTAAGAGTACATAATTTTATAAGATTTTATTACTTTCATTTAATGCTTAAATATTTCTCAAAACCAGTAATGAAACTAGTTGGTGGTTCAGTATTACAAATAACAGCATTCAGGAAAAAAAAAACACTAACCACAACAAGAAACTGAATTAAAAGAATCATTTGTCAGATTGAGTTGCAGTAACCTTTTTTTTTCTTACTAGTGAAAACATGTCTGAAATAAAATCTACCATAATCTGGACAACTACAAAGAATTTCTGAAGAAGGACCAACTTTTATCCCAAAGAGACTTTGAAATATGTCGTTGGTAAAAATATCTTCAGATTCCTAAGGATTTATATAACATTTAGAGAAATAAATATTTATTAAATTACCTAGAACTGCCATCACTGTGCCATGCTCTCTCTTCCTCTTCTGATGTTCCTCCACTGACAGCAACAACTTCACCCTCCTATATATTTAAATACATATTTTATTGTGTAATTTTACAAGACAATATTCTGATTATTAAAAAACAGCAGTAACAGCTAATAACTCCAATCATATTAGCATACTTAAATTAAAACCTGACTTAAATTAGTTGCACACAGGTCTTAAATTTTTATGCCAAAAAATCATGAAATGTATTATTATTAATTATATCAAAAGATGTAATTAATACTTATTAATACTGGATTCAGAGAAATCTTTCAGATAGTTAATGTATCTTTGCTTACTGTCTTTTTCAAAAGCCTCATAACATTTTCTACACTGGATGATACCAAATTCCAGTTTACATTTGAATCCAATTTTGAGGTCTTTTTAAAAATAAGCTTTCTTTTTCTACAGACACCCTGAGAAACTTAGTCTTTTATTATTAAAATAATTTTATATAAACTACATAGAAGTGATAGTTCAATTGATACTATTTTATACAAATGTTAGAAGATTTAAAACTATCCAAAACCATTTTTCTTTAGTAAATATACACTAAGTAATGTCAATTATTACCTGAGAAGTCATTCTCTTTACAAAAATTGTTCCTTTTTGGGGGAATTACAAATTTTACAAAGTTTCTCACTTGCTCAAATAAGCTTTATGATTTAATAAAAATAGCTAACATTAATCAAATTTTTGTTAATGTCAAGAACTATTTTAAGTACTTTGCATATATGATCCCATTTATCTTAACAAAACACTGATGGTGAAAGGGCGCGGTTATTTAAATAAAAGAAGCTAAAGGCTAAGAAATTTGCCCAAGGCATATAATTAACACACAACAAAGTCTGATTTAAACTCAGGTCATACCCAATGGAGCCGTATAGAAAGCACAGAAGTAAAACCACACAACTATGGACAACTGATCTTTGACAAAAGAGCAAAGAATCTGCAATGGGACAAAGATTTCTTATTCAATAAATGGTGCTGGCAAAACTGGTCCACCATATGTAAAAAAATGAAATTGGACCACTATCTCACACCATGTACAAAAATCAACTCAAAATGGATAAAAGACCTAAATGTAAGACCTGAAACTATAAAATATGTAGAGGAAAACATAGGTAAAATGCTGCAAGACATACATCTCAACAGTGCCTTCGAGGTGGCAGTCCCCAAAGCAATAAAATGAGAGAAGATAAATAGGTGGGACTACATCAAGATAAAAAGCTTCTGTACAGCAAAGGAAACATTAAGCAGAACAAAAAGAAACCCCACTGAATGGGAAAAAAATCTTTGCGCTCCACACAACAGACAAGGATCTGATCACAAAGATAAACAAAGAACTCATAAGACTCAAGAAAAATAAAGTAAAAAACCCAATCAAAAAGTGGGCAGAAGAACTTAAAAGACACTTCTCCAAAGAGGACATACCCATGGCCAATAGGCACATGAGAAAATGCTCAACATCCCTCATAATCAGGGAAATGCAAATCAAGACCACAATGAGGTACCACCTCACACCGGTAAGAAT
>JAGFMF010011689.1:813749-826613 GCA_019455555.1 Galemys pyrenaicus | reverse complement strand
GGAATATGAAAGAACAACAACAACAATAAAGAACAAGCTCAAGGAGTTGGGCAATTATAACCAAAAGTAAACAAAAAAACTTAATAAGACCAAAAAGCCAGGATAAACTAAAGGGACCATGGCGGGGAGGGGATGGAGGGAGGGCAAAGAGAGGGGGGTGGGCAAAGAGAGGGATGAGGGCAGAGGATGCACAAGGGACTGAGGTGATGGTACATGGGTGAAATGGTGGTGGGTACTTCCTGGGACTACAAATGATGTCAAATATAATTAATAAAAGAAAAAAAAAGAAACTAAAATGTGTAAAATAAAATCCTGCAGTATTTTTACCACAAAACAAACAAACAAAAAAAAAACCTCAGGTCATACTACTCCAAAGCTTTAAACACTCTCCCCATAAGAATGTTTCAGTGTTATTACTGCTGGGCACAGTCAAATCATTTAAGAGAATAGGAGATATATCCATTTATTATTAACTAAACAGTGTATTTTGGAAGAAAAATTTCTAATAAACTAAATCATATTTAAAATTTTTTTAAATATTGAAAAGACTCATACCATGTACTTATAAGACCACGTCTTTTTCAATTTTTTATACATTTAAAATGTCACATGTCAAGTTTATATAACTAGCATATTTTCTCTTTTTAATGGTCACTGGAGAGTAACTTTTAAACTGTGGTTAGAATAATCTCAGTGTGAGTTAATATTGCCTTGCCCATAGAGAATCTACTCAGAAATCCCATATACCGCTAAACAGTATATTTTGGGAGAAAAGTTCTTCTTTAATGATATCTTAATAATGAACAAGTGTAAACTACATAACTCTTCAGATTATAAATATGTGTGCCATCCCTGGAACATATATACCAGACCTTCAGTAAATGGAAGTTATCATTATCATTCTAAGACCTAAAAATATTTCTACAGCTAGAAATAGTCAATATGCAAAATGGAACATGGATTAAAAAATGTATAGTAATTAATTACTGAGATCACAGTCTCTGACTTAACTGGGTAAGGAAAGGGAGGTTGTTCTAAGTGAGAATATCATTTATCTGTGATTGCAAAATGATTATCTATGCTGAAGGAGTATGCAATTTAGTAGGGAAAATGGTATTTTATGGAAATAATTAAACATAATAATACATAAGAAACGTACTAAAGTATAAACTGGTATAGAAGTTAAAAATTAATCAGAATTGACAAGTGTCTATTGATTAGTTATATTATAATTACAGAATAGAGTTTCACCGTACCATTTAAAACACCTAGTTTTATAGAGTTTGAAAAAAAAAACCAAAACAGGTTTAATCTCTGCTCTGCCACTTAATAATTAAGTAAATGTGTAATCTAAATGTCTCTGAATCAGATCTCTAACTTATAAAACAGGGGTAATCACATGCATTTGTTTTGTGGATTTCAGATTATAATTGTGTGCCATCCCCAGAAAATATACAGAGGGCTTTCAGTAAATGGAAGCTATCATCATTATTCTAAAACCTGAAGATATATTAGAAATATGCAATATATTAATAAGTGAAAATCATTATAACATTAAGTAACAACAGAAATAAATTTATGACTATGCTGAGATCTTACATCTGAAGAACTAGTGCCATTCTCTATCTCTTCTGAAGGTCTAGGAGTCTCTTCCAATGCAGATCTTGTACGGTAATTGTGTTGATTTGCCTGCTGCTTTTTGGATTCTCCAAGATCTAATAAATTCTCATGAGCATGATTCTGAAAAAAAGTAAATTTATTTGCATTTTGCTTAAAGGAACATGCTTTTAAGAAAGATTTATGTTTTAATTACAAAAAATGCAGTCCTATTTATCATGCCATGTAAATGAAATACAGTACCAACTCAAAAGTTACATGAAGATAAATCACAGGTTTATTCATTCTAATGAAATTCATTTGTTGAAAACCTTTTTCTCTGATTAAGTGATACAAAGAATCAAGTAACAGATTAAGCCTAACACTGAACTCTCCTGTTCCCACCACAAACCTATAGGAAGATGGGTAAATGAACCAAGTATTATGAGGCATATGTAATACAGAGGCAAACTGAGACCACAATGATGATCACAATGGTATCCTGCCACAAAAATACTAGAATATCACAGGTGGTTAGCTACCTCTTTTATGCTGCAGATGAAAGGGGAAGTATACAACATATGAGAGAACAACTAACATGAACATACACCAAAATAAAAGAAAACCAATTTTAAAATATTGAAATTAAAGGGAAATACTGAAGGTTACTTTAAAAAATGTTGAGCTGACATCAGACTTACGTACACACTGTAACATACAACAAATCACACAATAAGTTACATACCAGAGAAAGCAGCACTAATTTTAAAGTGTGGACAGAAAGTAATTTTGAACCTATAATAAAGTCCTCACTCCTTTGAATCTATAGTTACATAATAATTTTTAAAAAATTCTCTAATATGCTCTTTAAGAGGATCTCAAAATTCTGTGACAAATTTCTGGACAAAATGTTTCCATTAAAAATACTGATTCAGTAACAAATCCCCTCAACCCTACAGAGGCACACACATACATGCCCATCTTCTCCTTTGTTGTTTTATTGTTGTTATTAACCTTCAATGTTATCATTAACTATTTTGTCACTATCCAACTTAAATGGCCATTTGAGAGAAACAATTCTGAGACTGTTCTTTCACTACTGATTTAAAATGGGTTGGTAGGTATTAGGGATAATATTCATTTAGCTTTATGACTTTCCTGGGTGGATTTGGTGACCTTGTCAGCTTCAGCATCCTTCTTGTCCCCTGCTTTGCAGATAATGTTTGCCTCAAGTCACAAATAGCAAAATGATGTAGAAGAGGATAATCACAAAAGCTCTCAATATACATGGACTTGCTGGGACTCAGCAAGTATGAAATTTCAAGAAGACAGGGTCTTACCAAACTACTAATGAAGCTCCTTTGAGTTATCAAACTTGCAAGCTAAGTTAGCTCTGTGACAATCCAACACAGGGATGCCAGCATTTATTTGGATGGATGCTCAGGATAATCACCTGAGTTGTGAAGCCAGCAGCTTATGCTGATGGGTTATTTTTGCTGTCACCAGCCATGCTGACAAAAATACCTCTGACTAGTATTTTCTTTATACCAAACCTACAATGTCCCCAAGAGGCAATTTACTTAAAAGACCCATGGTGCATTTCAGATTTAACTTCAGCTGTAAAGGTGACTAGAGCAAGTTTGAGAACACCCTTCTCCACTGGGTCCACAGGGACCACCACCAATACTACCAATTTTGTTGATGCCCTTGAGAGGTATGCAAGTTTATCAGTTGAATGAGTTGGTGACAAGATGCAATCCAATGTCAAGCAGCATGGTTCCACTGGCACTGTCATCTTTACAAGTGAGTTTTCATTCCTTGAACCAAGGCATATTAGTACTTGGCTCTAGGGCACTCATTCCAACCAGAAATTGGCAAAATTATTATCGTATTGGGAGTATAGTCAATTTTCTTAATGTAGGTGCTGATTAATGACTTCCCCATCTCACTTCTGATTGTAGGGTGAGTCAGTGGAATCCATTTTGTTAAACAAACTAAAATGTCTAACAATCAAGTTCCTGTTAATTTAAGGTGATTTACTTTTTCTCTTCAGAAACTTTCAAAATATTCCTTTCTTTTAAGATGTTCTCAAATATCATTATAATATACTGAGGTTTTAATTCTATTTTTTCCCTTCTTTATACTGTTTGGCATACTATGTATTTGCTGAATCAGGATAATTCTAGAGATTCTGGTTCACTATTTCTTCAACTCTTTTCTCCCTCTCTCTCTACACACACACAAAAAAAATTTCCCTATTCCCCCACATTCTATCCTTTATTGATCAATTCTGGGAAACTTGACTTTCCTGGTTACTAACTCATTTTTCATTTTTTTCTTTTATATAACCCATCTACCAAGTTCTCCATTTTAATAATAACATTTGTTATCCTAATATTTCTAATAGAATCCTTTCCAAAACTGCTTGTAACTACATCATGTTTCCAATATACTATCTTGAATCTCTTCTCTGTGTATACATTAGTTTGTTTCCCTATACAAGCCATTTAGGTTCACTTTCAGTGTGGCTTTTTCTTCTCCATCATGTTCTAGCTCACAAATATATTGGGTGGTAATATTGTACTAGAGGAGATTAAGAAAGTGAAAATCTATGTTTGCTTTATACTTCTAAAAAAGGATTCTGCCATGTGTAAGGGAAGGGTCAGGGGCTACACTTCCAGACCTATAATAAAACAATCTGAATTCAACCATTCCCTGTTCTCCATCCATATACACTCCTCTAGGTTCCCCCCCGTTACAACTACTTTTTGTCAGTAAGACTCCTCCCTGCACTCAGCCTTACAATTGAAGGATAGCTAGCCACAAAAGCCAACTAAAAGACATTCTCACATATACGACATTATTCCACCAATTCTAAAAGATCACTGATGGGTTCTGTAATTTTGCAAAAATTTTTGGAAATTAAGGTATAAAAAAATGAAAATGTGCAAATATAGTCTATTAGTGGTTAACAAAAAGAGGAGGGTACAGCAAAGGATGGAATTAGATTTTGAAGATGCTGACTTATAATGATGCAGACCTAAAATTTATATAATACAGTTTAACTTCAATAAGTCTTAAAAATAAAAACTTTTATATTAATTTATACTTCTAGCTGCACAGTAAATACCTTGATAAGTATCATTAAAAGGAAAAAAAAATATTGCAACTCTGAATTGAATGTTGGTATACCATACTTTGTACATCTTGTGACTATAAGCATTAGTAGCCTAGTGGGTAATTTTTCTAACCTTTATTCTTTTAACACTAAAAATAAAAATGAAGCCCCGCTATAAACATTACTGTTCCACTTGCTTTTTCAGTTATAATAACTTCTCCAAAATAGCGAATGAACTTTAACTAGTTTCTTTAGAAAGCTTTATAATTTAGGTATGTAGAGGAATAATGTTCCTCCTCCAAAGGACATTGAAATTACTCCAGTTTTTAATCACAGGAGACACCATAAGTATCTGTGTGCAAATATGAATGCAGGACATAAATGCACACACATACAAATACAAACATTCATATCCTTACTTTTCATTCTATAAAAGTCTTCAAAATACCACTACTAAATCAAAAAACAAGCATATCCTTTTGGCTTTTAAAGATGTTACCTTATCCCATCCATAAAGATAGTAGCAATGAAACATCACAGTCATTATATGAGTCTACATCCCTACTTTCCTGAACTCTGAGCAAAGGATATAAGAAAAAGGTATGCTTTCCAGTCACTTTGAGAAAAAAAAATTAACCAACAATCCCCTACCCCAAAACATTATTTTATATTAGAAATTCTAGAAGTGTGAGCTCCTATGAATGGATACCCTTAGTAAAGGAAAACGTAAAACAGCAAAGGAGTATTTCAGCACTGTCAAAAAAAGAGAGTCCTGGAAAACGAGACTAATTTAGAATGTTTAAGGAAAGCAAATAAAGAAGAAAGGACTACCAAGTTGGGTCTAAACACCAGCTAGTTTATTTACACCAGCTAGTTTATTTATACTGATGCTTAGAAAGGAATTGAAAAGTCGTTCCATATTGTTTTCCTCAATTTCAAATAGTCAGGCTCTGAGGCTTTCATGCTAAGACAGTTTTTTTAAGAAAAAGAAGAATTGTGATTCCTTGACACTCATGAGCTAAGTACTTACGTCCCCCAGATTAAGGTATATGACTAAACCCTATTATATCTGTAAGTTTTTCCTGATTAAAATGACAAACGAACAGGTCACAAATAGATACATTTTACCCCTCTCAATGCAAAAAAGAACTATTATTTATAGCAACATAGCTATTCAGCTATAAGTACCTACAATAACAAATAGCTGCCGGGCAAATAAAATAACACACAACAACAAAAACAAAAAAATCACCAAAAAAAAAAAAGAAAAAGAAAAAGGACCTTGTTTATTAGGCTTATAGTATAATTCTTTCAATTTAATGAGTATATGAGCATGTAACAAACTGCATAAGGAAAAAAATGTTAGAAAGCAGGAGATAATCAAGAATTGACTGTTATTTCCATATTTTATTTCAGTGATTAACAGTAAATATTTTTAGTTATAAAAGGTCCATAAAATAGTCATTATAAAAACAGTGAACATCAAAGCAATTACTATTTACCTTTGAGACTGTGGGTATTTTACTCTCCTTTGGAAGAGTAAAGTGTTTTCTTTTCTCTTCTGACCTATATGTTTTTATTTCTTCTTCTCCCTTTGCAGTTCTCCATTCTTCCTGCCTACTGAAAGAGAAAAGTCACATTAATCTAAAAAATTTACAGCTGATTTCTTAAAGAAAAAAAAAAAGGTGTCAAATATGTACTACTGAGGCTTTTTTTTTCCCCCAAAATGAAGCATGTAATGAGGATCTCTAATTAAATACTTAAGTCATGAGTTCTGGACATTTGGTATTAAGTAACTGAAATATGAGAAAAAGACTTAACTATACATGGACTTGTTTTTTGGATACTGCTGTTTTACTACAGTTTTTTTTTACAAATGAAATATTAGGTTCTGGGAATTCCTAAAATAACTAGAAATGAAGCACTGGAGAAGAAGGGAGAAAACAGAGAGAAGGGAACACAAGGGACCATGGTAGTGCACTGTGGAGATCTGGTGGCAGGTAGATACAGTGGGAATACTTGAGAGAAGAGTTAAACTTCCAAAATACCAACAATAATGCAAGCCAGTACTACCACAATTAAAAAATTAAATAAATAAATCAATAAAGGACAAAATGATGCAAGCACTCCTGACCCAAAAAACCCAAGAAATGTTTCTAAAACTCGTCAGCTGCAGGCTTTATGTTATGATGATCTGTTGTGCCACACAGATTGTTGAAATCTTAAAAGAATAAACAACAAAGAGAATCAACAACAGAAACGTGAAGTCGAGCTAGTGTAACTCATGAAGCTCTGAAACAACCATATTCTCTCTAGTGAAAAGCAGGGTAGGCTTCAGCTACTAAAAAGAATTCAGCAGCCTCCCTGGTGGCGCAAGATGTTGAGCGCCACACTATGAAGCACCTGCAGTCACTGCAGCATGAGTCTGATCCCTGGTCAGGGAGGTGACCCACGTGGCACAGCAGAACCTCTCTTCCTCGCCTGCTGCTCCCCTCAGCAATGTCCTTCTGTAGATCTGTCTGTCCTGCTCTCCAGTCTCTGGTGAATCTTCTCACCCCCTGCACCTCTGACCTATACCCCATTTCTTGTATGCATAAATAAATAAGTCTTAAAAAAAAAAGAATAAAAAGACTTCAATTCTAGGCATCAAAGAAACCGAGTATCAGAAGAAATTGAGAAATAATTTTAAACTAATTTCATGGCATATGAACTCACAAAAATAAGAGAATTTTACTTTTTACTTTGATTCCTCACAACTCTGAAGTTTTTGAATAAGGGTATTTAATCTTCAAACTTTAATATTTCCTGCAGTTGGGAGTTAAAATTTAAACTGGAGCAATTGCAGCACTATTTACAATAGGTAAGACCTAGAAACAACCTAAATACTCAAAAATAGATGATTGGATCAAGAAGATATGGTACATATACATGATGGAATACTACTCAGCAATCAAAAAAGATAAACTAGAGTTATTTGTAGAAACATGGATGGAACTAGAAGGGATTATGCTCAGTGAAATAAGTAAGAAGGCAAAAGAAAAATACTGGATGGTTTCACTTCGAGGAGGAATATAAGGGAACCAAATAAAGGACCAAAGAAAATAATAATAATAATAAAAGAGAGTCAAGGACAAATCAGGGACACTTTGTATGCGGGGTGGGGAGGAGTGGGATGAGGGCAGAAAGAGCACAAGGGACTGAGGAGATGGTACACTGGTGAAATGGTGAGGGGAAATTCATGGGGTCCACAACTGATGTCAAATATATATAAAGAAAGAAAAAATTGGGAAAAAAAAAATCCAATTGGAACAGCTCTATAATGCTGAGATTTTAAAATGAAGTATCTTAATATAGACACCTTACTTAATTACAGAATCATTAATGTGACCTGTCAAAATTTTGACTGGAAAACAGAATGAATGAATTTAAACTCTGTGAAAATAGGGTCTCCCTGGTGGTGCAAGGAGTTAAGTCACAGCACTATGAAGCTTTAACAGCATGAGTTTCCAGGGCAGTGAGGGGGCTAATCCAAATGCGGCAGTAGAATTCTCCTACCTCGCCCACTGCTCCCCTCAGCAGCATATTTCAGTCAATCTGCCTGTTCTGTTCCCCACTCTGTCTCTGGTGGATACTATCACCCCTTGCACCTCTTTAAAAAAAGTTCATGAAAACAATGGATTTAATTTTTGTTTGTTCTTTATTTGTAATTTTTTAAAATAAACACTTTTATTGAGATAACTGTAAATTCACATAGTTCTAAGAAATAGTACATTTCTTGTATCCTTTATGCAGTTTTCCCCAGTGGTAATATCCTGGCAAAATTATAATACAACAATATCACAACCTGGATGTTGATACTGACACAACCCACCAATGTTATTTAGAATTCCCCCAGTTTTACTTCTACTCATGTGCTCTATTCAAGTTTATTACATGTGTACCCAGTCAAGATTTAGAACATTTCTATCACCACAAAAGTCCCTATGGGGTCTTTTCATTTTCATACCCACATCTCTTTCCTCTTCAGCCCTTCCTCCCCCTAGTCCTAGCAATCACTAATCTTTTCTCCAGTTCTACTTCTGTCATTTCAAGACTAGTCTATAAAGGAATGAAATATCTGAGAATGATTGCTCATTCACTGTTAACTCGCTCAAAAATTCATTCAAGATGTTTTATCAAAAGGTTGATATATTTAATTGCAGAGAAGTATTCTATGGTATGGATCTACCCCCCCCCCCCTTTTTTTTAAGCAACTACTCATTCAAGGACGTGTAGTTTGTTTTTAGGTTTGGGTTCTCACTGATAAATATATTTTTGTGTACAGGTTACTGTATGAACTTAAGTTTTCATTTCTTTGGGCTCAATCTCCAAATTTCAATAATGGATGATACTGTAATTGAACGCTTAGATTCTCGATAAAGTGCCAAATTTTTTTCCAGTTGCAGCATTTTACAATCCCACCAGCAATGTATGACTAATCCAGAGTAATTCTTTCTCTACATCCTCTCCAGCATGTGGATCTGTCACTGTATTTTAGCCATACTGATAGGTAGACAGAGATTATTTCATTGTGGGAATGATGTTGAATATCATTTCATCTGCTTATTTGCCATCTATATACTCTCCCTGAGAGTAATTAATACCTAGTCAAGTCTTTTGTTCACTTTCTGATTGATTTGTTTACTTTTGAGTTTAAAAAGTTCTTATATATAACAGTTATCAATCCTTTGTTGGCTATACAACTGTATTTGAACCATTTAAGAGCCTTCTAGGAATAAACTTGACTACTGACCACCAAATGATAGCCTCCACAAAGATCTAAAACAGAACAGAAGTGTTGTAATCAAAACTTTAGGAAGGTCTACTGTCCTTTGAAGTAATGACCTCAGTCTCATCTGACTATAGGGCTAATGTGACAGGAAAAAGCAACTATTTGGAGGAATTGAAATCTTCCTTATTTCCAGTGATTCCTTCAATATACAAGGATCTCTACACCAATTAGCAACCTACTCCTAATCTCTTTTCACTTCCTTACTCATTTTTCTCCAGAGGAATTAGTGAATTAACTGATACACACTAGAAAAAGAAAAAATAACTTAGATTACTCAGTCCTATGTCCCAATTTGCAGTGTATCTATTCTGCTCTGCATTTTAAAGAAGTTGCCTCACAGTGCTGTGCTACCTATGTTTGGAGTTCAGTTTTAGAGGACATGCAGATAAAAGCCACATTTTCCACAGCTAATATCAATAAATAAAATATAATACTCTGATTATCATCTTATTCTTTTGTTATTTCTCAGTTACTTCAGAGCTATTTTCTAAAAGCTGAGTATTTATGCATCATCTTCAAACCTTAACACTGCAACTAAAAAGAGAATAAGAACCCAATTAAAAATTTATTGTAAGAGTTCACTGTTTATTAAGGATATATAGGTGTATTTGTCATCAAATAAAGTTACTCTTCAAATCGGTATATACATAATCCTAACATAGATGTTAAGTAATGCCCAAACAAAATGCATAAGCTATATAAACATTCATATTTAGAAAATAATCATTTTAATTACATAATTATTACATTTTAGATTTAGAATTAGGAAATTATAAAGTCAAATTTATATTCTGATTTGTATAATGTTAAGAGTATACAGTGATTATTAGTTGAGTTCACAGTATTAATAGGTCTATTTTCATTACCGAAAAATTAAAAGACCTAGATATAAAATTTTCTTATAACATGGAACATGACAATAAGATTGTATCAAACAAATACTTTTAAATTTACCACTAAATAATTTTTATGCCTTTGAATGGTATGTGAATAATTAGTAAAATCCATGAACAATTATAAATTTATAAAAACCATAAGCTTAACTATAACACCATGAAAAGTGTTTTAATATAAAATTAAACAAGATAAACTAAGATTTAAACATGCTACTTGATAAAATCTATTTGGTCAATTCAAATTTATGACTTCCTCTCATTCACATTAACACATTCCCTTTCATATCATTTACAGAGGAGGACATAAATTCAAATTTAATTTTTCCCTTGAGGCATGACAATTAAAAACAGCATTTCAGATAAATTTGAAGCAAAAAGGTAGAATTTAAAAAGGTACTTTGAAGATTATAATTCAAAGTAAACATGAACAATTGTGGTACATAAAAATTCATAACTCCCCTTACCTAGCTACACCAGTTGACAGTTCAGGTACTACCACTCTTCGACTCCAAGCTACAAGATCTCGTTCTGTGGCTATTTCACTTCTTGGTGCATTGCTGTGCATTTGCCGTACACCTTCAATTTGTCCACTACGCCTTAGTCCTACATTTGGTGGTGAATGAACCTCTGAGGTAGAACTTACAGAGCCTAAGTGAAAAAATTAACAAGTTCTATAGAGAAATCTTTTCCATTAGTTTATACAGAAAGAAAAAAAAAAAGCTGTTGTATCTTCCACATGAAACTTCATAATGCGGCAAATAATTTACAAGTCAAGAATTAAATCACAAGTAAAAGTTTAATGAAAACAACACAGTTATATACATAAGCTAATTATTTACAATCCTTGACTATTAAGGTCCCAAAACTTAAAATCATTACTTAAAAACAAACATGAATTATTTTCTGTGAAAACTACAGAAGAAACAAAAACAGACAAACCCAGAGGAATTCCTGATTCAAAAATTTGCTACAACTTTTTCTTGTTGCTTAGTAATACACTTGTGAATGTGGCTTTGCATGTATTTCATAAAATATTGAAAAATTTATTTATTTTTAGTTTTCTAAGTTCTACATGTTTACTAGAGGAAATATGGAAAAGACAGCATTATACAGTTTGAAACCTTACATAATTAACATTGTGTTAGATCATTATATTCTTCAAAGATATTATTTTGATAACCAAATATTTTATTTCCTGGATGCCTGTAACTTACTTAGCTCTTGATTGAAGTTTAGAATGAATTTTTAACTATTACACTTAAAAGAATCACTGATTACCTCTATTTACACGGCTGCTATTACTGATGCCTGCTTCACCAGAACGTCTCAGGTCTTGCTCCTGCTGTAGTCTTTGAATCATGCTGTCCAGTGGGCTGATCTCCTGATTTGCTTGCTGACTTAAAACTTGGTTCAGTCCTAAGTAATACCATATAAAAAACTGAGGTTATTACTTTGTCAACCTCACAAACCATGTTAACTGATACTTTGAATCCAAAATTAAACATGAATTCTACATAAATGAAAGTCTAAAAAATGGTAATGATGGGAGTAAAATTTAAATTATTCTCCCTTCAATCTTAATTTATAAGTTACTATTAAAATGATAATACCTAAATTTTACTAAGTTTTTACCATGATTCACTCAGTCATATAGTCCTTATAATAATTCAATCAGGTGTGTATTATTAACTCCACTTTAAAATGAGGAAACCAGGCCTTTCTGGTGGGGCAGTGAGTTAAGCAATGCTATGAAGCAGACCACAGTCACTGCATGCAGCATGAGTTCAATCCCTGCTGCCAGCCAAGGAAGTGATCCACATGGGGCAGCAGACCTCTTCTGCCTAGCCTGCTGCTATCCTCGGCAGTTTATTTCTGTTGATCTGCCTGTTCTGTTTCCAGCTCTGTCTGTGGTGAATTTTCTCACACACACACACACCCCCACACACACACACCTCTGGCCTGTACCCCAGTTCTTGTTTGCATAAGTAAAAAAAAAATAAAATTAGGAAACCACATTAATTACTCAATATCATATAATTAATAAGTGACAAAAGATTCCACCTTATATCTCAATTTCTTTAAAAGTAAATCTTATTACCTACTTTACTGCTTCACTTATTCAAGTTCTTCGCTTGATTTATTCAAGATCTGTCTCTTATGTGCTAAGAACTCTATCAAGGGAATAAGGACCCAGTGATATAAGGTACACAAATTTATTTAAGATATAAAAGATTGGGCCTCCCTGGTGGTGCAGTGGGTTAAGCAATGCACTATGAAGCAAACCTCAACTACTGCAGCAGGAGTTTGATACCTGCTGCCGGCTGGGGAGGGGACCCACATGGCACAGCAGACCTCTCCTGCTGTGCCCACTGCTCCCCTCAGCAGTGTACTTCAGTTGATCTGCCTGTTCTGCTCCCTGCTCT
>JAGFMF010011689.1:744055-813693 GCA_019455555.1 Galemys pyrenaicus | reverse complement strand
CCTCTCCCCCCCCCCCCCCCCACTTCTGGCCTGTACCCCAGTGCTTGTATCCATAAATAAATAAAACTTAAAAAAAAAAAGATATGATATAAGGTACACAAATTTTAAAATATTAAATAAACCCACACTAAACTGCAGACTGTGAGAAAGGTTTTGAAGTAAAGATGAGAAAGAGAAAAATAGGAAGGAAAAGAGATGGGAACTACTTAAGGTGCATCAGAAAAGGCAAAGAAATGCTCTTTGAGAAGCCAACATTTGAGTTGAGACTTGAAGAGAAACAATTTAGTCATGTGAAGGGCTAGAAAATTATCTTTCCAGAAACAAAGCAAGAGTTGGCACAAAGGCGTTGATATATATAGGTAGGAACATGGTATGTTTAACCCACCTTAATTTTCTAGCATCATCAGTCACATGGGACCACTTGACTCTTCTGCTCTCCCAATAGGATAAACAACTTTAAACTTTAGAGCTTTGACCACAATATTCCCACTAAAATATAAACATGATGAACACTACCATCCTTCCAGTACCAACTAAAAGGGTATCTCCATTTCTTCTGTGAATCTTTCTGAACTACCCCTGAAGGAATTACCTGCTGCCCTTTCATTTCCTCAAAGTATACATGTTAATATTCAGTTCAATATGGAAAGAAGTCCATATAAGTTGCTCAAAAGCTCAAGTTAATTTAATATTCTATTTCAAAACTCAATAAAATGCTAGGCATATAAAGATATTCCATCCTGCTGAATGAGTAAAAAATTACATGCATTAGGAGATACATATGAAAGTATGCCCATGATAGCAGGGAATGGAGCATGAATATCATCAGGTGTACAGATACATAAACAAGAATTTGATGACACTAGAGGTAGGAAGGGAAGATACAAAGGACATTTTGAAATGTAGTAATAAGGAATGTACATGTGGAAATTATATGTATTAAGCATAAAATGCTGCTTTTATAAGAGAACCCAGTAAGATAAAATTACTTTAAACAGTAAAATTTATAGCTGCAAAACTGATTCCTTACAGAGCCTCTCCATAATTTTCACTTAATAAGTTATTGCTATACTTCTTGTAAAAAGGGGAGGAAAAGGATTATCAGACCTGCCTCCATTGACTTTCACTCTCAGTTATATCACTAAAGAAGTCACAATATTTCTCATCCCTATTATCTCAAATATAAGCTTTTTAAAAGCAATCACTTCTTAAAACAATCTTTAATGTGAATAGGTTATCTAGTCTTATTCTCTCTCAAAGATCATACTATTCTCATCAATAACATCATATTGTTATTTTATCATTTATCACAATTCTTAACTGTGTTTTTTTACAATTAAAGTAACTCACTCTATGAGAGTTAAAATTTTATGTTTAGTTCACCACTGACTACAACTCGGGAATCTAGAGATTCTCAATATATGTTGCCAAGTGAATAAATGAATGAATTGCTCATCTCATACTAAATACAGAGACTTAATCACTAGAATTTATAAAGGGATAGCAACCAAAATGATTGTTTTAAATCTTTTTCCATCAATACACATTATTCAAAAAAGTCTTTATAATTGTAAAAATAACATATTTCTCATTTGTTGGAACAATTAAAAACAAAGTTTTTCCAAATTAGCAATTTTACTAAGATTTCTGTAAGAAAAGGAACATTTGTCTATGAAAATGAGCATTTTACCTGAGGAAGTTACTCCCATCTGAGGGATGAGTTGCTCCTCCCTACAATTTTCACGACCAGGAACTAATCTCTGATACCTTGATGGGTGAGGGTTACCATCAACATCAACCAGAAAAGGGGGAGGCATGAGGTGAGGTGCTTGCTGAGTCTGTTCATCTAGTACAAAATTGTTGGCATCACGAATAAGGGGCCGATAATCACTATGAAAGAACATCTGATCTGCTATCTGTAAAAAGAAAGGTTCCCCCCCCCCAGAAAAATAAATAGACAGGCCCAAAAAAGATTGGAAAAACTCATTTATCACTGTAAGTTTCTAATGGATGGCAAAATTTTCAATATAAAATCAAGCAATAATGTAAAAGAATATTCTTTATGTAACTAAATAACTCATTTTACACAATGTATTTTATGATCAGAAAAGTAGCTGTTTTGAATTTTTTCTGGACTAAGAGGCCATATTTATAATAAACTAATAGTAAATATAAGCTATATAATTTCAAATTAAATGGTAAAAATCAAGCTCAGGCATAAATCATTCAGCAGAACTTTTATTTTCAGAAAGCTAATATGCTTTGTCATATTATTTAAATTAGAAATATGCCAATTATTTGTTTAGTATTTTGCAAAGGAAAGTCAATGAATTTAATTCTTGAATTAAACTTTAATGAAATCAATTCTAAAATTTAAGATAATCTGTAAGTATAAAGTAAGCACTATTTATATAACATAAGAAATTAATATGACATAGTTTAAGTGTTAAGTATTTTCTTCAAAATTTCTTAAAATAAGGCAAAATTATTAACATGAACTCATACCTGAAGTGTCTATAAATGAATTTTTATTAAGTTGGAATTTCTTAAACTATGAACTATTCAGTTCATACTATTGCTTTATGATGCTCTACTACAAATATGCAATTTAAATCTTTTAGTCACTAATAATAGCGAGGGTCTCATCTCCATTTTATATATCCCAACTTAAGAACGCCAATATATAAATCTTTCTAGCTATCTAAATAAAATGTTACCCCTTCTGAAACAGGATTTTTATTTAAGATATATCAGTCAATATCTTAATATTAGTCATATTAAGAAATAATAGTCACTATTATCTAAAATATTAGTCATATTAAGATATGTCATTATTCTCTAAAGACAATGCAAAAAAAAGAGATTGCTGTTTTCACTCTTCTCCAAAACATAAGTTTCCAGACTAACTTATAATTCTTCAACAAGCATTATGTTGAAAGCATAAATGATTCCCACCTGTCCCCCGAATACAACCCTAAGCAAGCATAGATATTAAAAGAAGGAAAAAAACTTAAGGAGAACACAACCATACTATACCTTGTCATATTTACTACTGGAGCCGAAGCCAAAAATTAGAAGATGTCCATGAGAGTCTGTACATGCAAAATGCTGACCATCAGGAGAGCATTTGCAGTCAAATACTGCGCCATGACCTTGGCCTTCAATCTGAAAAGTATTTAACCAACAATCAGAAAATTGCCACTTAAAGATAAAGAATTGATCACTATTGTTACTAGTATTTGATGATAAAAGATATACAAGTGTGCATCCTAACAAAGTAAAGATTAACACAGTACAAAATTTGCAAATATTCATGAAAAGCGACAGATTAATAACCTTGAAAAACAAAGTGTTCTCTTTATCCAGAGACCAGAAACAATTCAGTAAATAAAATACCACCAGTATCGCCCACCCATTGAATTCTGCTTCTCATCTTTAACCCAGATTTAAAATGTAGTTGCACCTAATACTTCATCTGATATGAACTTAATCATGCCCCTTCTGCAAATGCTGACAATGTGTAGTAATGGTAGATGTTTTAGTAACTCCTGGAAGTATAACAGCCAGAGATCACAGTTCATAAGACACTAACTTTTTTATTCTTTTTGTAACAAACTCCCTTGTCCGTCTGACTCATCTTTCAAATGGTGAATTTCAAAGGTTAAAGAAAAGGTTTTTTTTACCTGATAATTGTTTTCTGTTTTCCAGTTCCATTAATCCAGAACGAATGGGTTTCTCCCTGCAACCTGTCAATCAAACAGAGGTGGCCAATCACCACTCTGAATTTTTTGCTCTCAGTGCTTCTTCAGACTATGTTCCAGTTGAAAACTTCTTTAGCAGTGTTCTGAAAGAGGTAAAAATTCTACCCTATCTAAAGCACATCTAGGGACTGAATTTCAGAAAACAACTAAAATAGGGAGTTAACTCCCTAACAAATAACAACTAAGGAAGATTTTCAACAAATGCGATTGGATTTCTGGATTAGCAGAATCGGAACACATACACATTATCAGGTAAGAAATACACCTCTCTGTTCCGGTATCCACTGATCTAGAACAAAATCAATTTTATTAGTAATATTTCAATACCCCAGAAAATGCTTGAAAGAGGGGCGTGGCAATTTTCATTCTTTACAATTAAAAATATGGCAAAGGGATGGATGTACAATTCACCAACTACAGGAGTGAAATTAGAACTTACAAGAACAATAGTTGATTTTTCAGGAAGGTTTCTATTTTGGTAAAAAGAGAAAATATTCTACCACGAAGGGTTCTGCATAAGGAGTTTACATAATATCACAAATGTGATTGCCTCAAATAGAAAACCAGTTTTTCCTCTGGCTTACTGAAAAGAAGGAATGAGCACACTAGTCTACTAAGGCAGTTTTGAATGGTGATAATGGAAAAGAATTAAGAATAACTTTCCTTAAAATGTAATCATATGAAAGAAACTTGGTGAACTTAGCCAATGTCTAGCAAATCCAAAATATTTATCATAAAAGCAAGAAAATGAATAATGAGCAATAATGAAATAGGATTATTTTAGGTAAAGATGCTGGATGATATAAGGGCAAAGGAATGGAACTGATTCCAAGTCTACTTTAAAACTCAAACAAGAATAAAACTCTCCAGATTAACCTGAAGTATTAGTAGCTATAAAGCATAATATTTGCCAAAAAATGAAAGACAAGTAGAAACATCAACATTCAAGATTCTATTTCCCAGTGTTTTCTAGGCAAATAGAAAAGTTAAATAAACTATTACAAAAAAAGTAGCCACAGGAACAGTTTACCTAGAAACACAATTTTACAACAAAAACTCAAGAATTCAAATTGACTTGTCCATGTATTGTTAAGTTTTATTCATTATAGTTCACTCATATTTTCATGGAAGATGAGAGTAAACAAAGTAAAATATTAACCTACTCTAATAAAACAAATGCTTCCAAAACTGTAACACTATTATAAGTTTACAATTATAAGTATATAGCTAAACAGAAGAGGAATTTGAAAGAAGTCCTAATCAGCAATGCAAAAGAATACTTGATATTCATAAGCATGGCATTCTTCATGTGATGTTTAGGCAATCTTGTTATACACTTTTGGGGGGGGGGGGGAATGAGGAAAGTATGGACTAATTAACCCTATTCTCATGCCACGTACCAACGATGCCACATTTAAACTGGTAAAAGAGTTCTTCAAAGAATATAGGGGGAGGTAGAACATAAAAAAAACTCTAAAAATGCAAAACAAGAAAACCCCAAGCCTTCTTAAGATCAGTTTCCTAAGTAATACATGATATTGTGAATACAGCAGGATGGCACCAATTTTCTTGGTACCATCTGTGTAACTGCAAACTGAATTTTACATTGAGAAAACAAAACTATATTTCAGTAACATTTAAAAAAAAAGTAAGAGTGCATTATTTGGGTTAACCATTATTCATTAAAGAAAGCATTGAAAGAATCTGCTTTATTCATGAACATCAATTAGAAAAGTTGCCTATAACTTTATTAATTAAACCTTTAAATACATTTTTAGTAATGACTGCTCGAGTAATAATTATAACTACAAAATCCAACTAGGCTTTCCAGTTAAGAAAAGCAGAAAAATATTTCACTTTCCCTATAAATTAGGCCCTAGTAATTATTATTCAAGCTGTGATAAAATAAGGCAATCTAAAAGAAAACTAAGTATTTTTACTGAAAAGGATTTTATCTGGTTAAACTCTGATGAATGTATTCGTAAGATTTCTCAAAAGACAAATTTAACAATGAAGGCACTAATTGAACAAACACATGTAACTAGAAAACAGTAAGGCTTATCTTAAAAAACCAAAAGGAAGAAAAAAAATCTTCTCTGTCCATATCAAAGTTACATAAAATTGAAAGTTCTGATTAAGAAAATGGGTCAAAATATAATCTAATACTTCACAATGTAATATATCCTAGAACTTACTGCATGCTGTAAACTATAAAACAAATAGTAAGACATTTTCAAAATAAATTACAAAAGCTGTTCTAATATAAAGCAATATGCTTGCTAACCATTATTTGGGACATATGTAAACCAAGTTAACATAATAAAAGTCACATACATTAAATTATAAGAAGGAAATCTGAGAAAATCCATGAAATGTTCTTTACTAAGAAGTGCCAAAATTTCAAGATTAGGAGTTAAAAGAAACTAGACAAAAATATTCAGTGAAGAGTATGAAGTAATTATTTTGCTTTTCTTTTTAAAGCAAAAGATAAAAAGATCAGAAAGTTAAAATAATGACCCTTTTAGAATTTCTCATCCTAAAGAATTCTAAAAAATTTTTCAAGATATAATAGTACAATATTTAGATGAGCTTTAATTTGAAAAAATTAAAAAGAGCTCTTAAAATTGTTACATTTAAGAATATTAAAAAATATTAGTTCCTTTCCCAAGACAGAACACATTTTCTCAATACATTTTACAATTATCCTCAAATAATTAAATACAGAGCTCTCAGGCCAAAGACCCAAAAGACCTCTCCTTGAGAAATGGGCAAATCACCTAATATTTCTGTGAACTGACAGAGTTAATTTATATACTAAAACTACAGTCCTACCAAGTTCTGAAAACCTAGCATGTGATATTCAGTAAATCTGTCTAGAAAAACTGGGTAAATCTATAAGTAAGGGGCACTAAATGCACTAGGATGCAGACTGAAAGAACAAGGTCCAAATTATATCCATTTAGAGAAAGATACATACAGCTGAATGATCAGTATATACTTCCACTGGAAATCAATGCAAATTTAAAAATATGAACTAACTTAGGTAGAATCATACTCTTAAGGAATTATTCCAAGTCTGTGACCAGGGTCCTTTTTCTCTCTCATTCATCTTAAATATACTATTGAGTAGAAGGGAGCACCTTTCCTAGAAAATACTTCCAAAATTTTAAATTATGATTCTTTTAAAATATCTTAGTAATTTTATGATATACTCATATTGCAACAATAAAGCAGCTGCAATCCTGAATTTATGCATAAAATTTCTCTTAGAAAGTCTTTCCTAACTTAAAGAAAATCAGATTTAATTAAGAAGGTTAGTTCATATTAGATACACTTGGTCACCTTCCAATCATTATAGCTATAGTGTTAACAAAGTATCTTAAGGGGAGGCCAATCACACTTTAGTCCAGATGTCATTAAATTACTTTAAGAGATATTACTGAGTGTTTCCATTAATATTGAAAATTCCTTAATGAATTAAGTGAAAGTTACCATTCAATAATGGTAATAAAACATATGAATTAAAGGCAACTATTTAAAGTTAAGTGGTGCCAATAAATGCATTTATATAAAAAAGGAAACTGCTGTAACTGGCTTGGGAAAACACCAGTAGATACATAAATGATTTTAATGAATCAAAACTGATTTTTACCGAAAGAAAAATACATTATCAAAATAAATAGCATCTTCAAATTTAACAGCATTTATTTACCCATATTCATTTCTCTGAGGACAGCAACACTATTAATCATATCCTCCTTGAAATGTATTCTCCTCCTTCTCTAAAGTATTAGTGTGGTGTTTTCCCAAAACAATTATCTAGAGATTGTGATCCCTTACCCATAGTAAATATACAAAATAATATATAAAAACAAACTTCAAGTTTCCTTTCCTATCTTTTGTCTTTCCATTATTATCTCTGCTATCAGTCACTTAGGTTCAATACTCAATGTATTTTCCAAAGTGTCATGTCACACCCCAGTCCCACACCCTTTTAGTCACACAACACTAAGGTCTGCATTTTTACCTTTCACAAATACCTTACTACAAATCACTATTAATTTTTCATAATTTAACTAATGAAAGTAGTTCCCTCTCTACCTATCCAATTTGAAATATTACTATTGGCTACCAAACTGTTTTTCTCTTATGTTTCTAAAATAAAAAGTTTTAATAAAACCCCATCATGCATTCTGTATGCTTACATGATAATTGGAAGTCAACAACTGGAAGTCAACAATTCACTTCCATTTATGCTTTTCACATTATCATGTAGCTTTCAAAATCTATTTCAGACAAGATTTCTAATTTATTCTAAGTATATTTCTTATTTGGTTATTTATCAACCTATTTGTAATCTGTCTTTGTTACCATCTCAATCATTTACTTTTCAAGACATTGTTCCAATTTCTTTTTCAACAACACTTTCTCTGACCATCCATAGCTCTGAATTACCTACACATAGTTAGACACAGCAATTACATTATTTCAAATGCCATGCTACATTAGAAACTATTTATCAGGACTGATCTTTTCAGGTTTATTATCAGTACTTATCTTTCTCAACTTAAAGCACTCAAACCTATATCAAACAAAACAAAGCACTCAACCTATATCAAAATATTTCACTGAGTTTACATTCTGCATAATTTTACATATTTTACCTTTTATACTATCAAATATCAAATACCCTTGAGATAGTGACTCATATGGCATGCAGAGAATTACTACATAGAAGTAATATTTAATACACAAGCTAGAAGAAACAAAATCACATCCATGGCAATAAACTTTAAGATACGTATTTGACACTAGGATATAGATGAGAAAGAGACAAAATCTTAAGAACCCCAGAAACCTGAAAGAAAGTGACAATAAATTAAGTATATAACCTGAAAACTGAAAGTAACTCCTTAACCAGAGAGGTTGAAACAAGGACTGAAGTATCAAAGACATATCAAGGTATAGCTACGTCATCTTGTTAGATGATGATAATGAGAGATGGAAGGTGAGAGAGATCTTTTAAATACTTATTCACAAGGAAACACAGTATGAGATACACATATTTTGAGTTTCTTTCGTTCTTTCCTATATACATGCAACTACAATTGTCTGAAACTAAAATAGAGGTCACACTGAGAACATGTTAATGTCAAAAGTATGCATGTACAAAAATTCTGAGTGGTGGATTGGCAGCCTCTGCTCATTTGGAACGTTGCAAGGAGAAATATATTGTTCTGGATTAGTGGACACTGGACCATTTTAAAAAATCTCTTAAGTAAAAGAAAGGTTAAAAGAACAATTTTTAAAATAAGGAAGAATTAATTAAATAAAATTCATCATTTGGAATACCCACAAAACAAAGTAAAGCAAAAATCAAATTCAGTGAAATTGCCGTCTAGCAAGAGATATATTATACTATTCAATTAAAATCAAAACCAATCAGGAGGCAACAAACTACAGCTCTGAATAGCAGGACAGAAAAAGAAAGATATGGAGCAAGAGAGAGTTATAGACACAGGTAGATTAATAGATATAAAAAGACAAGAAAGGAAAAAGCAAAAGTGCCAGAGACCTAAGAAAAGCTTCATTTAAATTTGTACTACAATATTTTAACTGGGGGGAAGGTTGAGAAAAAACATTGTATTCAATAATATCTGTGGTTATTTTAAACTTTTAAACTTGCCTCCCTCTTTCATGGAACAGAACTGTTACAAAAGCTTTCAAATCAAAATTTGCATACATTTTTAAGTTATTTCTGGGAATGATTTATTTGGCTTTGAGAACTAATTGGAATTTGGTGCCTTGAAACTATAATTTAGGACAACTCTAGTCAAAACAAAGCTATGCTGATGTTTACATCCTGCTACTGAAAAAGACAAAAACGTGGGTTTGCTAAATTAAACCTGAATAGTTTGGCATATTCTTAATATAGCCTATCCACTCAAATAAAATATCCAAGTATCTGCTACACACGCCCTAATACATTGGCTATACAAAGACTATTCACCTGAAACACAAAAACTGACAGTTTTTAGAAGAATATAGATAAGTAAAGTCTAAGCCTAGATAAAGCTGTTTTATGTTCACAAGCATTTCTACAATAATTTCTCTGTTTTTTCCTTTGGTTCATTTTTAAAAGAAAGTTTGCAGATTATATATGTGTATAGACTACGCTATTGCAACCAATGCCTTTAAAATTTTATTTGTAGTTGAAGATGAGACAATGGGGATTGAGGTGGGAGACTGTAAAGAACAAGAACTACTTTACTTCATTTCACACCTAGTGACACATTATCTCACTTGTCATACCTAATCCCCGATTACTTTTATCTTTCCGATCCTCTATTAAGAGGAAAATTCATAGGAAAAAAAAAAGAGACAATAACCCATCAGTTTCACTAGATAACAGAGCTAGCAAGTTGAGACTCCATTACATTCTGAAATACAATTAATTAGGGAATTATTTTTCCAGAAGGAATTAACATATTTTCAACCTCAAACATTTTAGTTTGCTTACAAACTAAAGAAGTTTATTTAGGTGGTCCTAAAATAAAGTATAAGATTTTAAAAATTCAAGTCATGGCCAGATACAGAAAAACTTTTCTTAAATTCATAAGAATGATGACTATAAATGCCGTATTACAATATTAATGCTTTATCTTAAATGAAGCATTAATATATGTAAAGCATGGGTACAGAAAGGATTCAAGCCTTTACACCTTTGAAAGCTTATTAATGATATAAGATCTTTCACTTTACTCTAACAGGGGAAAAAGTATAGTAAAATAATTGTCAAAATAATTTTAATATGACTTCTATTACCTTTTGCATCTATTATACATTTCAAGCAGAAAATCCTATTACTCCCAAAAAGGGACCAATATATTTTCAAACTTGACAAAAACCTGTATTTTAAAAATGTGTATATAAGGATTTTGTTCTTTTAAAGGCACAATTTGTACTCCATATTTTCAGCCCATAGGTTTGTTTAATGGTAAATGTTACTTACATTATAAGCTTCTATTTTAAAATTCACATGAAATATTACCTGATATTAATGGAATTTCATCAAAACACTAGCCATTTCTATTCTAAAAGTGCATATTCTAAAAATACCTGATATTAATGAAATTTCATCAGAACACTAGCCATTACTATTCTAAAAATTCTATTCATTTTTAATTCTTTCAAGGCACTGTAACTAGTCTCTGTATAGAAAATGCCAAAAACACAAAATATTATCAAGGGTTGAATCTGTAGTTGAACTTTTATGGTTATTTTAGCAACCCAAAAACTTGTTAGTTACACAGAGCCAAACAGCTGCAACTATCACTAAATTCAACACTCATGATAGTAGACAATGAAAACAAGCTTCTATTTCTCCCTCAAATTGATAATCTTTATTTACTTAAAGAGAATTTCTATGTGCTTTAAGCTTCTGGCCATAGATAAAACAAAGAAGTGAAAGAGTGAACAGTAAAAAGAAACAAGGAATTTAGGTAATTTATATAGTAAGAGACAGGGGAAAAAAACAAAACAAAACATTCAAACTAAGATCATTTCAGAAGATACACTCAGTTAATATTATGAAAACATTTTCCCGTGGACACATCACTGAGTATAGCTGGAAGTTACCTGTGTAATATCCAATCATAACTGGAGTTAACATTAGGAACACATTAGCAACATACAAAAAAAAAACAGATTTAAATTCCCAACTGCCTGTGTAATCCCTGTGTGATCTAGGTAAACCTGGGAAAGGCATTTATCTCTACAATATCAATTTTCTCCATTTATAAGACCATTAGTAATAGCTTCCTTAGGTATATTACAAGATTTTCATGACTAAAATGAGGTACTTATACAAGTACTTTGGAAGCTATTAAAGTTATGCAAAAAATTAAATGGAATATCTCTTTCGTAAATGAGATGACAGCTCATTTTCTGGTTCTTGACTACAGGATGTAACTTCATCCTCTATAGTTTATGTTTTGTTTTTCTCAGTTTGAAGACTCTTATGGGTACGATACAATTACACTTATATAAATGTGTATCTTCGGCCTTTTAGAAACCTTTTTTATTCAGAGAAAGAACAGGAAAATAAATCCTCATTTAAACCTATTATTAAATGATCATTTTTAAGGCAATGAATTAACTAATCTCTTACTATTTTAATCTGTGATGGTCTATGTGCAAATCACTTTAATCTCAAGGTCCTGAAATTTTTATATCCACTGATAAAGTAGAATATTAGTGTGACTAACTTACCTGCTAAGAAAAAATTCACCTCTATAACTATGAGGGAAAGCAGTATTCAACTGAGAGAAAACTTTCCCTCTAAACACTATAAATACCAATACCCTCAGAAAGTATGAAATTACAAAAAAAAATCATTTATATAAAGCCCACATTTTCTTTTGAAGCTTTTAAAGACAAATTGAGATATGAATAATTTCCTTGTACAACAAAAAAATGCTCAAAAGAAACAAACCAGACACAATAATTAAAACAGAGAAAAGTTCCTTACCAGCATATTTAATTAAGGATTTGCTTTTATAAAAATCTCCATCGCTAAGGAAATCGATCACTAATAACTGCATGTCAAATAATTAACATTTTTTAAAAGTAACAACTTTGCAAATCTTATTTCTTACCTTTTGTACATTAAAGTATATTCATAAAGACAAACGAAGTTAACTCCTTCCCTAATAAAAACACTTCTTCTTACTTACTGTATACAAGCAACTTTATTGTTGATCAAGCACAGTATTACTTTCATAAATTTTTTTATAAATCACTGTATTTCATAAATGCTACTTTGTGAAATAATTTGTTTGCAAAATGAATCTTAGCATTGTGTTGTTTTATAACTCATTACTAGGTTTCTATAACTGACTTTTTGAAAAATTTAAACTTGTCAGAGTAGAGACACTATTTTTGCTTAAAGTCATCTGCTAGAAACTAAATTAACAAAAATCAGAAATAAAAGTAAAGGTATTTGAATAGTCCTTTGTACTACATGCAGTGGTTAGAGAGGAGTGAAAACAATACACAATAAGCTGTATGATATTAAACCACTGAAATTCAAATACCCAAAATACATTTATTTATAGTTTTAAAGAAGTAAAATATGGGAGATTATAACCCAAATAAATACCTAACACACCATAACTTGATAAAAGAATGCATCACTCTGTTGCTTAAAATTTAAAATAGGTGAATATGAATCAAATTTTGTTGCACTAAAGGTCTGTAGATAAAACATGAGACTATTTTTAAATGTTTTCACATGGTTCTCCAAATTTTTAAATTATGTTGTGTCTTTATACTTGGCAAGTTTCTTATCAGTTTCACATATTACAACTATTTTTGTATCTCAGTAACTTTTTTGAAGTTAAAGTCAAAAGTAGGCCTGAACCAATTTTCAAATAATTTCTTTTGTGATATGCAGTGTACCTGCAGTAAGAAGACCCAAATCTTTAACATGTATAAAATGAAGAGACTGATAATTACCATATTGAAATAAGATCGAATTTTGACTCCTCTTGCCAGATCCCATACTATCACATTTCCATCATGACCGGCAGAAAAGAGAACTCTAGGATCAAATGGGTGTGGTTCAAGAACAAATACTTCATCTTCATGACCCTGAAATATTTTTGAATTGGCAAAGAATTACAAATATGAAAGAAAAATAAAACTCAACTAAAAATCAATATAGTGTAATTTCCAAAATTAGAATTTTAAACATTATGAAAGTGGCAAAAATCTTCAGATTTGTTGGTATATTAATGTAGCTGAGTTAGTATCACTGTCTAGGGTTTGCTATCCTTTGATGAAACCTATACTATAGAATACTATAGTTGCAGTCCTACATTTAAAAAAAAAAAAAAAAAAAACACCCATATTTCCAAGTCAAATCTGTTTAAGCTGCAGTTTTACATTATTTCCAAGCTCCCATAAAGATGTTACCCATATCGCAAGAAAAATTTTTAACTCACAAGACTTTTATTCTTTAATGAAAGTATTCTACAATCAGCTTTAGTTATACCATATAAAGATTAGTCTTTTTTTCTCACCATTAGGACATGAATTAGTTGACCGGTGTAAGAATTCCAAACTTTCAGGGTCATATTATTAACTGCAGTTATAACTGTATTGTCATGTCGATCCCATGCTACCATAGTTACTTTCATTTTTGTGATTTTATCTTCTATTCCTTGAAGGTTTTGGCTGAAAGTGATGGAGGCAGTATTTGTTTACACTGATACTTATTAAAATACTAGTATGACAAATCCTAAATATTTTCTTGTAATTCATATTTATATTTATACACATGGCTAGTTATCACTTAGCAGCAATTACTACTAATTTGAGTCAATAAAGAATGAGGACAAAACCACTGCACTGAATAAGAAACCCAGGATCCCTATACTTCTAAACCATTAGTGATAGATGAGACTTAAATAAGTATAACTGCTCTATCTATCTAAATCTAGGCACTCTATGTAATGCTGTTCACTCTCCATCCTGCTGCCATGCATGACATCACTGTCATGACATCACTGCTGTCATGCCCTGCTAACTGTTTTCAGTTAGAGACTACCACACACAAAAATAAATAAAACTAAACAACAGTTACAACCGGTAATATAATTTGTCTGCTAGAAGAAACCATAGAATATAGTACATTAATCATCTGTGACAAATGGAACATACATGTATTCTGCTTTCTTAATTAACTAATAAAACTTACAACTAGTTATTCCTACGTTATTATGATCCCCTTAAAATGAACTGAAATTTACAAAATATTTCATTATGGAATTCTTTAAATGATGCAGCTACATCTATATCACATTAAAAATGTGATTTCTTACCCTGCTGGACGAGTAGCCATATCCAACAAAATGCTTTTCCATTCCCTTCGTTTAAATTGCCAAATACGTGCTGTACCATCACGACTCCCACTTACAAACCTATATTGAAAGAAGCCCAAAGAAAAATTGCACAAACTTTTTACCAAAACGCATTTTCCTGGAATTTTAAAGAGTACTAAAAAAGACAGCATTTATCTTTTCTTACATGCCATTCTAATATCAACTGAGAGATTATTACTGTCCTGGATATTTTCTGCAAATCTAAGAAACTTCTAAAACTACAGGCTTCTAAAATTTTGAATACATTCTAATCAGCATGTTTAGATCTCAAAAACTGTTTAGAAGATTCAAGAACAAAATTTACTTCTCCCTTAGAAATAAAATTGATCTTTCCTAATGGAAAATCACTGATTCTCCACTCAATATTAAAGAATTTACCTATTTATAGTGCTTGAAAATAGCTTTTTTCCATTTCAAAGCAAGAACAATAGAAAATCAGATGTCATCTAAGTTAATCAACAACAAACAATCCTACCTCAAAAATTACATTGTAATAAATTTCCAATCTCTACTAAAAGTTTCCTACTTTGGTATCTATAGAAAATAAACAGGGTGAAAGTTCCTAAAATAAACAAACATGATCACAAATAAAACATGTTCACATACATGTGAAGGTAATATTTACTTTTCAATATAACCTGTAAAGATCTCAGTATTAGATATTATACTGACTGAAGTTCTAATTAAAATCACAATACTAGACTTATCTTTATTTCCAAATTTTAAAATTGGAATTAAATTTGGCAAACAAAATCATTATTTACCTGTTACTAGTGTTGGAAAACTGGATACTATCAACTTTGTCCTACGTATTAAAAAAACAAAAACAAAAAAGATCCTGAATATAAATTGTTATTTATTCAAATTATACTCGTCTCTTTATCGTCACTAATACTTACAGTATGAAACTCTAATTCTGATATTTTCTCTGGTTGACCTGATCCAAAAAAATAAACCCTGATAATATGATCTGTACTTCCTGTGGCAAGAAACATTCCACCTGAGGAAAAACAAACATTTATGAGTAAAGCACAAATTCAGAATTTCTGAAAACTATGATAAAATACAAGCAACATTACCACAGTATATAACGAATAAATAGTATTTTACTCTAAAACTATTCAAACTTATCCTAAGTTTATATCTAACCTGGAGTTAAGAAGCTTGCCAAGAAAGCTTTGACTAGGATGAATTTTTCATTACTTACAGAAGGCTTTCCTTATATATATATATACACACACAAATAACATCACTGATTATATAATCATATGTTAAACTTATCAGTGACTCTCAGAAATAATGCCTTTTAACTGCTGATATTCCTTTCCTTTCCCATTTCTCAAGTTAAAATTCTGTCAAACTTTTAGGGCTGAACTGCTTTATACCCATTTTGCGATCAAAAGAACCTGCTTTCTGAATTCTCATTAACACCTTATCTTGTAGTATATACATTCTATGGTACACTACAATTGTTTGTGTGTGCAATTTACTTACTCCTTGGAATCAATGCTCTCATACAACATTAAAAAAACACTGCTGTATATAATTGCATTCCAAGTACTCTGAACACATGGTACAATGCTTTCATGTGTGTTATAGAAGGAAAGCTATCTTCAAGACAGTAGCAGTAGAAATACAGAAATTAGAAATTTAAGTCATTGGGTAGATTCATGTCATCAGTTCGCAATTACTTATCTCAGATACTAATGCTACCCACAATCATGAAATGAAAACAAAAGTAACATTGGAAATAAATGTAGAAGGATCTGATATTTTAATTAAGTATTAAATCTATTCATGTTTCATCTTCAATTCACTTCAAATCTCAGAATACATTTTTTTAAAAGATTTATTTTATTTATTTATTTATGCATACAAGAGCTGGGATGTAAGCCAGAGTTGAGGGGAGGCGGTGAAAGAATCCACCAGAGACAGAATGGGTAGCAAAAAAGATGGACTGACTGAAATACACTGTTAAAGGAAGCAGCAGGTGAGAGAGGAGAGGTCTGCTGTGCCATGTGGGCTAAATCCCTGGCCGGGCTTTGAACCTATACTGCAATGGCTGCTGATAACTCTATAATGCTGAGACTTAACCCCTTGTACAACTAGGGAGGCCCCCAGAATATTTTACTGATAGGAAACACAATAAAAATATTTGTTAAAATGTTTTAAAGTTCATCAATGTATATAAAAAAATTTAAACTGACATAATTTTAAAAAAAGCATTCATTCATAATACTGCCACATAAATTCAAAACACAACTAATATTTGCATTGCTATACAGCTACTTTTTAAAGAACAAATAAGAACAGTTTGGAGAAAAGTAATTAATAAACATGTACAAATACCAATCAAATTTACTTTACTTAAGCTATGGGATACTTCAAAAATTCCATGAAAATATAAAACACATTTAAAATGTCTTTCCTCCCAATAAGGTAATTATTCCAGAGTATTTCGGTCCTGTTAAAGAAAAATCTTAGTCATATGAACACAAAATTTATTTTAGCAAAGTTCAAATAATTCTAATTCATGATTGTTCCCTGGTATCTGTGTAAGACTATAATTTATATTACAATAATTAATTATTTTCTAAAAAAAAAAGTCCTGCTAATATATACAACTTTAAATAGAAAATTAGGGGGGAGGGAAATCTTACCAGCACTAAAAGAAGAACAGATCATTTGAACTCCAGGCCGAGGGCGCTCTGTAAATTTTGTAGGCCTTGGACTATATTATAAAAAAGAAACAATTAAAAATATCCCAAAAGGGTTAGCAAGATCATAAATCAACTATTTCAAAAAAGAATCATGAGAGGATGAAATTAAGTAACAATCAAGAGATGGCTCCCTTCTTAAAAACAAGTTGAATTATGTGTCATAAGCCACAAAACGTGTGGAAATTCTAGATATAAATTTTGGAGGAGCACTTGATTACTCAAGTATCAACATATGAACAACCCCAAAGTCATTATCACACTTAATATGTAGTTATTAGTTATAATTACTACTAATCAGCTTTTTTCATAGTAAAAAAGCAATTTATAAATACAAATTAAGAAAGTAATTTGAAAACATGCACACACTAGCTATTAAAATAGGTGCTCCATTGTGGCACGGCATACCATCAGTAACTAAACCTTTTCCCAATATAAGGCAGTGTCAAATGGTTCCCTCTGCATAACTTCTAATGTGACATGTCTTTTAAGGCTCCAGAAATAATCTTACACTAGTGTAGTGAAAATCTGAAGACTTATTTGACTCTTATTTCAATTATAGTGCTCATTCAAAACAGTGAGTCACATTCACTAGTGACAGTGAATGTTTGATATTATAATCAACCATATAAAAAAAATTACAGATTTAACATTGTACAAACTCTAATACCAGTGACTATAAACTGTGAGTATACATTATAATCACTAGTTACATACCAATGATTACATTTAAAGCCCTACTTAATATATATTGTGAACTAATTTTTCTCAGAATTTTAGGGAAGGAAATAAAAAATAACTACAGCCTTCATCTAGAATACGAAGTATAACTTTATAATCCATAGCATTCATGTACAGAGGTGGTCCATGAAAGGCATGTGAACTCACACATACTGGTAGGTTTCATATATAAGGACAGTGGTATGGACTCACACAATCCCATCAGGTTAATATGTTGGGATAGGGACATAGATTAAAGACTTAAAGCAGTAGAGATTCATTCAATATTTTTTTCCTTAGTATCTTTAAACAGAAGACATTTTGATAAACACAAACTTTTCGATAAACCAAAGTCTCAAGGTGAAAGCATAAATGCAAAATGCTGAAATGGTGCAGAGGGGAGATGAGTAAATCTCTAATGAATATCTTTTGCTAAGTTTCCCTAGATCTATAATAAAATCTAAAGTATATAGCTGTAGTAATAATCATTAATTCTTCTAACAAACACCTTTAGGAACTCTAAGATTATGTTCTCTTAGCAACAGAAAGAGCTATGGAGGTAATTCAAAATTCAAAAAGAAGATGTAATAGGACATATTTGAAGGAAAGAAGTAGAGATAGAAAAAGAAAAAAGAAGAAACATGTGAACATGAGAAAAGTTTGAAGCATGAAAAAGGGAAGCATAAAAATGAAAAGAGGTCAGTAAAGAGTCAAAATGAATTTGCTATTTACTTATGGAGAAAAAGTAAATTGCTTCATTTTGTCAACTACTTTATACCTTTGCAATTTCAACCATTAATAAACACATTTATACTATAAAATAAAGAAGCAACTGACTTTATTTTAAGGGTTCCAGCATCCCACAGCCAAAAACAAATAGTGCCATCTGCCCCAGTAGAAGATAGGTATCTCTTTGAGCCATTGCACAATGGTGAGAACTGAAAAACAAAGGGAAAAAATCTTTACAAGAATGACAGAGTCTAAATAATGAACCACTTTTTAACCAAACAGATAGCAATTAACTAACAATAAGAAAATATTCAGAACTGACAAAGGTCTTGTGTACCATGCTAATATTTATAATGAATGAATATACTTTTAAAATTTGAGTTGGCTTTATACAATGGATTATACAAGTAATTCTTAAAATGTACTTTAAATGACAACCAAAAAGGATTTCATAGGAATTTAAATAATTACCTGCAGTGATGTGATAGACGCACTGTGGCCCTGAAGAACAGCTAAAGGTGCACATGTTCGAAGACACCAGACTCGGATCATTTTATCACAACTTCCAGCTGCAATCATGGTATTCTCGTAGTTTACAGCCATGTCTGATATTTCAGCAGCATGTCCTCTTAAGGTAGCCAATAATCTCCCATCATCTGTAGCCCAGATTTTCACAAGGCAGTCATCAGACCCCTTAAAATAAAAATCAATTTTAACAGAATTTACTCTCTACATTTTAATTCAATTTCTTTTCACATAAAGAAGCCCTATCTGTTATGTCCACTTTCCAATGATATTTTTAAGTATGAGAAGTACTAAATACTTGTATTAGGAGTTTTTCTGTACACAAGGCTCTTTATTTAATTAGAGCAGTCACTTATAAAGAATGGCCGCGTGCCCACCATTCAACAGAAGAAGCAGGATGTTTCCAGTAACTAAACATTTATCTATGGTCCCCTACCTACCATCCAAAGTAACCTTTATCTGTATTTTTGTGAAAAACTTTTATTTCTGCAACAGCAAAAAAAGGCAATAGACAATAGTTTCTCATTCTAGCGGTGTTATTATGTTATATAAAAGTGAAAGCAAGCTAATTTGAGGCCTTTTCTCCTAAAAGTTGAATAGCATAATACCTATGTATTTCTCATCATTCATCTTTAGTTAATGTATTACATGTAAAATTACCCAAAACCTGTAATAAAATTATTTTTTTCTGTAAGAAGTGTTATAAATACATAAATCACTTGTTTGACCTACAGCAACATATAGTCTAAAAAAAAGTTGTAAAGTATACTTTCCTATGAATAACTATTTGCAAATAAACATTTTAATTTCACAATCAATGAACAGATGCTAGAACAAAATGTCTGGGTTCATGATCTGGCATGATCACTCTAGATGTTTGATGTTGGGAAAATTACATATGCTTATTGGCCCTCAGTGTTCCTATTTGTACCTACCTCACAGAACTGTTTCAAAATATAGTATCTGATACATGATAAAAACTATGTATGGACTATCTACTATCACTGCTTTTGTTAGTAACAGTATTCTTAGACTTACTTTAGTATTTTTATTACATTAAAAAAAACAAATGGCCACTAAAATGAGAAACAGTCACAAATGTGTGATGGTCAGAAATTCAGGGAAGTATGAGTATTTGTAAGCTAACTCAGAATGTGAGGTGAAGGCATAAGGATAAGTCAGGAAAAAATTGTAAAGAACCTCTTCTGGTATGGATCTCTTAGGTTTATCAAGCAAGTGAGTATCAGGATCAGATAAATGTTTTCCAAAGGTCATCATAGCATCAATGTGAATTAGGCTAGAAAATGTTGATGAGCTGTGAAATAGTATAGAAAGCAGAAAATAAGTGAAAATAAAACTGAGATTACTATAGAAGCAATCAGAAGAGACAGATACAATAGCTGTTTGAGGAATAAATGTATATAGATCACTGCTATAATTTAGTTATTGTTTTGTAATCTCAGCAATTTAATATTACGTCACAGTTTTGTTCTGTTTAGGAAATGCTTTAGAAAAAACAACATACACATTCCCCACCTGTGTCTAGTATCTCAATTAACCCTTTCTTTCCTCCACTGAATTGTTGGAAAAATTCTTTTTTTACCATTCTCTTCTATGACTTATAGTATGCTGTGCTCATCTTCACCTCTGCTCGGTAGAATTTCAAACAGAACTAATGCATACTTCAGCAATTTCTATCTCATACATCATTACTTGTAACCACTAATTCATTTTTATGGAAGCTAAAGATGATCTGACAAGTCCAATGATGTTCCTTTAAAGTGACAATCACAAATACAAATTAATCCAAATTGACTAAAAAAAAACTGAAAAAATTTAATTTACTGGGAAAACATCTTTAAACACATTAGAAATGTGTTCAAATTCAATATGGTAAGAGAAACTAAAAATGGAATGTCTTTTTACAAAATACAGAGAAAAATTTAAAGAGATGAACTTTTTTTCTAAAAACTTATCTCAAATATTAGTAAGATTAATAATGACCCAAAAGGTAGGATATTGTAGTCTTTCAAACACAATGATAAAAAAGAAGTACAGACATTAAAATAAAAGCAGTATTATGGAAATGATAAAAGTGATGATATCAACAGCAAAAGTACAGGGGGCTAGCATTGTCTAGGAGGAATAAATACGTTTTTATGATGCATTAAAGAGAAAGAAACATGGTGGAAACATTTTAAAATACACAGGAAAGTACTTATTCTATCCTTAGCAAGTAAAACAAATAACTGAGGAGTATTTCCCTAAAAGGGAGGAAAGGGATAATAAAAAAAGGAAAAAACAAGAAAGCGAAAGTTTTAAAATGTGCTGGAATGAGAATAAAATCTATAAGCAAGAGTGAAAGTCCTGCTAAACGTGGAAGGCATAAATTTAGAAAAACTTCAACTGATAAATTTTTTAGCAATGCTATGATGCCTAGGGGAACCAAAGTGGTCATGTCTACTCAGTAACACTTAGATGTTACTGCCAGGGCTGGGTTCTTGTAAAGCAAGAAAAGTTGGGATTATATAGTACACATGAAAATGACAAGGAAACCAAACTAGAAAGATTTTTATCTAAGTTATTTAAGTGGCTATTACTAGAAAGATTTTATCTAAGTTATTTAGAAGTGTGGATTTAATCTGATAAGGTGGCTAGTAAGGAATTTTAAATACACAAGGTAATTGAATCTTAGCCACAATGAGTTTTAATAAATCCTTAAGCTAAGTGCAAAACTGAAAATGCTTCTTTGAAATTCACCTTTAAGTCAAATTATAACAAACTAGCATTTAATGCTAATTTAACAAAGTAGCAGTGGATCACTAGTTTCATTTTTCAATAACGTAAAATTGTCATAACTGGGCCTCCCTGGTGGCGCAGTGGGTTAAGCAGCACACTATGAAGCAAACCACAGCCAATACAGCACAAGTTCAATCCCTGCCTCCAGCCAGGGAGGAGACCCACATGGCGCAGCAGACCTCTCCTGCCTCACCCGCTACTCCCCTCAGCAGTGTGTTTCAGTCCATCTGCCTGTTCTGCTCCCCACTCTGTCTCTGGTGGATCCTCTCACTGCCCTGGAGTCTGGCCTGTACCCCAGCTCCAGTATGTATAAATAAAAATAAATCTTTAAAAAAAAATTGTCATAAATGTTGTTAAGTGTTCCTCTTAACAAATTATGCTTTATTCCAAATGTGCCATAATCTAAAGGAAAAAAATCACAGCAAAAATGTGTTGCTTTAGCTAACTGATAAGCCCCCAACAAAATATAAAACCAAATTTACTTTTTGTGCATTTTTTTACATCAAAATTATTTTTTATGTCAATGCTAAGACAAAGACAAGGAAACTGAAAAAGCACCTTTCTCTATTCAGAAGAGGTGAGCATAAATATTATTTGTAAAAAAAGTATGGAAAGAACAGGTGAGACTTAAACAAATGGTTTGAAGTAACCTAAAAATTTGCTCATTCTACCACATCTAAAACACCCAGCCACACACATACTGATATATGTTCCTTTAAAACATCAACATAATCTGTAGCTTAAGATAGAAAAAAGCAAGTTGAATCAGACATTTACTACAGAACCAGTTATTTTCTATTTTCAGACTAGAGATAGTAGCACTAATGACCTCTGAGACTGCAAGTAAAACAAATAACTGAGGAGTATTTTCCTAAAAAGTAACAAGTATTTTTTTTGTCTAGCCAATGAAAGTTTCTATTTTATGAATGTATTCCTTTAGAAGTAAAAGTTTCATCAAAATAAAATTTTGAGAGGGAAAATCATGAAAAAACAAAACAGGCATTCTACAAAGGTAAAGCTTAGGCAATGTCTGGTAGGCATCTCTGACTTATGTAAGTTTCACAGGTAACTTATATAAAAATTTTATGACACAATTTTGGGTACAGGGCCTTCAACTGCTTAAATTTTCTGTAAAAACTAAAATAGAACCTAAAGTCTATCCTACCACCAACAAATTTAATAGTATCGGGAAGGCAAGTTTTAAAGGACTTGACTGAACTACTTATCCATTTATTAATTTAAACTAAAATCTTTAAGACTGGAGGTGACAACTGTGTGAACTGTTCAATAATGAAGAAAGCACTTTCCATGACAGAGCAATAAATAATAAAGAAAGCTCACTTCAGCTAGCAAAAACATGTATTTGAAAACTGCACAGGTTACTTCTGCCCAGATGGCCTTAAAAGTAGAAAGCAGATCTTTAAACCTATTGCTCCTAAAAGATAAGCGCCAATCATGAAGATCAACCAAATATTACTATTTTGACATGAAAATAAAAGGTATGATTTGACTTTTAAATTTACAGTTATCTTTAAGAATTTAGCATTTCTTGGCAGAATAAACAAATTATAATTTCTCTTGCTATTACACAGTTTTATGAGTCAGATTTCATTTTTTAATGTCATTCTAACAGAACTAAATGTTAAACACATCAAGTATATTGTCATGCATATTATAATGTCATTTTCTTATTGAAGTTAAACAAAAGTAGCCTGCTTTACAGGCAGTTCAAATTTTTTTTTTAAGATTTATTTATGCATACAAAAACTGGGGTATAGGCCAGAGGTGCGGGGCTGAGAGGATACATCAGAGACAGAGTGGGGAACAGAACAGGCAGATTGACTGAAACACACCGCTAAGGGAAACAGCGGACGAGGCAGGAGAGGTCCTGCTGCATCATGTGGGTCCCCCCCACCAGGCCAGGGATTGAATTTAGGCTGTTGGGCCATGGATGCTTCACAGTAAAGCAGTCAACCCGCTGTGCCACTAGGGAGGCCCCCAGTTCAAAATTTCTTAAAATTAATTCAATGTTTCTTTTAGGGGCAAAATTATCTCATTTTTCCTAACCAGTCTTTCTTACCATCCCATTTCATATTCCTTATAAATTATCTTAAACTACAGTGTCAATTGTCTCAACAAATGCCCAGTTTCCTCACTCCCGTGTATGTCTAAACCACTAATGACTAACTTTATTAATCAAATTGTTAATTGCTGTGATCCTGCCCTCAGGATGTCAAGTACCATTACAGAAAAGATAAACACATCCATCTGCCAACACTGCCAAATCAGGAATTCTTTATTATTGGGGAAACTAAGGTCAATCAGCAATCATTTTCTTCCTCTTGACTAGTCCCTAATACATCACTTACCACTATTAGGTAGGATTTATCACTCAACTCTAGAACCCCCAATACCATTCCCTAACCTAGACTCTAAACAGATGTATTTCACACTGAAAAGCAGCATCTAATCATTGCAAACCTATCTAACTATCCCAAATAAATGGTTCTTTATCCCTCCCATCTTCATTTATACATTTGCCTATTCTCCTTTAACACTACTGCATAGCATTTATCTCCTCTCATATCTTTACATCTGCTCTAGTAGTTACTCTTGTTGACAGTTTTCCACCAATTTATCTTCCTATAAATTATACTATAGCTCTCCTTTCCACCAAACTTACTGAATATTTAATATTGTTTCTAAATTATCTCCTGTGTACTTTTAAAAAATAATTTTGTATTTCAAACTTACAGAACTTTCAGTAAGTTAACAATGTCTTCCATAAAACCATCACCCAGATTTAACTATTATGAATTCAATACCATCTTTCCACCCTTCCTTTCTCTTGCCTCTTACACATAGATATACTCACATCCAACAACCCATTACCATTAGTTTCTTTCTGTACCATTTAACAACAGGTTGCAGATATGACGCCCCATCACTTCTAAATTATCCATTATGTACTTCTCTAAAACTAGACATTCATCTACATTATATCGGAACATCAGTATGAGTAAAACTGTCATCCAATCCATACGTTACATGCAAATTTTGTCAACTTTCAGATAATACATAGTTGAATGAGAATCTCTGTAGGATGATGTTGAAGCTGTATCTGTCTAATATTCCTTCATAACCTGATCTAGGTCTTATTCTCTTGGTAGGAATCTCAAAGACAAGATGCTGTGTTTTTCTCAGTGTACCACTTTAGAGGACACAAAATGTCAACCTAGCTCACCACCAATAAATTTAATTTTGCTCTCCTATAAAGCTGCAATCTTTCTGCTTATTGACTAGTATCTTACAGGAGCATACTGGAAGATTATGCAAAGATCCAGTCTTAGTTTCCACTGATACCAAATTTGATCAACTATCACTATGACAGTAGTTTCTTTCCACAATTATCAGTTGGCATTCTACTGCAAACAAGACTCTTCCCTTCTTTCTCACTTACTCATGTTAGTTATCTAAATGAGTAGAGATTCATGGATACCATTTTAATCAATAATAATCATATAGACATCTTTTCTTATAGAGTTTAATTTAAAATACAATAAAATGCAAACTTTAAAAATAAAACTTTCAGACAATCGTGGAATATGGGGAAGAACAGAAGTCAGGAAAGAGTCTCTAAGAAAGTGGTATGTGAACAGAGATCTGCTAATCAAGAAATCAGTTCCAGGAATTGGAGAAGACAACACCAAACAAAGGAAACAGTACAAGTTTGAAGTACAGAAAAAGAACAGTGTAAATGAAATGAATTTGTCTTTAGGACATTCCTATGTATCTCCCCTAATTCTAAGTTTCTTCCTGTATTTCCAGATAACTGGTTGATTTACTATGTGTTTTATGCCACTATATGTAACAGATACTCCACAGGCACAACAAATCTAAAAAAGGCTTAAGAAATCATCTTTGCTTTAAAGGAGTTTAACATTTAAGAGAGATATTAGATAAATTCATTGACAACACTGCAAGAAAGCACAAAATAAGAAAGTTCAATGATAGTACTCCATAATCAGAAAACACCCTATCAGTTTTTGTCAAGCTTTTTTGAAAGATTAGTCTATAGTATGCTTCTTCCTTTTTTCAATTCCCAATTCCTCAGAGGTGCACTTTCACTCCTATTCTTAATATACCAAAATAAAACTTTTGTCCAGGTCATTTAATGGCTTTGCCCAAACCAAAAGATGTCTTCTAGTTCAAATTTTACTTTAAGTTTTAACCTTTCATGAAATACTAAACCTGTTGGTTTCTCAGATACCACTTCTTTCATTTCTTTCCTCTGGCCTCTTATACAGCTGTTTCTACACTCTCAAATATTGAGTCCTCTCTTTTGTTTTAAAAGCTGGTTTCTGCCTTCTTAGATTACACACATACAAGAAAATATAATTTCCATACTCAATAATTCTCAAGCTGAAACTTCTAGCCTTAGAGCTCTCTCCCAAGTTCCCATCAACTACTGAGCATTTCTATTCGGCTATCTTCATGAATTTCTCAAAATCAACATGGTCCACCTTCACAACTTTTCCACTTAAATCACTACACCATAATAAATGACAGGACTTTGTAAGCAGTCATAGAAGTTAAAAACATGCCAATCCATACTCTTCCCTCTCCATTCCTTTCTACATTCAAATGAATCTCTTAAATCTATTAATTTTTTTCTTAAAACTGTTAATTCCATTCCTACTTCTTAAAACTGTTAATTCCATTCCTACTTCCAGTGTATCTCTGCCCAAATTCTGATGCTTTCTTTCATAGATTACTGCTAGAATCTTCTCACCAATTCCTCTGTATATAAACTTAGTTTTAACACGTCTTCTACAATAATGCCAAGGGATCACTAAAGAAAAATTCTACTTATTGTTCTATCTAATTCTGTCATTTTCTTTCCACTGCCTTCAACAAAAAAAACCCACTCCTTTTTATGTCACAAAAGATCTTGATGATTTTGCACCCCACCAACACTATCTCTTCCTTAAATGTGATCATTAGATAGTCTTTGTATATTTAATACACAGCTCCAAGTTCAGTTCTCCCAATGTTTATAAATGCCATTCCTAGAACTTCAACATTCAGTTTAACACATGCTGAACTCAATGTGCTGCTTATTTACTAAGTTTCCCTTATAGAAGAATAGACACAAATCTCCTATGACCCTCAGTATTTTGTACACTCTCTATTAAGCTTCTGAGCACATTCTATCAATATTATCTACTGACTTTGTATGAACTCTTCAGGGCAGATACTATGTCTTTCATTCTATAGCCAAATCTTTAGAGCTGTCTCTGGTCTTGAAACATGGAAGTTTGTTAAACCATGCATAAACTATTAAATCCTTATTATAACTCTTTATGTTCTTCTGCCTTAATTTAAAAAGACACACATTTTATGTTTCTGACAAGGGATGGCAAACCCTTTTCTATGATCATTAACATAATTTTTACATTACAAGTGAACAACTTATTCCTGATAGAATTCATTAACTTTGCTTTTCTTTGGTAAACACTTGAGGCAATGATTCCGAAACCAAGTTAGAAAAAATATTTAAAAACAGAGAAAGAAAGTGGGGGGAGAGAGAGAGAATACAGGAATAAACTAGGGAGCAAATCCAACTTGAAAATATGCTATCTTCTTCCCTGAGTTCTTGCATTTTTTTCCTACTGGGAAATGTCCATAATTAAATATTCTAATATAAAATACTGGTAAAGTTTCCAAAAACAAAATCTCACTTATTTATTACAACCCTGCATAGCATTTATTTCTACCAACAAGGTAACATTTTGGAATGCGTAACTGCAAATCACCAGGAAAATTTATGAGACTACAAGTCTGGCAAAATTAGTAATTATATCACATATACAAACATTTTTAAGACTCTTCGTAAGACCATATAAACAAAATGGTAATAATTTTCCTGTTTATTGATGTGTCTTCAACTAAAGGAAAAAAATTAAGAAGACAATTTCCTTTTCATGTATCATTCCTGTTCCCCAAAGCAAGTGGGGAAAGAATGGGGGCAGATAAAAAAGTCACCTTAGTTTTGCAGGTCATATGATCTTTGTGTCTTAACTACTCAGCTCTGCTGTTACAATGTAAAGGCAGCCACAGGCAACACATAAACAACCAAACATACCTATTTTTAAAAGATTTTATTTGTAAAAACAGATGGCAGGCTGGATTTGACCCATGGGTAGGTAGGTAACAGTTTACTAAAATCCTGATTCAGAGTGTTGCTCTTCCAGTTCTGTATACAACTCTACTAAACTCATGAGACAGCAACAGCATGTTATTCCACTATATTTTCCTTCAAAAAAGTCTGGGAAATAATGTATCTAATTCAAACCAAAACACATGCAATACTTCATATAAAATAAAAAGTTATCAACATTCCTATCATTTTTGAAGACAGAATTGCCACAAAGTATGTTACTAACATAAAATATTAACAAGCTATGTATTTTTTTTATACTCTCACTGCAGTAGCATAAATTTATATTCACCAAAATGAAGTACAAACTCATACATAAATACAATTATTTCTCAAGAATTCTTTTAAAAGAATTCTTTTAAACGAATTCTTTTAAACATTAAAAATGCCAAATTTATTTTGAGAGCTGAATTTAATTATTAGTATAATGAATCTGAAAAGACTAAATGTAATGTTCAATTAACTTTTGAGAGCAAATTACTGTTGTAGGTATATCAAGCACTTTAGAAAATGTAAATACCAAGTTTTCACACTGAAAACATAACCTCTGTCAGAAAGTATAAAAAATTTCAACTAATTTTGCTTCACAGAGAATAATGGAGATAAAAGAGAAGGTGGAAGGAGAAAATTCTGACATAGGAAATGGTCTGCAAATGTCTGAAGTGGAGGAGAGTCAGAGAATGTGTATGTATAAAAATTATATCCCATATCCTGCTGTTTAGCTATTTTACAGATGACTGGGTGTATGTGTAAAAAGTAGATATAAATAAATCTTAGTTTACAAGCACATTTAGTTAAAAGAGGAATCTATAATTGTCACAACTATGTAAAATTTGCAGCTGCTGTCTTTAAAGATAAGAGATACGAATTTCCATTTTAACTTCCATTTCCCATTTTCTTATTTCAAAGGAAATTAAGGACCTGTGAATGAGTGCACACCTTCACCCCAAAGAATTGTATTTAATTATAATACAACCAAAAATGCAATAAGCATACCCATAGTGGATGTAATGAAGTCCAAAAAAAAGAAAAATTTCCCAAAGTGATTTTCTCACTTGGAGCCGAAAAGCTTTTTTCCATTCAACAAGTTGAAAGAAGCAGTAACAATATATAAACCCAGAGCCTCTTTGAATATAACATCAGAGATAATGAAAAATGAGGTGTTAAAGATAAAAGGTAATAAATAAATAAAGCAAATTAGATATGCTCAGAACTCTTCTATCATTATTTTAAGGGAAATTTCCCACAGACCAGCAAGTTGTTTTCTTCATACAATATAAAGATACTTTTAATAACCTTCTATAATGGCTTAACACCATTTGAAAATGCCCTTGGATTAGAATTAAAATTATTTCATGATTATTTTACAGTGAGTAAAACTATTTGATATAATGCTAGGAATTACATTTATCTGTGAAGTAGTACCATAATATAACTGTGCTACAAGTCTTTCAGGAACTTTCCAAACTTGGATAAAGTTCAATTTTAAGTAAAATCTTCTGTAATAGTAAGCTGTTTTAATTAAATTTCCAGTTTTTCACTAGAAGAATAAACAAAGGTTCTATTTCAACTATAAGCAATTAATTTTCAATTATATATATAAATTAAGATTTTAAAAATTACTTACAGTAAATATCCGTCTGCCAGTTCGATCAAAAGTTACACAGTACACAGATGATAAGTGTCCAAGAATTCGTTTATGCATTTTCATGTGCTGATATACAGCAGTTGGAACAAGTCTCTCAAGCCTATATTTCCCATTCAGCTTCCTTGAAAATAAAGTATCCGCTACCATGAAAAAGGGGTAAAAAAAAAAAAAAAATCAGTATAATTCACAAGTTAATTTTCTTAATTATCACCTTTATAGCATTCACATTTTTAACAATGCCAACTTCTCATAATTTGGATATTTTCATTAATACATATGACTCTTGTTAAAAATTAAAGGTCCTCAAAACAGTTAACAAAAGCAATTATTTCATTTGAAATATGTTAAGCAATGCTACCCTCACCTTACAAAAGGCAAATTTAGCCAAATAACCTGCCAAAGTCACAAATGCACAGAGAATTAAAACTCAAGTTCTTTATTCTTTTGTAAATGTGCTTTAAAAAACAAAATCATATTATATAATATTACCTACTTAAAAAGTCCCTATGATACATTTTTTTTTCAGAATCAGTTAAAATTGGATGCAGCGATTTTATTTTTTGCCAACCAGCAATTCCTGAACACTCTAAATTTGACACATCAAATGATGTCCAAAATGAAGACTGAGCAATAATTCATCACACTATTCAAAAAAAATAACTGAATTGGGGTTTTTGCCAAACATCTGTATTCCTCCTCCAAACCTATTAACTATCTTTTTCAACTTACTCTTTTTAATCATCTTTCAAATTATAACTGAGATTTATCTGTTCTGCCCCAATGGCTAATGTGCTGACTCCAGCACAAGATTTTGTTTTCCATCTAAATGACTACTGTACTTGTTTTCTATTTTGAAATTACATAACATTCACATATAAATTACCTCTTAATAAAGTTGTTTTTTCCCTCATTGTGACTGCCATCAACATTGAGTAATAAACATAACAGTTTCTCACTTGAATTTAGTCCCAAGACAAATACATAAATACACACAAAATACTATTTAACCTAGATTTAGAGCAATTACATGCTAAAGCTCATGACATACAAGTATCTCAGGTGCATCTCAAAAAATTCTCAGCACTTATTTTTTCCCATAAAACAAATGCCTGAGTTACTGCATATGCAAGCAAAAAACATTCTTAGGAATGGTAAGATACGTAGAAAAATGCAATGCAGGTTCTAAAACAGTATTTTCAACTTAATTTATTATGCTTAATTATTCTTCTACACAATCATTTTATATACTCATTAAGTATATATCTAGCTGTTAGCGTCTAATTCTACACAACACTGTATTTCAACATCTAAAAATGAAATATCTAATATAAGCTCTGACAGTTGTTTACACGATAAATTAACAGGGACTCAGTAAATTTCTAATAAGCCCTGATGTATTTTTCCTTATGGCCTGGGTAGAAGACAACCTCCAGTGCTTTGGCTCCGAACTGATTTACAGCAAGTAACACAAAAAACTCCACAAAAATCAACTGTCCTGCCAAATAAGGGTTCAAATGCTCTTAGCCAAACACCAAAGATCAGTAACATCTCAGATTCACCTCTGTATCCGGTAAGAAAATATAACACAAATATTATATTGATAGTGTTACCAACAGCTTAATTCCTTCTATCCAAATTTAAAAAAAAATTTTGTTGAGGTATTCCTCCATTTAAAATTTATAAAATTCTCAAAATGTCAAATTTTAGTAAAACATTTAACAGCACACTGGTATAAAAATATGATGGCTGAAGATAATTATATACAGTAACAAAAATATAAATCTTTCACATTTTGAGAGTGATTTGGAAAAAAATACTTTTTTAAGAAATTACTTTACAGACAACTTTTCAAAGAAGAATTTCCAAAAACATTAAGTAACATATAGTTAAATCTATATGTCACACTATCCTTCATACCAATTAACTAGTGAATATTTATAACAAGATTCTATCCTAAAGGAGAAGGTCCTTGGCTTTGAACAGCACTAAACACATGGCAAACACAGAAAACAGTAGGTAATAATCTGGTTTTTAAAAAGTTGATTTAGGGAGTTACGGCAGAAAATACATTTGAATAGTGAAGTTCAACTGAGGAGGTTACAACTGAAAAAGGCCTTACCAGATCAAATAGGAAGAAAATTCGAAGAGAAGATGGTCTAGTACTCCTATTCAATAAACTCACCATGTTTCTACTAAACCATTTGTAATGTCTATCTCCCTTATCAGATTGTAGATAGAATTAAAGACAGAAATTCCATCTCATTTTTATATCCTGAAACTATGTATAGTGCTTAAATAAAAATACATAAATGAATCTTTTAAGATACACAAGATGATCACTTAATATAGTCACATGGCAAAAAGGTGAGAATTATTCATTTTCAAAAGACTAATTGAATTTCTGAATCAAAGGGGATTATCTTTTGGATTATAAAGATTCCTGAAGAAATAGGACATTTCAACCTTAAAGCCAGTAGCATACATGATTTTGGCCTAAAATACATTTATTTTCACAAGAATGGTGATGGGAAATACTCTTAAAATAAGCCTGACAAAGTAAACTTCTATCCTTTTCACTTGACACATTTTTTCTTATCCTCCAGTGCCTGTTAAAATGTCATCTCCTCTAGGAAAGCTAGTGAATTTCAAAAGCAACCTAATATGTAACCATGTAATTATCACCCCTCTACTTAAAACTGCAATGATCTTCCTTTCTTCAGAAATACATATTCCTTACACTTTAGCTTATAAAGGCCCTGTATAAATTTTGTCTTTCCTCTTGACCTAACTTGGTATTTCTCATCCCCTTTTTTATCAACTCCGTTCACGCTAATCTCATCCATTCTTCTAACACATCAAGCATATTCCCACTTCAGGGTCTTTGTACTGGCTGCTTCTTCTGGCTGGAACACTCACTCTCCCCACAAATGGCTAAAATGACCTCTTCCAAGTCTTTTCTCAATGTGTTACCTTCTCAGTGAGGCCTAACTTAAAAATTGCAATCCATCTACTACCACCATTTATTAATTCTTGATTACCGCTTATGCAGCTCTATATTTATTCTTCTCCTATCACTTATCATGTGATTCCATAAGTTTATTTGCTCATTGTGGTCACTGTTTCCTTTCTCCTTCACCCACTACAAGATAATAAGCTTTGTATGGACACGACTCTTTAAAATCTGTTATTTGATTAGCCAATACCTAAAAGCTGAACCCAAGTCTTCAATGTTAATGACTTTAGAAAAAAATAATCAAAATCACCTGAGTTTTTCCTCATTATAAAAATCTGTACCATTACAACCAAGTTTCATGGAGAAAAAAATGAGTAGCTAACTTCTAGAAGAGTTTCTGCAATATGAACTATTACTTTGAGGACATTAATAAATGCATGATTGGGCCTCTCTGATGGTGCAAGAGGTGGAGTCTCAGCACTATGGAGCTGTCCACAACCACTGCAGCATTAGTTCAGCCAGGAAGTTCAGCCCACATGATGCAGTAGACCTCTCTTGTCTCACGGGCTGCTCCCCTCAGCAGTGTATTTCAGTTGAATAGGGAGCTTGTTCTGCTCCCTATTCTGTCTCTGGTGAATCCCCTCCCCCTCCCCTATACCTCTGACCTACACTCCAGCTTTTGTATGCATAAATAAACAAATCTTTAAAAGACATAATAATACATGATTAAAAATCTCTACAAACAAGGAAGAACAGATACAGGAATATTATCTCCTACCTCCAAAATGTTTAACTTCACCCCTGTCATTTTGCTAAGTACTTTGTAAAATGGAAAAGGAATCAAGGTGCAACTATAATATACTCTCCAAGATCAAAATGAATCATTGTTCAAAAAAAAAAAAAACTTAAGTTGAGATAAAATATAACCATAATTTTAACTTCAATTAAACTTCAATGGTTAGTTTTTTTCTTGGTGGTTAAATTTTTTTCTTGGTATTTAACTGTTAAGAATATACAGCATGTTATACAACCTCTATTACAGAGTAGAAAATTTGTTCTCCCTTAGTCTGACGTGGAGTGCCCCAGATCTAGAACCTACATCTTGTCAGCTCACAGAAGCAGAGTATTGCTGGCAGTATAATGAATGCAAAAGTGCATGCGTGACTGTTGATTCCAAAACATGGAGAATCATTTTTTGTGAAATTAGAAGAATTGAGAAGGAAAAGGGAAGACAAAATAAAGTATCTCATTCAGCACTACTTGGGCTCTTTTGTGATACAGAAAAAGAGGTACTCAGGTAAGAAAGAGTATTTCTCCAGAATGAATTTTTACCAGAATGAATTTACTTTTACTGTATTTTCACAAATTTTATGTTGTGATTTTAGAAGAAACCCTTTGAAAGGTCCCAGAATTTCTCTAAGCAAAATGCAAATATATGTATGAGTTATAGTAAATAATGACATGAACAGTTACTAAGTGCTAAAAGAAAGAGAATTTTGGATGATCGATTTTAATCTTCAAGGTCTAAGCTTATAAGGGCTTTCTAAATTGAAGACTAATAACTCATAAGAGTGAAAATCTGTAAAATTAAACCACAAAAAAGTAGTGATAAACAGAAGCAAGATCATATGTAAAATAAATTCGAAACAGACTTACCCCCTTAGAAAATAACTAGTTTTCTCACCAAAGTGATACTATACCCATGACCAGAGGTACTCATTTCTACAAAAATGACCTTCCGCTTTGAAGAAAGTTCAGTGTTGTCTGCTTATGATGTTGGTGATTACAGAATTCCTAGCATATGAATTTTGTAGTAAGGCATTTGTTAAGACATAAGTCCTATTAAATTGTATTCACTATAAAGAACCACAAAACTATTTTAATGAAAAGATAAAATAGTGGGTATCACAGTACAGAGCTATATAATTCTCATAGAGACATTATGACAAAGCCAGGAGTCAAAAACCTTGAGAAAACGGCTATGATGGAAGAGGACAGCCTTTTAAGGCTTGGTGCTAAAGAGAAGTTCTTAGTAAAAGGATTTCAAGAATCTGGTAATACTATGCGTTTATCCACTGAAGTTAATAATGTGATTAAAATGTCAAAATCCAATATACACTGTGAGTAGAAAAAGGGCTACAGAACACATTTATGATGTGTGAAACTGAAAGACAAAAATATAACTTTCCAAGGGATGAAGCTCAAATTTTGATTCAGGTAGTCTGATTCCAAAGAGTGCAATCTTATGAAGCAGCCTCAGCAGACAAATGTTAGGAGAAAAAGACCAAACAGAGCACATGCCGAAGCAAAATGGCAGGTAACCAGTGGGACTGATTTTAGATCTGTATTCTATTTCCACGTTTTCTCCATTGAGCATATATTCACTCTGATTAATTTTTTAATTAAATGAAAGTATAGCTCAATCTACCTCTAAACTCAAAAGCAATATAAAATTTTAAACTGAAGAGAATGCCTTAAAATAGGTCCAATGATAATGAAAGGAATTTAAAATTGATCATAAAAATAAAAATCCTAAAGACTAAGTCTATTTAAATACATAAATGCATACTATATACAAAAAACAGGTTCTGCCTTTTTGACAATGGATTGAACAGTATACTACAAAAAATTCATATCTGGTTTGACTGATATGATTAAATAATACATAGGATCATCAATTCAGTTTATGGGTTTTGTTTCTAAAATCTTTCCCAATAGATTAAGCAAGAAACACACACGAATAGTTTATAGAGCCGATTTTATTTGGGAAGGCGGAATATAAAAGAGGAACTTTAAACATTTAATCCATTTTAAGAGCCCTAATTGAAAAGCCTGCAATAATGTAGCTACTAATACACAGACACATACATGCACACACACACATGCACACACACGAAAGTAGGAAATGAAAATCAAATACTTATAATCTGATAGCCAGAATTAATCTGAGAAATTATTCAACACACATTTAGCTTATATCTAAAGCCCCATCTGGTGCCTATATCATCCTGCACCAGTAACTAGAAAGTGAACTATTTAGGAAAAAGACAAATTACCATAACAAACAATTAATGAACAAAAGTCTCAACTTCAGTTTAAGTAGGAGATGGTTGCAACATTAGAAGGAAAATCTTGTCAAGTTTTCTATCCACAAAAAGAGGGGTGAGGGGGGAGTAAAAAGAAGAAAAAAAATGAAAATAATTATCCTTAAAGTGTCCTCTCATTTTACTACTATAACTAAAATAATTTAATATGCAAAGTAGCGACCTTCCAAATCTCGGTATATTCAATGTAGTGGTTAACTGTACCTCCTGTTTGAAAGAAACCATGTTTTTAAGATTTAACAGACACCACAGAGATGAATAGTCTGAATGGAAAAACAAAAATACTGAAATAATGAACATAAAGAGATGAAGATTCCAAGAGTTAAACAAAAAATTGTCAAAGAGCAAGTATATAATAAGCATTTTAAAAAAACACACACAATATATAATTACTAGGATTGTAATTTACTATAATTGCACAATTACTAGATTTGTATTGTTCTTTTTCTTTTCTTTTCTGGAAACTAGTCTTATCCTACCTCAAAAAGAAGACAATGCAATAGTATTATTTTCAGTTTAAATAGTTTTAAATGTTTTTAATACTTTTTGAAGTTCATTGTTTATGTCAAACATTTTTACCAATGTTGAGTCACCTAACATTTATAGAACACCTTTATGGGTTAAGAGTGTGCTAAAGGCTAAACAGAGAAGATAGTACTTTTAAACCCTCATCAAGATCGCAATCTATGAGGGAAAAAAGACATGCTTAGAGCACTAAAGTTGGAAGAGTATATATAGCATTCAAGCAACATAAATAAGTCAGGAATGCTAGCACACGGAACACAAAGGGTAAATGGCAAGAGAAGAAAATTAGAGAGGCAGAATGTTTTTAAGTTATTTCAGGCATTTTGGAAATTTTCCAAGGATAAAAAATTGAAGGGTTTCAGGATCTTCCTGGTGGCCTAGAAGTTAAGTGTCAGTGCTATCACTGCGACAACCTGAGTTTGATTCCCAGCCGGAGACCTCACCCATACATGATGCAGCAGACGTGTCCTGTATTTTCCACTATTTCCCTTAGCAGTGTATTTCAGTAAATCCATCTGTTCTGCTCCCCACTTGGTCTCTGGTGAATCCTCTCACCCTGCACCTCTGGCCTATACCTCAGTTCTCCTATACAAAAATAAGTAAATCTTTAAAGGTTTTTAGGGAGAATTAGGAGTAATATAATAAGACTTTATTTAGGATAATTCCAGTTTTATCCCTTGACTACAATGAGAACAGATCAGAAGGGGTGTAACTAAATACAAAAGCCACGTGAAGAGGCACTCACAGGATTAGAAATACAAAATTTCATTTTAGAAAAAATTTAATCAAAATCACAGTTTTCTTTATGAGATTGAAGGTTTTCTCTCATATTTAAGTATTATCTTGCAAGATAAAAACTGAAAGAACACGTTTTATTGTTTTTGGAGTTCATATACTAAGGCATAATTCAAAAGACTCCTTATTCAGGTCAAAAAATTGGAGCAGGTGTTACTAATATATTAAGATTTTAAAGAAGGCAAGAAGGCGCAATATATGATGGAAAGTTAAATGCATAAGATTAGAGACTAAATACGCAGGGGTAATAAGAGTCAATTATACCTCTCTTAAATTTCAGTTTCCTCATTAATAAAGTAGGGATGATTTGCAATTATAAAAAGCAAGACACAATGTTTTATAAATACTATATAGTAATGTTTATACTGACTTGCCTTAAGTAATGAAATCCTCATGTTATAAAAGTATTACTAAACAGTCTTATTTTTTAAGACTTTTATAAAAATAATTTCTTCCCTTTATTTTCCTTAAGGAAATGACCAAATTGCTGCTTTATTTATATAAATAACTCAGTCTGATGGTGTATTTCCCAATTAAGGTGGCTAGAAAGATGTTCAATCCTTAACAACTTCAAAGGCTGTCCCCTGAAGAAGTTCAAAATACAAAGTCTAAGAGTTTATGAAGATAGTATGGTAATTTGTTTCATTTACACAAATAAGAAATCCAACATCAAACTCAACAATCAAACTAGAAAAATATGTGATACAAATTAAAAGGAAAAACAGTTTTTCCTGCCTAATTACTACTGGAATTGACTGATACATCAGAATACAGAGAGGAAAAGGATGGAAAGATACCTCTTATCTATAACCTAAGAACAAATTTCATCTTATTATTTACCAAAGAAAATAAAACACTACAAGAGTGACAATTTAAACTCACCCAACGAAATTGTCATTCTCCAAAAGTGTCTCCTACTTTTTTTTTTTTAATGATAAGAAATTTAAGAAAAGAGAAAATATAAATAATCATGTCTTTTTATGTCTGGAGCTTTGGCATAATAAACATCAGCTTTGTTTGCCTTAAAAAACAAAAATGCAAACAGATCAGGGGTCAAACAATTAGGGGAAAAAAAAACAATTAGGGAGACTGGAGGCAAAGTTAAAAAACCAAAACCCCTACTAAATGAAACTATGAATAACATTCTGAATTTTTCTGGCCCCACCCCCATTTACAGTGCATTAGTTATCTATAATCTCTTCATTTAATATTTACTAATGATGAAAATGTGAATCTACAAAAAGCAATAAAACATGATCTCCATCCTGTAGGACCCAACAGGATAGCAGGCAAAACAAATATAAAGAAATAGCCAAAGCTACGTGATTAAAAACTACAGCAGAGGTAAGTGTAAGTACTTAAAAATTTCTTGCCCAGAGACATTTAAATTGTAAAGGATGGACAGACAGACATTCACAAACGGACATAAAAGGGAGAAGTTGCAGAAAGAAATAAAAGGGCCTCCTTGGTGGCACAGTGGGTTACGCAACGCACTATGAAGCAAACCTCAGCCACTGCAGCACCAGTTCAATCCCTGCTGCCAGCCAGGTAAGGGACCCACATGGCGCAGCAGACCTCTCCTGCCTCGCCTGCTGCTCCCCTCAGCAGTGTATCTCAGTCCGTCTGTCTGTTCTGTTCCCCACTGTCTCTGGTAAATCTTCTCACCACTCCCGTATCTCTGGCCTATACCCCTGGTTCTTGTATGCATAAATAAATAAATCTTTTAAAAAAATAAATACACAAAGACAAAAGGATGAAACAGAATTTGATTCTAAGAACTGCTAAATAATTGTTCAAGGTTAGACACAAAGTATAGGTAGAGAAAAGGTAGAAACCATTCAAAGTTACTGCAGGAAGGAGGCATGCCATGACAAAATTTGCATTTTAAAAAGTTTATAGACTGTTGGGCCTCCCCTGGTGGCGCAGTGGGTTAAGCAATGCACTACGAAGCAAATCGCAGCCACTGCAGCACGAGTTCGATCCCTGCTGCCAGCCAGGGAGGGGGGACCCACATGGTGTGGCAGACCTCTCCTGCTGTGCCCGCTGCTCCCCTCAGCAGTATATTTCAGTCCATCTGCCTGTTCTGCTCCCCGCTCTCTGTGGTGAATCCTCTCACCCCCCCACACCTCTGGCCTGTGCCCCAGTGCTTATATGCATAAATAAATAAATCTTTAAAAAAAAAAAAAGTTTATAGACTGTTTCTCAACTGGAGGGAATTTTGCCCCAGGCAAATGTCTGCAGACATTTTTGGTTGTTACAACTAGTGGGGCAAGGGACAGGTTTGCTAATATTATTTACCAGGTATAGGCCAGGATGTTGCACAAGATAAGCTGCCCACAACCAATAATTATCTGGCCCAAAAGCTAACAACCCTGATACAGAGTTAAATCCTAAGGTAAAAAGAAGACTGGAGGCAGCAATCACATAGCCTGTAAGTTTTAAGAAAACAGAGGTCAAGTTCTTGTTTAAAAAAAATAAAATACACAAAGACAACTCCAGATCCTATTGTGGTGCCACATATAGATCAGGGATTCAATATTTACTTGGTGAATGAATGATGTAGCGCTCCAGGGAGGAAGTACCAAGACCTGAAGTAGAGCTGGTGACCATGGTAATGTGAAATAGATTCAAGAACCTAGAAGGGAGGCCTTATTTATTAAATAAACTTAAGATTCATAGTAACAAATTTCAGGGGGTCAAAATTTTAGACATTTTAAAGTTTCTGACAAATGTGAGATTTGTAAACAGAGGCCTAATAGTTTACATGAAGTTTGAAAAATCATTTTGTCACACTCATATAATCCTCTAAGTTACAGCAAGAGGTTCAATTAAATAAATGGGAAAAAAAAGAAGAAAAATCCCAGAACAAATCCTAGGTGTAGTGTGCTATCCTAGGCTGGATCCTGGAACAAGAAAAGGTAATTAGTGGGAACAGTAAATGAACTATAAGTTCTGGTGTTTATTACAGTTAATAATAATGTACCAATGTATCTGCATTTCTCAAATGCACAAGATAATATAGGATTAAAATATTAGGGGGGACTGTAGGGAGTATACAGGACCTCTTTAAATCATATGTGCAACTTCTGGATAAATAATTTGATTTCAAATAAAAATATATTTTAAAAAACCTGTATCTGAAATATGTCAAAATTTGAATATGTGGATCTGAATTAAACATTTAAGTCTATATTTAAGAAAATGTAAGGTTTTCTTCTTAAAGTGACACTTAGTAAATGATGAAGGAAAGAGCAAAGAAAACCTTTAAAGGCAGTCAGATAGAAAATAAAGACTCTATATAAGAAATATGTAGTACCACAAACATTGATATATTTAATTCTCCTGATCCATACTCAATGATAGCATGAAATAATAACAGTGTATCCCTATAAGTAAACTATTCTTCCAAAAATTATGATTAATTTTTCTTTTCATTACCCACCTATTCACAAATTTATAGCAGTGAGAAGACATTCAAACTGTCATCAAGGTGAACTGACAAGACATGACATTAAACTACGTAAACTGAGTCATTTGATTTATCTAATTACTTTTTACTCTTTATTTCAAAAAAAAGTTTGTATTTTTTTTAAAAAAAGCAGGTAAAACTTGCATTCCAGGATAGGTACTTTTTTTTTTAAACATAAATAACTAATATTTTCCTGAAAATATAAATGGGGGCAGGGTGGGGAACATATCTTAACCCTAAAAACAAAGTAAGTCTTTCAGAAAGGTACTTGGTCATTGTTACCTAAATATACTAGTTGCATTTCTTTGCTGACACAAAACTCAGTATTTTTGCCATATTTATACTCCCTATATCCATTACTATATATATCCTATACTCCCTATATCCTATATCCATTTGCCAGCAATATTTACTGATATGACCAACAACCTGGTCTAAAAATCCCATCTAATTTTATAAATATTTGGTATCCTCCTTCAGAAATATACCAATACCAGTCTCCTTGAATAGCCAAGCGTTACAATTTGAAAACAGGTAATTACAGAGAATAAGACAGCAACGATTTCAGTCTTTCACTCTTCCTAAATATATGTGATCTTGGTCAAGTCATTAAACCTTTCTGCTTTCAGCTTCTTTTCTGTAAAATAAGAATAACAGTTCCTACCTCTAGACCACCAAAAGTTTTAAGGCAACATAAACAGACAATGCTTAGTGTAGTGCCTGGCACACAAAAATTACTCACATAGTAAAGTTTTAAGAAAAAGTAAGTTACTATCAATCCTTCTTAAACTTTCATTGCCTACCACAGGGCTGTCTAGACAAAGTGCTGAAAGAATAACGTGTTTTCCCTTATATAGATTTGAATACACTTTTATCTATAGGGGAATACAGAGCATACACTTTTATCTATATGGGAAGCTCCTATAACAGTTTATATTCCTTTTTTCAAAAACTATCCTACCTCCTAGTATAATTTTCTAAATGTAAATACACTCTAGTGTCTCAAATCTTTATTGTTTAATAATCATTTATCATAGTAAAATTATATGTAGAAATCATTACTTAACCAGGTCAATCACATGTATAAAGTAAAAGTAAAATATGACCATTCATAATTGCCTACAAGTATCACAGAAACTTTGGAAAATAGGAATGAGAAACAATGCAGAAAGCATCAGAAAGACCAAAAGGTATAAAATATAAAATAGAGGGTTAAAAAAAAAGACACAGTGAGAAAATCTATTGTCTGTTTAATAGGAGTCCCAGAGGCGAGAAGAGAGAATAGCTAGAACATTTAAAAAGATAATAGCTGAGAATATTTTAATGCCAATAAAAATGAGGTTCAAGAAGTCTCATAAATCTCAAGCAAGATAATTTTTAAAGAAGAAAAATGACACTAAGATACACATCACAAACTGTGGAAAACCAGGTAAGAAACATCTTAAGAACAACCAGAAGAAAAAAGATTACCTTAGAAACAGCCAACTAAGTAGTAGATTTAAACACAAATACATAAAATACACCTAAAAAAGAGATATCGCAATAAAACACAAGACTGTCATAAAGCATTTTTAAAGTTATTTCTATTCTATTTTTAAGATATGGAAAATATGTGACTACAAAATGGTTCAAAATAAAACAAGAGAAAAAACTAAATACTAAATGAAAGTTATACAAAATTGTAATATTGACATCAGTATATTAAGTACCAAAAAGGGAAGAAATAAGTAGAATTTGGATAGCAGGAAGAAAGAAAACAATATTCCTGTCTAAACAGGATAGAATGGGTTAGGAGAAGACTATGATTAAAATACAAAGATCTCTGAAAGTCAGAAATTTAGACTTGATATAGGATCAGGACACTGCCAAAATAGCTTAAACCCCCATTTATACAAGAAACACAGCAAAGTTGGAATAAGTAAGATTAACATTATAGTGTTATATAATATGACCTGGAAGAGCACAAGAAGACTTGGAAATAGCAAGACTAGTTTGGAGGATGCTACAGAAATCCAAGTAAGGACAAGGGCTGGATAGCAAGAGAGGTAAAAAGGATGACTCTAAGGAAGCATTTCAAGAGTTTCCCTTCTACGAAATTTTAAAGGTAAACAAGTACAGCATGCATTATAAAATAATCACACTATTTTTGTCTAGCCCATTGTTATTAATCTGTATTATAGTATAGTTACCCAATCAATAAATCTAATAAATATTTTATTAAAGTGTTTATATTAGAAATAACAATGAGCTAATTACCCCATATTACATAGAATATACATAATCCATTACACATTATTATGACATCTTCATTAGGATTACCAATGAGGAAAAAATCTGATCACTTTTCCTCCTTGAATATTAATGGACATAATATGAAATTCTCCAATTTCATAGTTACAAAAAATATTTTTTAAAACTGTTTACCAAGAAGTTATCTACCACTATAATGAATTCAAACAACTCACCGATGCTGGGTGGGCTACCATAGTTAATTGGTGACTCAGGTGGTCTTCCACAGTGCAATGCAGCCAATGCAGATCCTTTCCACACAACATGCTTGCAGCCTATTAAACATGTATTTTTTAGGATACAAAGGTATAGCAAAGAGAAAAAGAGAGGAAAAAAAATATCTAAATTCAATTAGGAAATTTTCATACTTTTATTTGTGCGTAACAAGGACTGTCTTCCAGCTCCCAATAAAGTTTGTACTCCAGGAACACTCTGTGGAATTTCTTGTTCAAGAAGAGGTCCTAGTCGATGACATATTTGCAGCAAGTGATCAGGTGCTAAATGTCTATAATACTTCACCTATTATGTGAAAAACAAAATATTTGCTAAGTGATACAATTCTTTATAATAAATAAAATAAAAATTTTAAAAGAGTAATTTGTTCTGACTTGACAACACTTTTCACCCAGGGAAAAAGCTCACATTGATTCTATGAAACAACTTGACTTGGATAAAATAGCTATCTGAACCATCAAATACTCTGCTGAAGATGAAAAATGTTAAAGAATTAATATAACCTGAATATAGAAAGTTGTAAAGTAACAAATGCTAGGCAATGCAAATACTGAACAATGAAGAAATATAAAGCATTATAACCTAAAAGTCTGCTTCAGTTTAACATTTTAATTTACAAAAACTTAAAACATAAAATCATCGAACTATTATAACAAATGTTTTAAACCCTTGAAATTACAGAACATATCTTCAAAATTAAGAATTAAACTCAATAGTTCATTTTCTCATCACAAATTTAGAAGTACTTATACAATACCTTTGCTGAATATTATTATTTACCAAAAACAGAAAGGTCAAATTTCAACTGTTGATTTAAACAAATATGAATGATAAATCAACCTACACCAGTTTTAGTATTTTTGAAAACAATTTCAAATTAGAGCTTAATTGATGCTAACATCTGAAATCAAGATATAAAATACTTATACTTTTATTGTCTATCCTGAAGTCTTTTTGCAAATAGACATTTGCATAATATTTTCAAGAGAATTACAGAAAATGAGAGATTTTTATCACTTTATCAAGTGATAAATCATCAAGTTACAAAAAACTGTCTCACAGTAGTATCTATACACTCTAGTCAACAGTTTTCAAAGCACGTTCTGAGTAGCACTGAAGGTCCCTCAGGAAGAAGTTACTAATAATACTAAAACATCATTTGCCCTTTTAAGTCCCATGTTCACAAGAATGCAGTGTTTTCCAGCTGCCACACAACATATGAAGTCACAACAAAATGAACACAGAATCAGATACAAAAATCTAACTTTTATTAAGCCAAACATAAAGATTCATAAAAATGTAGGCCAATCTTATCACAAATTTGTTTTAGGAATTGTTATAAAAATATTACTTACATTAATATGAAGTGCATTTATTATATTTGATGAATTAAATATTTTCAAATTTGCTGATTTTTAAAATTTCAAAAATGAAAAGATTACAATCTAAACAAAGGAACTACAATAATTCTTACTAGTGTACAGGGATTTTGTGGTCAAAAGTTTTGAGAATGCTACTCAAATCACTTAGTAATGGTAATTCTTAGTGTGATTTCCTTATGAAGACTTATTTGGGGGGAAGTGAGAAATTAGACCATTTCATTCTACCTTGCAGTATCTGTTATATACTCCTAACTGTAGGAGATTTTAATATTTTTAAAAAGTTGACAAATAGGTCCTTCTAAGCAAAAATATTTTAATCATATAGAAGCCTGTTAGAAAAAAAATGCAGCTATATTCTTACAGTAAGATAATCTAAAAGAGTACAGTTTGGTATAAAGTAGTATGCCAAATGATCAGTAAGTTTTGGTAGAATTATACTTATGGAAGAGGATCAAATACAAATTATACATGCTACCATCTTCAGTTGAAAATTCACAGCACAGTAACATTAAAGGCCCTGAAAAAAAATGATAAAATTAATCCATTTAATTTTACAATTACAATTTCCCAAACTCATTTAACTATAGAAACCTTTTCCCCCTAATAATACCATCTTTATTTAAAACATACTTTTCAAAACTAGTAAGATCTGGTAAACAGGGAAAAAAAAAAAACTTGGCTAGGTAGTGAAATTATAGCAAAATATAAATTTTTAGAATTGCAATTGTACTCTTCTCTAATCTTCCATTTGAAAAATAAACTTAAAAGGTTTAAAAGAAAAACACTAGAATATTTCATAGGGTCAGTTCCAGTTCTAACTTTTATATAATTATTCTAATGTGGCTTCTTTAAATTGACCAAAATTCCTTCTTAAAATTTTACTTCAAGAAATGATGATCTTGTTGTATGGATTTTACAAAAGATTTTTCAGGTAGTAGACTAAAAATTCTTATTGCAGAATTGTATCTTTCAATAAACTGTTATAAATCAACTTTCCTGACTAAATCTTTGATAGAGTGTATTTCAATTTTTCAAACTCAACTTTCATTTGAAAGTTAAAAGAAACACTTTCAATGCTTAAACTCCTCATGCTTTCTTTATACAAGCTGATGCCTGTAATAGAAATCTTTTCTTCACCCACCCATCTCCACACCTCATTCTTCCTCACATCTCAAGTCGCTATGCCTCACCGCTTACCATTTATTACCTGCTACACCACCCCTAACCACCTTTTTGGACATTTAATTTTTTTATGTCCATAACACATTAAATTCCTTCTCAAATGTTCCTTTATGCCATCCCCCAGTACTTTTTAGAACTTGTATCAAAATTATTTGATACCTAGACTTCAGTGGAAATCTAATGAAGGCTATCATCCTATTTTAAAAAAAAATATACACAGAAGTCTTAGAATTACCTTGCCCTGTGTTAGCAGTTAAAAAAACAACAACAAAAAAAAAACCCTTTAACTATATTAAAATGACTGCTTTACTTGTCCAGATACTATACAAAAATACATAGGACTAGATCTTGTTTACCTGAATATCCAAGATTCAATGCAGTAGTACTTACAGCTAAAAACTTCATAAATTAGATAAATGAACATATGAAAATATCCCCAAAACTACTGAATTTTCCTTATTTCACTAATAAATAGTGAAGATGCCTTCAGGTCTGGTATCCTAAAGCCAAGTTCCACTCCCGGACCTTTTCTCATAATATCTCTGCACAATCTCTATACCAATTATTCTTTAAGTTATATCAATAGCTAAAGCTTACATATCAAATTTTCTTAAAGTACAACTATAACTATCTCTCTTTGGAGTTCCAAAGCCTTTCAACTCAAAATAGACAAAAATGAACTTATGACCCTCATGTTGACACCTCCCCACCCTAAAAAATGTTCCCTACCTTGGCCAGTGACACATTCTAGCCTCAAACCTTAAACCACATATTTTTTATGTTCTCCATTTCTCCCTCCCACAACCAAATGGTTGCCAAGTCCAAACTGATTTTTCTTGCCATCTTTAAAGCCATCTACCAAGCTTCATAATAGCCTGTTAAAATCATCTTTGCAATAACTCTCATCTCTCCTACATTTATTCAGGCCTTCTACTTCATTCAAATCTATTCTCTACATTCAAATGTCTCTTTCAAAACCTGTTATCTGATCGAGCCACACCTACTTAAAACACATCTGAAACTCCTTGCTCTTTGAGAATCCATATCCTTAACATGGTCAACAAGCCCTGAAATCCACATATGGTTCATTCCCATTTCTCTGCTTCATCCAGCATATACACCCTCCATGCTCTACTTTCCAGATTTAGATACGGTGGCTTTCTTTCAAAATCTTCATCTAACCTTTATCCTGTCAGGCTTTTCCCATGTGGTTCATTATCAGCATTTCTTAAAATATCCTTGCCTGGACAAATCATCTATGTGCTTCAGATCTCGAATGTAACTTTGTTTGTTTCCTTCCCCCCCCACCCCCCCCCCCCGTTCAATTTAAGTGTATGTTATCTTTGTTGTAATAATCCATGACTTTTTAACTCATGTATCACTTTATGGTTATATATTTTTAAATGTGATGATTTAATCAAGATATGCTGAGAAAGCATTTGATCATCCATTTATGATGAAGGCCCTTGAAATTCTAGGAATAGAAGGAACATACCTCGACTTAATAAAAGCCATGACAAACCTACATTAATGATGAAAAATTAAAAGCCAAAAACCTTCCTTTTAGGATCTGCAACAAGACAAGGATGTCTACTCTCACCACTGCTTCTCAATATAATATTTGAAGTCCTAGCTAGAGCAATTAGGCAAGAGAAAAAGACAATTAGGCAAAGAAAGACAAGGAATCCAAATAGGGAAGGAAAAAGTAAAACTATCACTATTCACAGGTGATATTAACATGTAACAAGAACCCTAAAAACTTCACAGAAAACCTAAAACAATGAACCAGTTTAATAAAGTAGCAGGTTACAAAATCAACACACAAGAATCAGTAGCCTTCTTATATGCAAACAATATATCTGAAGAAGAAAACCATCAATCACATCAATCAAGAAAACTATACCATTCACAATTGTTCCAAAAAACAAAAAACCCCTGCAAATAAACCTCAAAGAAAACTACAAAACAGTGATAAAAGAAATAGAAGACATTAAAAAAAAAGGGGGGGGGGACATTCCCTGCTCATGGGTTGGCAGAATTAACATTGTCAAATTGGTCATTCTACCAAACACAATTTACAGACTCAATGCAATTCCAATAAAAATCTCAATGGCATTTTTTCAATAAAACAGAACAAATACTGATGGAAAGCATATAGAACCACACACACACAACAACCCACCCCAAACAGCCAAAACTATAATACAAAGCCATAATAGTTAAAACAGCATAGCAGTGTAACAGAAACACACAGACCAAAGGAACTGAACTGACTGAAAACCCAGACATAAAGCCACACATATATGGACAACTCATCAATGGCAAAGGAGCAAAGAATAAAGAATATGCATTGGAACAAGAACTGTCTCTTCAATAAACGGTACTGAAAAAACTGGACCATACATGCAGAAGAATGAAACTAGATTACTACCTCATACCATACACAAAGATCAACTCAAAATAGATAGAAGACAATTAAAGACCTGAAACCATACAATACATGAAAGAAAACATAGGCAAAACAAAAATATGACATACATATCAGAAACATCTTTAAAGACATCCCCCAAAGCAAAGAAAATGAAGGAAAAGAAACAGCTGGGACTACATCAAACTAAAAAGCTTCTGTATAGCAAGAGACAATAACCAAGATCAAGAGACACTCCAGATTGGGAGAAAGTATTTGCATTCCACACAACTTATAAAGGGACAATTTCAATATAAAGGGACAATTTCAAAGATTTACAAAGCACTTTCACAACTCAACAAAAACAAAATAAAGAACCTAGTCAAAAAGTGGGCAGAGAGCTAAAGACACTTTTCCAAAGAGGAAATGCAGATGGCCAATAGGCACATGAAAAAATGTTCAACATCACTTATAATCAGGGAAATGCAAATCAAAACAACGAGTTATCACCTCACACTAGTAAGAATGGCCAACATTAAAAAAAAAAAGAAAAGAAAAGGCTACAGGGACTCCCTGGTGGCGCAGGGGTTAACATCTCAGCTATTAGGTTAGTGCTAGCCACTACAACATAAATTCAATTCCCAGCCAGGGAGCTAACCCATATGGTGCAGCAGACTTCTCATGTCTGGCTCACAGCTACCTTCAGCAATGTGTTTCAGTAGATCTGCCTGCTCTGCTCCTCACTCTGTCTCTGGTGAATCCTCTCAACCCTGCACCTTTGGCCTGCACTACAGTTCTTGTATGCATAAAAATGTCTTTTTAAAAAAAGATAAAAAACTACAAATGCTGGTGAGGATGGAGAAAAAAGGGAAAACTTTTACATTGCTGGTGGGATGCAAACTTGTCCAACCACCATGGAAAGCTGTTTGGAGGACCTTAAATTACTAAAAATGGACCTACCATATGACCAGGCAATTCCACACCTAGGAATCTACCCAAAGGAAACAAAAATATTAATTCAGAACTAACCTTGTACTTCTTTGTTCATTGCAGCAATCTTTAGCTAAAATATGTAAATAACCTAAATGCACAAAAACGGATGACTAGATTAAAAAGATGTGTATATATACACAGTGGAGTATTACTCAGCAATAAAAAATGATAAAACTTATGCCACTCACAGCAACATGGGTGTAGCTGGAAGGGACTATGCTCAGTGAAATACGAAGGAAAAAGAAAAATATCAGATGGTTTCACTTATAGGACAAACATAGGGAAACCATACATGCATGGGATCAAGAAAAAAGAAGACAAACTAGCAAGCAAACTAAAAATAGCAAACATTTGTCAGGGGACGGAGAGGGATCAAAATGGGAGAGAAGAGCTCAAGAGTCTAGGTGAAGGTTCACAGATTGTCTTGGTGGTGGTAATTTTATGGGGCCAACACCTGAGAGGAGAAACAAACAGTGTACAAAAATGAGCAATGATGTAAATATATACAAATAAAAAAGTGGGAAAAAATGCAGTAATTTAACATCTTTCCTCTTCACCATAAAGATCATGAAAACGGAAACCATGTCTCTTTCAGCTTCTAACTGCACAACAGACTCAGGCATACACAACTAACATAATTTCAACAAATCTTTTTCTACTATATTTTTCTCTACATTAGCCTTCACAAATATTAATCCATATCACTATTTAAAATGCAAAAATAAACACAAATGAAAAACTGAAATAGCTGATTTATATTTCTAGATACTTAATTTTCAAATTAGTAAGAACCCCCACATCTTTATTAAGCTTTTCATAGTTTGAACTTTCACTCTACCAGCAAACAATTAAAATAAATATCTGAAATAATATAATAAAATCCCTCATCCACAATGTCTAAATCTGGATTCTTAGTAAATTAACACTATTATTTGAGGAAAAGAAAACAAAACAAAAAACCCTGACAACTTCTAATATATCTATCCTGTTCCATGACTAGAGCTTCTTTCAATCTCTTAAGATATTGAAAACATAAAAAGAAAAACCAAATTATAAAGTGTGATAAATACTAATAACAAGGACAATACATACTGGCTGCACACTAAATGCCAGGCCTTGTGGTAAGTACTGCATGTAAAAGCACTGTTAATTATTTTAACCTGAGTTATATACTCTATTATTATTCCCATTAACAAGGAAATTATGGTACAAAAAGACAAAACAAACTTCCCAAGATCACACACTTTTAGCAGCTAGTTTTGAGAGTTTAACCAGAGCAGTTTAACTTCAGGACAAACATTTACACTGCCTTGCCCTATTACTTCAAATATATGTATATATCAGTGTGCAAGGAAACTACTAATATAGATATTCTGCATAGCTTTCAACAGACATTAAGTTGACTCAGAAAAAAATGTTTTGAAGGTCACTTTCACTGTTAAAGCAAACTAGTCCCAATGTTTTTAACTCCTACAGGTAAATGGGAACACACAAAAAAATCTAAGAACAGAAGTAAAAGAAAAAAAATACAATATAGCAGCAATATTAAATATCTTCTACTAAATAAAGGAAATCAATGTGAGTAACATTACTTTTAAAGTAAGGTTTAAAAGTAAAATTTTAAATTTAAAGTAAAATTTTAAATTTTTAGTAAGAAGTTTAAACAGTAAAATTAAAGGGCTAGTGACATAAAATTAATGTTTACTACTAAAAATTAACAAAAAGTACATATTTATCAGTAGTGCTAAAGCTTTTTTAAATCTATATCCTTCTTGACAAACATTTAACTTTCTCTCCCACTAGCATGCAAGAGCTGGTTTTATGGACACAACCCTGACACCACAGAGATTTCACTCATAAGACTAGGGACCTAACTCAGACTGTTTTCAAAATCCTCATATCCTTACTCCCACTTCCAATCTCAATTGAGAATCACTGGAAATGACAATCTTAGTGGTAAAAAAAAAATAGTGATTAAAACCTCAATTAAAGTTAAACCTTTTTGTAAATGTATTATCTAGAGCAAGAATCAGCCAACATTTTCTCTAAGATTCATGATAAATATATTTGACACTGGGGGTTAACATCCCGTGTCACATATGCACATATTTTTAATGATTCTTTAAAAATACTGTAACTTTAGCTTGAGGGATCTTGCAATAACAAGTCTCCTGCATGATTTACAAACCACAATCATAACTTACCCACCCTTCATCTTACAAACAATTTTTGGCTGTAGCAAGTTTCCAGCAGTAGGGGCAAAAGAATTCTGTGAAACCTGTTCATGGCTTGTCCATCTTGAAACAAATCATAAATATTTACCACTCCTTGATCAGGCTGTAGCTATGTAATAATTCTAGAAGTATCAACTGCAACTTAAACAATAGGATCACCTTCTGAAAATGTGAATTGTAATGAGGAAGGAACAAAGAAAGAAAACTGGTTAATTTTCCTCCATCTTGGGATAAACCAACCTCCTTCTGCTTAGTATGCTACTTTATATAAACAGCTGTCTTTCCCAGTCAAGAAAATGTTAACATTATCAGAGGATGGTATAGTTAAAAGTGTTATCAGTGGAAAGAAAAAATAAAGAATCTGGAAGCCACCACATTCCAGACACTTTCATTAAGAACCTGTCTACTTAATTTTTAGAGTAAAGTAAGTAGCTTAGATTAAGAGCTTTACAGTCAAACAGCCTAAGTTTCAACTAGCTAGGTACCTGAGCTTGAGGAAAACATTTGCTCTTGCCTGACTGTAGAAGACTGGTACTGCAACAGTCACCACCTTGGGAAGTTGTCACAGCACCTGACACAAGAGTTGGTGATTATTTTAATTACATTCCACATTACTTACTATCGATGTATGTTTACCTTTCATATTGGAAAAAGCTTCCTAGATTTCCTCAAGGGTGGTAAAAATTTCGAATTTTTTTTTAATGACCTCTTCAAAGGGTGAATCAATATATTCATTCCCTTTACTTGACTTAGCACTGAGGCCTGGAAGTGCCACTGCTTCCTCTAGCATGTAATTGAAAAGTCCCTAGAAAATAACATCTACCAATGTTTGGTACCACTATGATCTGATTAACTAGGCTCTTCAATGTATCCCTGAGTCCTGAACACCTAGTTGGTTCTAAAAAAACAAAGCTTTTTTTCTCATATCTATTTTCATAAGATTCTTTCCTATCTATTAATATTAATATAAGGCTCTGTTCTCCACTATACCTATCAGTTCTAAAGAAGCAGCTTAAAGGAAAGTAGTTCTCATTTTTAACTCTAGCATGCCTATTATTGAAACGGTCAAGAAAATGCTCCCAACTACCAAATTCATGTATCTCCTGCTATCATAACAAAGTACAGATTGATACCTACAATCATTGAAACAAGCTTATATCTTCTTATGCATTTTTCCCACTGGAGTAGCTTCTTCAGCTAGAAAAATATATGGAATACTACACTTTGTGCCAAGGATTCTCAAAATTTATCTGTGTTCATAAGTTTAAGTATTCACAAGTAGGTTAAGTATTCCCCCATTTCATAGGTTAAAAAAAAAAAAACTGAAGTCCAAAGTTATACTGTTTGTCCAAGATCATACAATTAAGAAGCAGGAGAAACAGTCATCAAATAAAAGTCTTCTGAATCCAAGTTTATTTTTATTACACTAGTTTCACTTTCAAAACATTAAACCCCTTCTCCCCCACTGATTTTATGATTACAAACTTAATAGAATCCATATAACGATCTTTAAGTCAAATCTATGTTGGATAATATTCTCAGAAGGACTCATACATACTTGTGTATCTTTATAAAGTATAATGAAATGAATATAGTCGACTAAGTGTCAAATTACTCTAGGTGGTCTGCTTACTCTTAATTGTGAGTAAACATGCTTGAAAGACTTTTATATTCTCAATTTTTGTCAACCTAAAATTCATTTAGATAACAATAATTCAGTATTCAATGCTATCATTAATCCATCCTTGTCATTTAAGCAAATTTAAAACCTTTCAGGTTTTAATAAATCACTAAGTTTGGATACTCTGTAAGATTTGACTGAAGACACCACAAAATGACAAAATTTAACTTTTAAGTTAAGTCATATTTGCTAAGCAAATTTTATGTATAAGAATTCCTTCTTGAAACATGTTAGTAAGGTACTTTAAAATTCAAATCTATGATTCTGTTTATTAAGTTATAAATGTAAAATTCTTAAAATATATGTTAATAGTCTTAAAAAGAGACCAGCTTCACTTTTAATAAAGTTTCAGTTCTAAACACTACTCAAAAGAACAAAAAACATACAATGATAGTGAAGTTGTTTCAAAAAAATTCAGATTTTTCAAAGTTATACACCCAAAAATTTATATACCCAAAACACTATGCCAGAATCAAGTGATACAAAGCAAATATTCCTTGCATGTATCACTGTGACGATGGGACATATGCCTATTCTCTAGAATAAGAGACCAAATGGGTTCATTACACCATGACCACAGACCATGTGGTGTCCAAAAAATAAGGCTACTTAATGTGCTTCCTTTGCACTAACCAGTTGTCATCCATGAGGCCATAAATTAAGTCTTACTCTACAAATCTCATTCCTCTTATAATTTAAATTTGGCTTAATTTAAGCAGTAGCTTTATCAGGCCATGTTGCTACCTGAATGTTCTCATCCAATAATCCTTTTTTCTTATCTGTGATCCCCAAGACTCAAATATGCACATGTAAAGCAAATAACTAAACTTGCCTCATACCTAATGACTGCTTTCTCTGTAGTGACAAAAGGCACTCCCACTCAACACTTACAAATTTTTAGTACCCCCAATTCTCAAATTCCATAAAGAAAAAAAGTATTATCAGTTTACCCAACATATTATTAAATACTCCTCTATAGCTATATGCTAAATGAGGTTTCTATTCAAAAGGAATTTATTAATTTTCACAAATTACTCATGATTTCACCAACAAGCTCCTCACAAACAGAAACTAATAATCTTTACAATAATCTTTTATATTCCCCAAATTTGATTCCCTTTATCACTTTCAGATGTAATTATACAAGTAACATAAATATCCTAAATGAATTTGCCATCATTTTTTTCTAATATAATCATCTTAATGCTTGACTTTCCTAAGGTCAATCAGAAGTACATTAAAATAAAGTTATTTTAAAAGGATATATGCTTATTACTGTTAAGTAAAGGTCACTTTTCTTAGTCTTAGTTATTTTTATAAGAATTTTATGGAAACTACTATTACTACTTGTTCACATATGCCTGCAGAATACAATTTTATTTGCTACACTTCTGTGGTGATATATAGATCCACAAAATTTGGGAAAGGAAGAATGGCTGCAGCAGGTGAGAATTTCTAGATAAACGAATCAAAACTGTGGTCTAACTTACAAATTAATTCTGAATGGATTAAGACATTCGTAAGATTTATTTAAACTAACACTTACGGATTAGGTTTAAAAAAATAGCATTAAGTTCCGCTTAAAACATATTTTTAAACCGGTTGACAAAACGATAAAAATATTCGCTCAAAAAAATTTTTTTTAATTCTCTAATAATTTCCAAAAAGAAAAACTGTGGTAAGCTTTCAATCACAACAGTCTTTATATAGAAGGAGCCAGATGCATGCAACAACTAAGCTGTTACATATTCCTAAATACAATCCAATTGCTACCAAAAGAAAAAAAAGGCTTCACATTTCAGCTAATCAATTCTGGGTAACACCCAAACACTTAATGTTAATTGTTATGCAAAAAAGTGTTAATAGTCTTTAGAACCACTATACAGACCAGCTTATTATTTTTAGACTACACACAATACTTTAAAATGACTTATTCTTGTTATTTACAGTGCTTTTTCTTTATATCTTAAGTTTTATAATTTCATCCCAAATCTACAAAGTAATTATACTAATACCTCCTGAAACTTTAATGTGGCTTTTTACAGTGAAGCTACTTAACCTCAGAAAGGTATACAAACATGTTTTGTAATATTTTTTTCTGAAACTTTAACACATTATGAACCTTCACTACCACTACTAAAGTCCTCATATTAGCATACATAAACCCTTACTTACACAGTACTCAACTTGTGCCAGCTTGTTAGCACTGACATCTTACAAAGTAGGAGTTACACAGGAAAACAACTTATAACAATCACATAGAACACCTCTACTGTAGTTGGAGAGGTGACAATCCAACCACCCTCCTTTATGTTTAAGATACTTAACAATTATTCAAGATCAAGAATTTTACAAATAGTTCACATAAAAATGTGTATAAATCGCTCGAACTTTTAAAAATAATGATTAAATACCAACAAACTCCAAGGAGGATAAAGTTTTGCCCACTTCAGCCCATCAGCATAAAGTAGTCCCTTCACATTTAACATTTTATTCTTTAGCACGATTATGAACTAAAGCCCTGTTTTATGCTTTCAAGAAAAGCTTACAATCACTATTTCACTGATGCTCTCCTAAAGAAATTATAACTCCACAACATGCATTTATTTCATTATGTGCTACCACCCCACCAGAAATACAATTCTGAAAGTACCATATTATCTTTCACACAGAATGGGAGTCCCTGATTCAAAAGCATTTACTTTACCTATGTTTTTCCCAAAACTTGTCTCTTAGATTTTACACTTGAACTTTCCTACTAATCAGCATACTCTAAATAAATGGCTATTTATGATATATATTTAAGTAAATTCTATTTATGGTTCTTACTCCTCTCTGAACTGAAGACCACCTATAATTTATGAAAACTAGTACTTAAACAATGGTGGAAAAAAACATACTAATCAGCGTAAAGAGGTAGCCTATGATGTAGTTTCAAAATCTTCACCTCTGCAAAGAGATGATTCTATCAACATAACCTCAGAATAACACTATTCCATTTTTAACCTGCATGATTTCTCTAGATCTACTTTTCTGTGTTTTCTAACTCTAAAATTGAAGAGCTGACCTCTTGGAGACAGTATGTTGATATTTCTAGTTCAAATTTATATTTTCCGAATAGAAAACTTCACTTCAACTCATTTTATGTAGAGATAACTAGGCCCAGAGAAACTCCATGATTTGCCCGCAGTAAGCTGCAGTCTAACTTGGTGGGTAAAGACCACATTCTATACCCAATCTATATCTCCTGTCAATCCTTCATCTGAATGAAAACATTTCTAATAAAACAATCATTATAAGAAAAACAAGTATCAACACAAAAAACATTATTTCATCATTTTAACAGACTGACAAAATATAAATCCAGTTTTGGGGGGAAAATGACTTTTAAGCAAGAAATGTAGTCTCAAACCTGATAAAAATGCTTATATATTCACTCTCAAGAGCTCATAAATATATAATCACCATTAATTAGGATAACTAAAAGGATAACTTATTAACCTAATTACACTATTCAAGCTAACAAACAAATGACCAAGTTTTCTTCCTCCCAAATTAGTTGAATTTTCTTTGCTACAAAAAGGTTGTCACCTAAGCCTATTTTAAAAAATAGGATTTCTGAAAAAAGCTTTAAGAAGTGCCCTTTACAGTTTTAACACCAATCTCATATTTAAAAATACATAAAATCTGATTAAGCTATATACCATAGTGGGGAAACAAAACCCCCTTCCTATCAAATTCTATTCACTGTTAAAAATGCTTTAATTCTTATAGCACAAGTTAATAATCATAATCACCTTTTACAATAACTTTAATAGTCACACCTGAAGTTAGTGAATCAATTTTCTTATTTTTTAAATCTGTAAACTGCTCTTAAAACTCCACTTTCCTCTTGGTCAAAACTCAATCACTGTGATTTTATCTGTAAGCTGGCTAGACATACTGATCTACACCTATTTTAAAACTCATAAATAAATATATAATATTGTGCCCCATCCTAAATATCTGTAATTTTAAGTTTTCTGGAAATTTCAAATATATATGAATTTTTATTGTTAAAATGTACTCAGTTTTATAAGTTAACATAGCAAACAAATTTCCAGGTACAGGGAGAACTTGAAATCACAAACGTTATTATTTTGGTTTTACTCACCAAAATAACCTCCAAGCCAATGTTAATTAAGTTCAACTGATAAACAGCAAAACAATTTTTTCCAGTGGTAAGGATACATTAAAATAATAATGTACAACACTTTGCATGTGTTTATCTAGACATAAAGTTTCAAGATCCTCTAGCACAAAAGTGCTAGATACCCACTGTTCCAAAATGTTTTTAGATCTAACTAAATTAAATCTCAATTTAAAAGTCAAGTTAAGTTAAACCAAATATCTATACATGATGACTATAAAAATGCAAGTCCATAGCGACTAATATGCTGAATGAAAAAAAAAAATAGAACTCTGAATTCTCCTAAGAACTGTTTTAGGAGCACACCAACATGACTGACTGGTAGGGTAAAAAAGTGAAGACACTCAAAGCAAGAAAACCACTTCCATGTAAAATATGTGCATTAAAATAATGCAGTACTGAAAACAATGCTTACTGGCTGTATCTGATAAATTAGAAATATAACCCATTTTATTAATATTTGAGCAATGAGAATCCTCTCTCAAAAAATCAAATGTCAGTCAACACCGTTACCAGATTTTACTGGAGGAAACAAAATTATCTTAGGCTTAGACATTCACTTATTTGGCCAGACACCATTAGCTGCTTCATTTTAAAAATATAACATTACTAATCAATAGTCTCCAAATTAAGAAAACCTAACAATCTTCAACAACTTGGACTATTACTTTTCCTTAGCAGTTTTATTAAATCTGCCTAATTCTTAAAAATGGAATTTTATCATCTTTTTAGGTTTTCCAAATAACAATGAAGACATATTTGGACATATGAAGGCATATTTCTTCGAATATGTCCAAATAACGGTGAAGGCCACTTAATCTGTCAATTATTTACAAACCTAACAATTTAAAAACTGCAGTTACTAGCAATGGAAGTTGCTTCAAATTTAATTCATTTCAGCAAAATAATGAAGTTATCCTAAAGTCACTATTTGAAAAGTGTAGACATGAATATTGTTAAGTACCCATTAAATATACCAAACCTAAGTACCACAGCTGTGAGCCCTTATCAGCAACCTGTATTAGACAAGCTATTTGGACGCCTAAGTTATATGTTCCATATCCAAATGAAACAAAAACCATCAAAATAAGGTCTTGCCTTCTGTTCACAGAAGACATGCAATTAATTCCAAGTAAGCTGAAATATATTCAGAAACTAGGACGGTAACACTAGGTTATAACTATCTCCAAACATCAAATACAAATACCTCAGAAAATCAATGTACTGCATAGATTTCAAAGGCTTGGTTTGCCCACGTGTGACTCCTGTAACTAACTGCCCAACACACACATCCGTGTAGGAAGTAAATATATGGAAAGTAAAGCTCCTAGATACAACTACCTTAGTTTTCCACACACCAGTGATCAGTCCCACTTTCAGAAATCAATTTTTAGAAATTATTAAAATATTCACTTTGAAAGCCCACAAAACAAGAATTTTATAAGTCAGTAGCAAAATATACCCCGATGTAAACTGAAAAACTTTTACTAGCCAAGTTCCATCCCGCAGTAAATATAAGTAAAAACCCAAACTCTTCAGGGGACTCCAATGGTAGTTTTCAATTGAACAGGGGCATAACACGAAAATGAGCTAAACTGGAGAAAGCTCGGTGAACTGTCTTTGGGGTGTCATAGGATTTGCGCCACGGTGAATAGATTTTGTAAATGCAAGATGTGCAGCTGGGCAACTACCATCACACATCTAAACCCACCAACCAACCAAAAAAAAAAAAAAAATCCAGCTCTGAATTTAAGGAAAGCAGAAGAAACGGCGAAGGAAAAAATGTCTTGCCACGGCTCCGCGGCGGCTGAATAGCCTGCTAGTGAAATGCTAATGCCACTTCGAAGCAGTTAGTCACCAGCTATTGTGTGGGGCAGGAGAAAGCCGAGCCGACCGCGCGTGCAGGGAGCGAGCGAGCGAGAGAGCAGGCGAGCAAGCGCGCCCTCCTCCTTCGCGCCGCTCCCGCCGCCGCCGCCGCCTCGCGCGCGCCCCCGCGCCCGCACGGACGCGCGCGCCGGCCCCTCCTCCTCCGGCCTTGCACTGCACAACACTCATGACGTATCTTTATTTCTAGCACATTAACAAAATATCACAAATAAATTGTCGGCAGCCCCTGCGGCCCCCGGGTGCGGGTCCCCCCGGCCACTGCCCCCCGCGGGCCCCGCGCCGACCTCCCAACCCTCCCCGTGGCCTTTGGAGCTTTCACGTTCTGGGGCCAAGTTTTTGTCTCTCTAAAAAATTGCGGGAAATTCAATTTTTATTCGACTCGGGGAAAAGTTTCTTTGCTCCGCGACGTGAATGTCTCACCAGATTCTGGTAGGTCCTGGGATGCTCCTTCCCGGTCCAGTCGGTGCGCCGGGGCAGCAGCTGCGGGGAGAGGACACCCCGTGAGCCTAGCCCCCGGCCCCGGCCCGCCCGCTCCCCTCCCCCGCCCGCCCCGCGCCCCGGCGGGGACCCCAAGCCCCGCGCCCCGCGCCCAGGCGGCGGCGGCGGCAGCGCAGCGGCCCAGGGGCGGCCGCGGGACGGCGGGACGCGCCGGGCCGCCGACGCCCTTACCTCTTTCTCGGCCACCTCGCGGATCAGCACCTGCAACAACAAAGCGGGGAGAGCTGAGCCCCGCGCCCCGGGCCGCGGCCCCGCCGCCGCCGCCGCCGCCGCCGCCCTCCCCCACGCCCGCGAGCCGCGAGCGCCGGCCCGGCCCGCGCTGCGCGCCGCCGTACCTGAGCCGCCTGCTGACAGGGTCCATCTTCCAGGAACCGGGCGATGAGGAAGTAGAGCTCTGCGCGGGAGAGAGGGACGGGGAGACACATGCTGAGCGGCCGGGCGGCGGGGGGCGGGGGACCGCGGGCGGAATCGCCCGGTACCAGCGGCCCCGGCAGCCCCCCGACTTACCCGATCGCAGCTCCGAGAGGCCTTTCCTCTCACAAGACATGTTTATGGGTCACTTCGGGGCCGCCGGCGGGACACCCCGCCGCCGAGGGGAAGCGGGGATGGTGCCGCCGCCTGCCCTATAGCTGTCACTGTGTGTTCACGAGCCGAGCCTCGGCTCCACCATTCAAGCAACGGCGGCGGAGGCGGAGGAGGAGGAGGAGGAAACAACAACTCTCAGGCAGCGGCTACGGCCGCCGCCGCCGCCTCCGCCGTGGATCCCTCCGCCGCAGAAAGAAGTCCGCCGCCTTTGCGGCCCCGGGCTCGGCCCCGTCCGAGGCCCGAGGCCCAGTCCGAGGCCCGCGCCCGCGCCCCCGCCCCTCGGCGCAAAAAAAAAAAAAAAAAAAAAGAGTGCCTCTGGCCCCGCGTCCCCAGCCCCCGACGCGGCGAGACTCCCGCCCCCACCTCCCAGGCCGAAGGTGCGATTTATTTATTTATTTCCAGTCGGAGAAGATGTCGGAACCGAAGCTACCGGTTGGCTGGAAGGCGCTTTCTCTGTGGAGGCCGATCGCGGGAGGGAGGGGGCCGGGTACGACTCCGCGGAGGGATCTGACGCACACGGAGCCGAAGCACAGGCTCTATTCAGCGGCGCTGGCTGGGGCTGAGATGGAAGTTAGTTTCTATGTAGCAGAAATAGGAAACAAATGAAGCAAAACTGCCCAAAGAGGGGAAATGCCCGGAGGATGGGTCTCACTCTCACGCGCGCACACAGATACACACGCTGAGCACTCTTACGCTGGGCAAAGTCGGGATCGCGCTGTCGTCCCCGAGTTGAATGATAGTGTTTGGTTTCTGTCTCTTGCCATGTGCATGTGTATAAATGCTGCGGATTGGCATCTGTGTAAGTCTTGTCCTGCGTTATTTCTGCAGCCTATGCAAAGTGTTGTGTAATTTATTGGAGTGATGTATATTGCAATAGAGAGGTTCGGGCGCTTTTTGTTAAGCACTTGCATTTGCAAGCCCGTTATTTGCCAAAGCCACCTCTACATATATCTTTTATTACTGCCATTGCCTTAAGCTTACCTTTAAAAAAATGTTTTTTATTGTTATATATATGGGCAAAGCGAACTCCTGATCTGTACTTCAGATACTCTTTTTCTTAATTACAAAAAGGCTAATGATGGCTAATTAGGGATTTGGGATTAAAGAACCTTAGAGCTGTTTAAAGTGTTTACGAGAAGGAATAATGTAAACCTGGAAGAAAAGAAAGAACGCTAATATTTATCTCTATCTCTAACTGATCTAGAGGTAATTTACTGACAGATCAATAACCTACCGAAGGATATTGAAAGAGTATACTACAGTTTCGTCAAGGTGATTAGTGATTAAATAATTTAAATTATCTGTATCTTACAGTTGACTTCGTCATACTAATTAATGGCTTCTAATTTGAGGTGTAAACCATTCCTGTTTACAGTTAATCACGGAAAAGACTTCTTGAAAACTGACGAAAAGAGAAAAAATTAATCTTTGGTAAATTAGTATGTAATAACCGGGTTTATATGCTAAATCATACATCTGTGTTTTGCTGATGAGTAGAAGGGCCTTGTTTTCTTAAAAAACGAATATGGGTGAAATTAATGGAAACAATGGAAAAAGCCATTTGTTAGAAAACAAGGACATCAAGTGATATTTATCTCCAGATAATTTAGGCACTTTGCAAAAAGATTTGAGAGTTAAATATTTTTAAGGATTGCATTTTAAAGGAAATTAAAATAGTGGTTCTTTTGTTATCATTTAACAAAAGATTCTCCTTTAAAATTTTACATGATAAACTGTATTATGTGCATCTGGTCTAAAAAGGTTATTTTCAAGAAAAGAACCAGCAAGCTGTATTGTGGTTTTCTGGATTGTTTCCTTAAGCATTGTACTCTCCTAGCTCCTTACATTCCTTGTGGGAAATACTTGCTGCAACTGCCTTGGGCTGCACTGCAAGACTGCACTGGTGTGATATCCTATCCTAAAACCTCCAGAAATCATGGTACTTGTGAGGAAGAAAAAAAATGTCCAACCTCTTTGGAATAATACGATGTAGAAAATGTCTTTTGTAATTCCATCAAATAAAAAGGAGAAGTTACCATGACTTGTTCTATTGCAGCCCACTTATCAAGGTAACTATTATTTATTGAAATGGCTAACCTTCACATACTGAAAATATTTGAGTTTTTCAAGACAGTAATTCCATGTTAACTCTTACAGGTTAAGTAGGTTGCTTCTATATGGTTAGATTTGAAAAGAGGCATTTTGTGTGTCTTTTTTGCAGTTGTTTTTAAGACTGATGCTTTCTACTTTTTCTTAAAAATGTATTCTTCAAATAATTGTACTGTTTTACATTATCAGGATATTATTCAAATATACAGATTTTAGGAACTAAAATTATAATTGGAATCTTCTGGTTTTGAAATGTTTGTATTAATCTGATTCCTGCTAATAGATGTTTTATCCTTGTGAAGGAAAATAAGCCAAGTAATGACATGGGATATAAAATTACTCTGGGTAAAGTTTTTCCATATATATCTTGTGAGTGTTATGTAAACATGGAGGGCTAGTATGATTATCTCATGCATGCTTTTCATTTAGAAGCCACAAAAGCTTTTCCTGACTATGCTACTTAATGCCTCCAAAAATTTTGAAGGAAAATTTTCTTTCTAAGTTTTCTGAATATGATGTTCCTGTCATTTTGACTAAAATGTTTGACTTTGACAATGTTTATGAGATCTTTTTCAGAGACCTAATTTGAAGATAGTAGTAACTCAGTCTTTGGACTAATTTATAACTATGTCAATCAGTTGCAAGAAAATAAGATTATCTGCTAAAAATTAAAGTTCTGTTCAAACAAATGAACTTTCTGTAACAATAGATGCAAAATTGCATTGTACTAAGTCTTTCAAAAGTACAAATATTCCTTAGCACATTTTAATTTCTTTAAACATGAAACATTTCTTCATTGGGGCTTATCAGTTCACTATAGAGTTTCTTAAATCATTTATTGAGCATGTGTACACACAAAAAGTCTACATACCAAATAGAAAGAATCTTACTTAAGAGTCCTATATGTTAGTTTCCAAAGTGATAACACAATTCTTTTTTTTCAGCTAATTCTTTTGTATTATCAGGATACAAAATTCCATCTATATTTCTTTCTATTTGTTTAGCTTCTTCATGAAATTGAAAAATAAAGTGTCAATTTAAAAAGATTTCCATGCCTTTTATATAAGAAGGCTAACAAAAACAGTAAAAGTTTGGAAAGCCAGTAACTAAGGTTTTTGTAGAACACAGTCTCTTTCAGAGAATTGCAAACTTCCTCAACTGTGAAAGTTTCTGTGGAATTCACTTGTTTTAACATGTGGTGTCACATGAAATAAATATCTAAAAAAAAAAGTCTTGATCGTGATTAACTATTATTCTAACGAAAAAAAGCAAATGTTGCCATTGAGGTCCTTTTTGGAAGAAGATGGGTTGGTATTCATAAATTTAAAAACCTTATACCACATTTATGAAATTTGGTTTGCCTCCACTAGTATAATCAATTAATGCTATTAATATATGATTTTTAAAAAAATCTCTTCCAATATCACTTCTAAAATTTTTTATTAGATCTTATTTTTATTTTAATGTTATATTTTAGTAGCAAAAGCTTTACCCTGTAAAATGTAGAAGTGGAAAAGTACAAAACACTCTTCAAAAAATGCCTTCTTTTGTAATACTCATCTGCCCTAATAACAAATACAAATATCAAGCATCTCCATGGGCTGGCTTTCCAGCATTTCATGTCCATCTGAATTTCTCCTAGCACATATATTCTTCATTGTTCCCCAAACTTGACTATATGTCAATTTTGAAACATAGGAATAGATAAACTATTTGCCTGCTACAGGAAGAATAGAAATAATTAACTTTAGTAAATCAACTCATTATTTAACAAATTGTATTATCTCAATTATATTTTACTAAGAAATCATTTTGCTTGAATTAGAGAACAATTTCTTTTAATCTGGAACACATTAACTGATGACCAACAATCATATAATCCCTTATTTGAAGTTATTTATTTCTTATCACTTTTTCTCCAAATTAAAAAATACTTGTGCCTTTGATTTTTTTATATATTTTACTTTGCACAAGAAATACTTATCTCTGTGAACTTATTTATATGTTTTTTAGAAATCACTTCATGAGTCAACAGTATGATTACAAAGATTAAAGGAGAAAAACAATTTTAGAACATATTCCCTCAAGATTGCGAGCAACACAGTAGATGAAGTAGAAAAAGCTGTTCCAGATGGCAGGAAACTTAAAGGAGAAGTCTGTAGGCATGTTCTATCATAGGAAGATGTCTGGTGTATCTAGTGTGGGCTGGAATGAACAGAGATCAGTGGAAAAAGAGAGGGTAGACTTGGGAAAAGGGAGGCAACGGTGAGAGGCTTTGAAAGTTAGTGGTGGTGTATTGGCAAAGCATAATATTGATATGATTTTAGGTTGACATTTGAGGACAGGTGTTAGGTAGTCATTTGCCTTTGCTTGTGCCTGAATTTGTAAACCCAAAGAAAAATATCTTATTCATAGAAAGGAAAGGGGGAGGTTTCTCTAACAAGTTGGTGAGGAATCTCAACATAATAAAATACTCAAAATCAAGGACTTCAAAGTATAGTCTGTGAGGAGATAAGGGAGGAGAATATTTCTTTCCTAGAATAAAATCTTACTGCCTAAGTACCCACAAGTCTGACCTGAGACTCAACTATGAGAGTAAAACTTTGTAATCAAAAATTTTCTGTTTTCTGAATTCCGAGGAGGGCCTGCTTACACCACCTTACATGTAAATTGACTGTTTTTTCTTCTTTTACATATGTATTTGGCAAAGAACACCCCTGTTGCTTTATTCCCTTTAATGGTATACACGTGTATTTGTTGAAATAGTGATTAGCTAACTAGTCCAACAAATTCTATTATACAGTATTCTACTATACAGTATATGAAACTTAATATTTAGCAAGTAGACCCTTAAGCTGAAATGTGTATGTTCAAAATTTAAATGCTTATAAGTTGATGCTGAGATTACACTTATGTATCACACTGCATTCATAATTTCCCTGCTTACATTCGAGCACATAAAAATATATGTGCAGATTAAATGATTATAGTAGGTTTTTTAAAGCTCATCAAACTTATCAACTGACAATGATTTATAGAAAAACTAATATAGCCTTTAAATGGAATATCTTGGTAAAATGTGTGCTATTTCCTCTCAGCAGTTATCAGAAGTAATGCCACTGAACATCTAAAGAATAGTGCCTATTATATGAGAACTAAGAAATGTATTGCCCTTTTTCCTTGTTCTCCTCACCTCTCTGTTTTGCACACTACTCTTTATTCTTGTTTTGTCATTCAGTATTTTGGTTTTTTTTTTTTTAATAAGTATATGTATGAGGTTTCCATCTTTCCCTGATATTGCCTCATTTCCAGTTTTTTCAGTGTCGATAAAATTTTCCTTCTTTTCCATGACTATAAATTTAGTCCTCTGTGGTAAACCAACTATGGGTTTAAGATATTTAGTCAATTTGAATATATACCAGAAATACTAAAAGTATAAAGATAAATCTAGTTTTACTTCTGATAATTGAGAGAGCCATTAATAGTAAAATCTCAATATCTATTATTTTCTGCTCTCCTGGTTATTAGATAAAACCTAAAGGGGGAAAAAAAGAGTCTATGCAACTGGTTTGAAAAGGAAGTAAAACCAATCTCCTTCCTCCCTCTGTTTTTCTGTGAGGAAAGAAATGAAGTACTGAGCAGCAAGCATTTTTTGTTTGTGATATGCGTAGTTTCATGTTACTTATTATTTCAACATTTTTGTCAACATCAAGGTAAATCTGGTGTCTTTAGCTCTTTAGATAATAAGATTTTGCTGTATTAGAAGGATTACTGATTTGAAAAATACATATTTGGTGTAACTAATGAATCATTCAGACTCCTTTGGGGTGTTTTTTTTTTTAAGATTTATTTTATTTATGCATACAAAAGCTGGGGTGTAGGCCAGAGATGCAGGGGTTAAGAGTCACCAGAGACAGAGTAGGGAGCAGAACAGGTGGGTAGACTAAAATACACCACTGAGGGGAGAAGGTGGTGAGCCAGGAGAGGTCTGCTGTGCCATGTGGGTTAGCTCCCTGAAAGGGATCCGAATTCAAGCTACCAATGGCTCTTAGTAGGAGACAACCCCTTGCATCACCAGGGAGACTCATTCAGATTAATTAGCCTTCAGTCTAATAGTGATTAAAAAGGACTCACACTGAATGAAACCACTCTAAATTGCTATTGCTTAGGTTACTGAGATATTTAAGATGGGAAACTAACTTCATTTTCAGTTTCGGATCCCAACATTCCTAAAAATTATTTTTATAGAAGTGCTGTTGAACACACAGTGACAAAAGGGGGTGGGTATTCTGTCCCTCTGAGCTCCCTTACTTTCAGCCCTCTCTCTTTTTTTATTTATTTTATTTATTTATGCATATAAGAGCTGGGGTACAGGCCAGAGTCACGGGAGGTGAGAGGAGTCACCAGACAGAGTGGGGAGCAGAACAGGCAGATTGCTGAAACACACTGCTGAGGGGAGCAGCGGGCAAGGCAGGAGAGGTCTGCTGCGCCATGTGGGTCCCCTCCCTGGCCAGCGTCAGGGTTCAAACTCGTGCTGGAGTGGCTGTGGTTTGCTTCATGGTGCGTTGCTTAACCCACTGCGCCACCAGGGAGGCCCTGTTTTCATGTTTTAACTTCATTGCTTTTGGTATAAATTGTATATATTTTACAAATATGAGCAGAAATAAAATTCCACCATGTCATTTTTAGTAATGCAAATTAAAAACATTTTATGAAGTAAATAATTGAATGTGATATAGAGTAATATGAAAGCATTTTTCAAAACACTTTTTGGAATAAAGGTATATTTCCACACTTTAAAAAGTTTAACAACTAATATCTAACAGATTAATTTCAATTCTATAATGTAAACTATGAAGAGATAGAATCAGGAATTTCTCTAGTCATAATTAGACTGAAAATCAACAAACCTAGAGTCAAGAGTTGTATTAAGACTTCAAAAATTTTGATGTTTGTTTTCCTTTTTTTTTTATGTTGCAAACATATGCTATCTTTATTTTAAAGCTTAGTTCTTTTAAAGATATTTATGCTTCAACACATTAATGTTTGGAGTCTAAAAATCAAGTCTCCTTAACTCAGGAAAAAAAATTAAAACATTGTTATTATGGAAAAATATCAAACATTCAAAAAGTAAAGAAGATAGAATTGAAAAGTTATGATCCCACAGGCACATGATTGTCAACATTCATAATTATCCATATTTGGACAATCTTATTGTCTCTATCCTTCTTAACTACCCCCTTTCTTGCTTAAATATTTTAAAGTAATCTCATCATTACCCCTGCAAATAATTTGGTAGGTGCATCAAAGCAATTTCTAGCTAGCTTGTTTTTTCATTGACTGATTCATTAATTTACTTTTTCATATATTAAATATTTGTAGAACATTTTCCATATTCTAGTCATTCTATTAAGCCTTTTAAATTGACTAGGCCAAGTCATTGGAACTCTTTCTATGAAGTTCTCTTATTAATGGTAATATAAACTCTCAATAAATCAGATCACATCATTCAATTTCTTAACCCCCATCATTGAGGTTTCATAAGCGCCTAGACAATCCTTACCATGAAGAATGCAATCCTTCATACTCTGCTACCCTCAATCTATGCACATTTAACTTTATCCACTGTACCACAAGTGCTCTAAATTCCTGTATGGTAACTTTCCAAATATGCCTTTGTTTTTGCACATGCTGGTCCCTTTTTCTGAAATCTTCATTTCAAACCAGACCAATTATCAGTTTTCTACCATCACTTCTTGAGAATTCCCTGTATATTTCTCCTCTAGCAAATAAACAGCTAGGTAGTCATCTACTGTGCTTCCAGAATGTCTTCTGTGTGTCTTTATGGTCACACAGTTTTCAGGTATTTTATAGTTTTATATTTTTCTGATTTTCTGTGAGGTTTTTTTTTTTTAAGATAGTCTCTAAATTTGGATTTCTGTATCACCAGTATATGCAATAATTCAGAACACCCACACACTTAATAAAGTCAATGTTTTTTTCTTGGAACATATTTGTCACATAAACAATTTATGGTTATTTCTAGAGATGTATAAGGATGTTCCCTAAAGTCAATTTCAAATTCCAATTTGCAATAATTTTACAGGACAAATAAAGACATGAAACCCTTGGTAGTTTTTACCATTATAGGGAAAGCAACAAAGTACATGTTGTTTTTAAAAGAAATACCATGTGAAGAATATCATGTGACATTTGGATTTCAGTTCTGCCCTTTTGAAGTTACAGTATCATTTGAAAATAAAATGAATGGATTATATGCTCACTAAAATAAGGTCACAGAATACCAAAAAATTACAATATGTAAGAAAAGACTAACCTAAAGTGAATAACATCAAATCCCTCTTTCCACCCTCCAATTTGTTTTAATACTTAATTTTAACATGTCTTGTTTAGTACATTTTTCATAATCTCTCAGCTCCCTTGTATCTTATGTCCTAAAGAATCAGAAGGGAAACAAACATGTATGTAACTAGAATGTGAGAAAAAATAAAGGAGTGGTGCATCAGCAGAGTCCCTAGAGCAATGAGAAAAGAGGGTCTGTGGTCATAATAATGGCAATTCCACACATGCGGTCACAGATTTATAGAACTAGGTCCCAAAGATTATCTAGTCCAAGTCTCTTCTTAAAGATGTTGAATAGTTTGTCCAAAGTCACACCCTCCTTTTCAAAATTCCAGTCAACTGTGTAATTTTCTGAGGTTATTGGTAAAAGGCAGGATAGCTGAATAACTAAAAGAATAGTTTAATATCGTGGAGTCAACATGATTTCAGCAGAAATGATGTTTGTTTATATCTTTAAAGTTTCTTGAAGCTTGGGCCTCCCTTGTGGCGCAGTGGGTTAAGCAATGCACTATGCTGCCAGCCTGGGAGGGGATCCACATGGCATGGCAGACCTCTCCTGCCTCACTCACTGCTCCCCTGAGCAGTGTGTTTCAGTCCTAGTCTGCCTGTTCTGTTCCCCACTCTGTCTCTGGTGAATCTTCTCACCTCCTGCGACTCTGGCCTGTACCCCAGCTCTTATATGCATAAATAAATAAAT
>JAGFMF010011689.1:680671-734879 GCA_019455555.1 Galemys pyrenaicus | reverse complement strand
GGAATATGAAAGAACAACAACAACAATAAAGAACAAGCTCAAGGAGTTGGGCAATTATAACCAAAAGTAAACAAAAAAACTTAATAAGACCAAAAAGCCGGGATAAACCAAAGGGACCATGGGGGGGGGAGGGGAAGGGGGGCGGGCAAAGACGGGGAAGATGCCAGAGGGTGCACAAGAGACTGAGGTGATGGTGCACGGGTGAAATGGTAGTGGGTACTCCCTGGGGACTACAAATGATGTCAAATATAACTAATAAAAAAGAAAAAAATAATAATTAAAAAAAATTATAACTTTTTCCCAAGGGGGGAGGGGTGGGGAAACTTTTCACTGTTGTCATCTTGGTGCTTGACTCATGTAGTTTTCACTCATCATCTTTAAAAAGGTCCTCAGTGTAAGCTATTCGGATCAATTTGACAGTAAGACTTTGTATGATGAATGCATTTCCTAACTGGAAAAAAAAAAAAAAACTAAGCAAAAGATTTAACTGCTGTGCCTAATTCTTCTTCACCACTGCACTATTCTTAGCAGAAAAGCTTGGAAAACAGCCATATTCTCTTTTGTGTCCATTTTTTTCTGCCATCAGGATTGGTTGGTATGTCATAAAAGCATATTTTTTAGCCATTTAAAATAAAAAAAATCCAAATTCTTCTACAATTACTTATGTAAAGCATACATTTGTCTATCAAATCCATAAAAGGGCCTCCCTGGTGGCGAGGTGGGTTAGGCAACACACTATGAAGCAAACAGCAGCCACTGCAGCACGAGTTCGATCCCTGCCGCCAGTCTGGGAGGGAACCCACATGGCGCAGCAGACCTCTCCTGCCTCGCCCGCTGCTTCCCTCAGCAGTGTACTTCTGTTGATCTGCCTGTTCTGCTCCCCGCTCTCTGTGGTGAATCCTCTCACCCGCCCCCAGCCCCCACACCTCTGGCCTGTACCCCAGTGCTTGTGTGCATAAATAAATAAATCTTTAAAAAAAAAAAACAAATCCATAAAATTGAGAGCTAATATTTGAAAATTAGACAATTTTAGCTTTGATTACTTTGGGATTGTCAGTGATGACAGACTGTCTAATACCTAAGGTTTGTTCATTCCTTTGTATGTTGGTGTGTACCCTTCTGGGGTTTACTACCAGCAGATAAAGCTCCTCTTCTTTGCTATTCTATTCTCCAGCAAGCATTATACCTACTGGCAGGCAAGAATATCATATTATAAAAGCTAAATAGACTTCAGTGACAGGGGAAAGGCTGTGGTCACAGCAAGTTCATAAAACATGTTACATGGCAAAATAGTTTTTCTTAACTAAGACCAGGCACACAGAAGTTTTGAGTGATCTGTAAAAATCTGATATTGTATGCAAACATTTTTATACACATTGACATCTTCTGTATAAGAAATCCATAACTTTGCTTTGATACCTAAAGGAAGTTTAAAAACCTCTAAATATATGAAAATCCCTCCATATAATCTCTGTGCACAATAGAACAAAACAAGGCCATTGTATTATATATCAAGACTTGAATGATTTTTTTAAAAAATCTAATTATTCTTTAACACAGTAAATCATGTCTTTGCTACTTTCCTTTTTCCAATTGAACAATAGAAAATCTCAGAATGTAAGGTATTCATTTCAGTCATTTTATAATATTTAACACTATCATAACATATAAAGTGTTATTTTGCTTCTTGAGGTAAATTACATAATATTTACATATTATGTTTAATTTATATTAACATAATTACATATTATGTTTAATTTATATTTATTGAGGTAATGACGATTTATAACACTATGTTTTAGGGATATAGGTTCACACCGCTACAAATGTATGTTATCAACCTGTACACACCTCCCAAAGCACCAATAATCTGAAAGTGCTATTATCTATATGTCATTTTTAACAAACCAGCATCCCTATTTGTACAACTTAAGTTTGTGAGCCGGCCACCTGATTTTTGTATAGTACTTACAAAATACCATATTTTAAATTTCAAACTTCCTTTAGTTTCATATTTAATACATGGAATGCTCTGTTGGTGAAAAGAATGGTAACAAGATGTTATTCTTTAAAAATATCCATCATTTATTTTCTTCGCTTTTCATAGTATAGCTCTGACCTGACTATTCTCCCTTTTTTGCTCATTTTGATTTCCTCAATCAAATAGGTAAGCAGTGTATATTAAAAACAAACAAAAAAGTTTGCTTATAACAAAAGAATTAGTAGTATATAAAAATAATATATACTTTAATAAAGACATACTTTCTTCTATCACTGAAACATTTTACTACGTTATCAATATTTGGGGATGTGTCTGACTTGCCAATTACTCCATGAAATAAGTAGAGTTAGAGATCCTGAGTTTTTCTACCAGGTCACTTTTTTGGGGTGGTAAAAACTACTTTTTTATTTTATAGTTATGAGTGAAATTTTATTTTGATTAATTTTTTTTTGAGTGAAATTTTAAAAACACCAAATTGCTCTTTCAATAAATACTCCACCCCATACTCTTTCTAAAGTTATTGATTTAAATCATTGCTTAAGTTTGTCCACCATCCCCATCATTTTGGGGTGAATCATTTCTGGGGCCTCCCTGGTGGCCCAAGGGGCAGAGTGTTGCACTGTGGAGCTTCTGCAGCCACTGCAGCACCAGCTAGATCGCTACATGATCTGGCAGATCTTTCTTGCCTTGCCTGCTGCTCCCCTTAGCAGTGTATTTCGGTCTATCTGCCTGTTCTGCTCCCCTCTCTGTCTCTGGTGAATACTCTCACCCTCCACACCTCTGGCTTGTACCTCAGTTCTTGTATTCATAAATAAATAAACTCTTTTGGAAAAAAAAATATTTTCTTTATGCAATATTGATGTGAAATATCAGGGGTCAAAAAAATAGAAAACTAAATTTAATGCCAGCAATCATAATCTCAAAAGTGATACATAATTATAGGAAATGCTTTTAACATGTTCTCTTAACTTATGGACCATAATTTAATGGTAAAATTTGGTCATCCTTGCATGTGATTTCCTTTGAACAATGGCGGGCAATGGTGTCACTGGTGGCAAAAGCAACAAGTTGCAAGATCTTAGTATGATATAGGGGCTATTTTAAGATCCAGCCCTGTCGAAACTTAGGCAGATGAAAGGAACTAAATTTGACCTGTTAGTATCAAGCTACAGTATTCCACTCTGCTTTTTATTAGGATTCTGATAAACAAAGATATCCAATTGCTTTTTAAAAAATTAAACATTTTTGCATAATAACATTTCAATTTATAAAATATTTATATTTTAATATAAATTAATATAAAATATTAACATTTATATTAACAGCATAACACAATTATTCAGAACATAGGAATATAAAAGACACAAAAAGCTATCTTTTTAATACAGAACATAAATTTTAGATCACTTATGGAGTGCAATTAAATGAAAGGTTCTAAAATAAAAGTGCCAAAACTTGCAATTCTGAGCTAAAGATCACCTGAGTATTTACAGTTGGCTTAATTGATACTAGAAGAAAAGCAAGGGTGTATGAGGACCACTACATAGTTGGCTGTATTTATTATTTGCCTTTTAATTTACAACTTAGTTAAATGTCTTTTAATGCCTGCCATCTCTGTAATCAGTGACCTCAACACATACACTTATTATTGTTATTATCATTATTTTTGGAGATAGGTCATTCAAAGAATTTAAAATTGTAATAGAATAAAATTGGACTTGCAGAGGTAAACACAATGCATATTCTTGTTGATTTTCTGTGAAAATACATACTTAAAACATGTAATGTCAATGCAATGTAACTTTAATAATAAAGTTTAAAGATGCCACACAAGCCCTCCAAGGAGAAATAAAAATAAAATAAAATTGGATATGTCTTTCAATACCACTTAATCCCCAATCTCTATTAGAGTTTAAAAAGAATTGCTAAAATGGAAATAAAACTCATTTCCTGGTGGAAACTTCTCATAAAACTTTTAAAACTTTTTCTAAAAAATGGGGCCTCCCTGGTGGCGCAGTGGGTTAAGCAACGCACTGTGAGGCAGACTGCAGCCACTGCAGCACGAGTTCAATCCCTGCCTCTGGCCAGGGAGGGGACCCACATGGTGCGGCAGACCTCTCCTGCTGTGCCCCCTGCTCCCCTCAGCAGTGTGCTTCCTTTGATCTGCCTGTTCTGCTCCCCGCTTTCTGTGGTGAATCCTCTCACCCCCCCCCACCTCTGGCCTGTACCCCAGTGCTTGTATGCATAAATAAATAAATCTTTAAAAAAAAAAAAAAACTTTTTCTAAAAAATATAATTCTTAAAATATGGTAGTATAAATTTGTAGAACCTTCAATCTACAGTGTGTATTAACTAATGTCCTAGAAATTTTAGAAAGTAAAGAAAATACAATTATTTATTAATTAAGCAATTCAACTGGACATAGAATATTTAATCCAACCAAATATTTTAAAACCCATTTTAAAAAAAGATTTATTTATTTATGCATACAAGAACTAAAGTGTAGGCCATCGGTAAGGGGGTCAGGGGATGGGGAGGAGGTGAGAGGATTCACCAGAGACAGAGAGGGGAGCAGAACAAGTGAATTGACAGAAACACATTGCAGAGGGGAGTAGCAGATGAGACCTTAAGGTCTGCTGCACCATGTGGGCTAGCTCCCTGGCCAAGGATGGAATTTGTGCTGCAGTGGCTGTGGATAGCTTCATAGTATTGAGACTTAACCCCTTGCACGACCAGGGAGGCCCCAAAATTCATTTAAAAATGAGTTTAGTCATAACTAGCAAACCAGCAAGCTGTTAGAATCACAGAAAAAATACATAAATCCCTCGATTAAAGTTATCAACAGTTTTGAGATACCTCATCCATTTTACAGTAGCTTTCAAGTTTAAAAACTATATTAAATGAAAATAATTTTGCTTAATTTGCCAATAGCATTCCTCTATTCATGTAATTGCACAAATATTTTTCTTTCAGCAGTAAATCAGAATTTAAAATTAAATGTGTATGACTGACATCTAAAACGTCTTCTGAATTGTGTTAGGCTGAATTGTGTATGGATAATGCCACAGAGTCCCACTACATTTCATGGTTCATCTTTAAACCTTGACCTCATTAACATCTTAAGACTTGGCAGAATGTCCAGGCATATTATGGAATACCATTTTTCCTACACTTTCTACTTAGGTAAAAATTGCAGTTTTTTTCTGGATGAAAAACTGCTTTTCTTAAAAGCTAGCTGGGAAGTCTTGACAGATGTTCAATGCTTTAGTAGAAGAGCTTTCACTTCACGTAAACAAGATTCCCATTTAACTTAAAATTCAATACGAATTCCTTTTGACACAAGTTTGCACATGTGCATATAATGACAAATTTCTCTTTCCCTAATGTGTGTCAATTTTTAAAAAAAATCATTGTAAAATGTATTTCAATGCTAGACACATTAAATATAAAGAGGAAAGACTGAGCATGGAGAAAATATGGTATACCACAACTCTTTTTTTAAATTTTGTGTATTTTTGAATACCAGTCTGAGACCTCAAACCTTTCTATGTTCCTGTTACACTTTCAAATATTACGGTGATGGCAGCACATTGAAAGAGTTAAAGACTTGAAGTCAAATTAAAGGAGCAATAATTAAAACATGACTACTGGCAACCTTTATAATTATATCTCACAGTGTCTATAAAAGTGGAGACAGTTATCAGATAGCTCAGTTGTTCTTTCAATGCTATGTGCTATGTCTTGACTATATACTCTTAGTAATTAGAAGGAAAAGTTCTTTCATTTTCTCATGCTGCATAATATTCTCTTTGTCATTTAATGTCACACCTTCTAGATGCTTTCCACTTGACCTACTCACTCAACAACCCATCTAAGACATAACAGACATTGCCTTTACCTTATAAACCTCAGTTATAGCAAATATTAGTTGGATAGTGTGAAAAAGATATCAATTTGACCACACTAAAGCAAAAGAAGAATTAAATGACTCATGTAATCCAAGGAGGTATCAAACAACCAAACCATTAGTAAATCAGGAAACCCTGAGTCTCAGGAGATTCTGGAAACATGAACACATATTAATTATATGGTATAAAAGAAGACATTTCCTAGACTAGCAACATTAGCCAGATTCTTTTAGCTGTCCCCTTACATAGCAAAAAATACAGTTTACACATTGTTTATAATTTGTGAAAACTTTGTGACATCAACTCCAGGTGGGAAAATTTGGTGTACAGGTACTAAAATTGTGTCAATAAATTAAAGTACTACACTAGTGAATCACTGACACATTCTAAAATTTTACTCTCTAAACTAAATTTTAATGGTTTACAAAATTATTAGACATGCAGAGGTTACATCAATATTTTTAAAGACTTAAAAAAGTTATTTATACATACAGTTCAGTGTAAGTCAGAGACACAGGGGGTGAAAGGATTCACAAGAGACAGAGTGTGGAGCAGAACAGGTAGAGACTGAAATGCACTGCTGAGGGTAGCAGTGGGTGAGACAAGAGAGGTCTGTTGGGCCATGTGGGTCACCTCCCTGATGGGGGATCCGAACTCATGCTTCAGTGGCTGCTAATCCTAACTCTTGTTGCTTGCAGTGGCTGTCAATAACTTCATAGTGCAAGACTTAACCCCTTGTTCCACCAGGGAGACCCAAAATATATATTGATATTAAAAAATTTCTTTCCCAATTCCTGTGGTTATTTGCCCCATCTTCTGCTTCAAAACCCACAATTTCAAGGGAGCACAAGTATCTAATGCTTTTCATTTTCTTGTCCATACTCCATAAACATTTTAGGACTGATTATGTGATCTAAGGAAGGACAAAAGTCAGAGTTTATGTGTTTCTTAATTTTGTTAATGAATATCTAAAAGACAAAAAGAGCAAGGGACTATTGCTCTAGGAGGTACAGAAAGACAAATCAAACAACAAAAACCTCACATTTTAAGTCAGATGTCTTCCTATAATCAGAACAAAGAAAACATGAAAAGCAAAGTTTATAGAGTCCATTACACCTTAACCACAATGTTTGCATCAACCCTATTATTAGCACTCTTTGGTCACACAGCTGTGAGTAGCAGAGCAATAGTCTGAATCCAAGTCCTCCGGCAACAAATTAATGTTCTTTCTCTTACTCCATACTACCTCCCATTCAAGCTCTTTCTTTATATGCTTGAAACCAAACATGCTTCCTACATGTTTAGAATCAGAATTTTGAGCACCTATTAGCTCAATGACTTCAGGCAAGTTACTTTAAAACTTCTTTGCTTTTCACATTAGTCATTTATGCCGTCAGAATCATACTGTCATTACTGAGATTTTGTAAAATCTAATGAGACAATGCTTTGTAACAATAACATTTATACATATAACAGATTGTTATAATTACAGTGCATTAATAAAAAAGGTTGATGAGTTTTCCCAGCCACTAGTTATTATCTGTAAAAACTCAGGGAAACACTAGTTGGAAATAATTTCTCTCTCAATTAGCCACACGTTGGAGTTACTGTTGTCTCCCCACCTTGAGGATGCTATAAAGTGGAAAAGTTCAAAGTAGTTTAATAATATGATTAAAGTCATGAATAAATAAGACTCATGAGAACAGGTAAAAGGAGCTGGAATTAATTAGTCTGGAGACAATAATTGCCTCATAATACATAAGGCATTATCATAAGAAAAATGCAGGCCAACTAATCCCCATCTTCTCTGAGAAGTGACTTGAAAGTACAGTGAAAATACAATAGAGATGTAAGAAAAAAATTTACTCATAGGGTTGTTTGTAAAATATTAAAACAAGCTAGTAAAAGAATATGTGATGTTCTCCTGGTTGATGACTTTTTAAAAAAAAGATAGAAAAATCTGATATGGATAGGGAACAGATATACTTGCAGTCAGGGAATTAAAAAAAAACCCACTAAATTAGTGAGGTCTTCTTTCTTCTATCAGTTCTCTGGCTCATTCCCCTGTTTAATCAGAAAATAGGTAGCAAATTTTTCTAATTATCCTTGTCCAAATATATAGACTACATGAATCTGTTACCACCCTACTGTACATATGGTTATACTTTTGTCTGTTTCTGTTGTCTTTTGAGAAAGGGGTACAGATGCAGAGGTTGGGTTAATTTAACTTTTGGTTCATGGCATATTATCATCATTGATCTGAGTAATTTAAAGTCAGTTTACATGAATTTTCTTTCATTATTACATTTTTCACTCCCATTCCGCTCTGCAACAGGTGACTGATGTATATTCTTAAATTCTTTGGAAATACATATTATCATGGAAATACGAATGTCTAGTTTTTTAAAATATTTATTTTTATTTATTTATACATACATTGGGGTGTAGGCTGGAAGTATATGTGGGGAGAGGTGTGAGAGGATTCTCCAGAGATAGAGTGGGGCGCAAAACAAGTGGATCGACTGAAATACACTGCTGAGGGGAACAGCAGGTGAGACAGGAGAGGTCTGCTGCTCCATGCGGGTTACATCCCTGGCCAGGGATCGAATTCATTAGGCCAGTTGGCGATAGCTTGATAGTGCTGAGACTTTAATCCCTGCACCACCAGGGAAGCCCTGGATGTGTACTTTTTAAAACTTTACATAGATCTCATTTTTGTTCTGTTTTCACCAAGGCTGTGTTTTAAAGATCTTTTTTTCTAACTGCTGTATTCTATTCTGTATTCTAGTATAATGGCTGTGGATACCTATAATCCCATGCTCTTTGCAGGAGTTTTGTGAGATAAGAATTGTATTTGTAATAATTCTAAGATGTTATTTGTTTTTTCCATTCCATTCACATTTGCACTGATAGTGCAAAAACAATAGTGGGTAAGACCACTGCTATGTTAGCATGAGTCAGGGCAGTGGTACCAAACTCCCAATAATCACTGTGTTCTTTACAGGTATGCTCTTGTAGTAAAACCAAGTAACACAAGTTTATTTGTTAAGAATCTCATTGCTGAGGCAATAATCTTTGCTAATTTCATTAAGTGTAACACTTGAATATGTCTTTTTTAAAAAAAATATTATTTATTTATGCATACAAGAATGGAGAACTGAGGTACAGCCAGAGATGCCAGGGGTGAGAGGAGTCACCAGAGACAGAGTGGGAAGCAGAACAGGTGAACAACTGAAACACACTGCTGAGGGGAACAGCAGGCGAGGCAGGAGAGGTCTGCTGTGCCATGTAGGTCACCTCCCTGGCCCGGAATCGAATTCATGCTGCAGTGGCTGTGGATAGCTTCATAGTGCTGCTCCTTAACCCCTTGTGCCACCAGGGAAGCCCCTTGAATATGTCTTTTTAATATTTCGTGATAAAATACAATGTGTGCAACTCGAGTACAATGATCGTCTTAAGGATAAGCACTTTTGCCATTATTTGAAAGCTGAATTAGACACAATTTTTCACAGAGCATCATTTTTTTTTTAAAGATTTATTTATTTATGCATACAAGAGCTGGGGTACAGGCCAGAGGTGTGGGGGTGGTGAGAGAATCCACCACACAGAGCAGGATGCAGAACAGGCAGATTGACAGAAACACACTGCTGAGGGGAGCAGCGGGCAAGGCAGGAGAGGTCTGCTGCGCCATGTGGGTCCCCTCCCTGTCCGGCAGCAGGGATCGAACTCGTGCTGTAGTGGCTATGGTTTGCTTCATAGTGCGTTGCTTAACCCACTGCGCCACCAGGGCGGGCCCAGAGAATCATTGAAGGACTAACTGGCTGAAAAACTGATTATTCAGACTTGACTTTTGGCAAACATTTTCTCAAAATTAAAGAAAGTGAATATTTCAAAAGGAACAGTAGTTGGTGCCAATAAAAATTTGAGCTTTCAAGTGAAACTTAGAGTTTTGGAGAATTTTTATTCATTGCCATGGGCCCAACAGTTTCCCATCCAGCAGGCCCCCAAATCATATAAGTTTGTTTGACATTATTTGTTGATAAGAAAAATAGTTGATTTCCGGCTTGTGTCACTGTGCGAAGTTTGCGCATTCTCACCATGTCTGCATGGGATATGCCAAGTATTCCAGTTTCCTCCCATGTCCCAAAGATGTGCACTCATGGGTCAAAGGCATTTAAATTGTCCTAGACAGAATGTGTTTGTGAGTGTATCCTCACCTCAGAGGTAATAATAAGTTATGCTAATGGAATAGTTGTAGGTAATGAAGAAAGAGAAGAATCAAATATAACTCCTAGGTTTTCTAGTAAAGCAATCAGTACATTTGCTGAGATGGTCTGTTACTACATTTCCATTTGTTTAACTCCCTTGTGCCTCTCCATCAAATTTCCTTGGAAAAGCCCAAAACATGGTCAAATTTAAATCTCTGTTGACTCCACATCTCTACTTGGGTAATGAAACATGGAGGAAAATCACATGTTGAACTAACTGAGCTTTCTTCATGACCTCAAAATTCAAGTGAATCTTTTGCCCTGTTATGATATCCTACTATAATTTGGAAAGTAATCCACCTTCCTACCCTTGTAGGTAACTCTTTTACATGTTCTTCTTTTTCCTTTAACTGTTGATATCTTGCTATTCTCTGTTTTCTCTGTTAATAATGTTCTTGCTTCCCATATAAATCAAAACAGAGCTTCTGCACCTCTGGTTACAGCACCTACCTACTGCAGATCATGCCTCCTGCCTTCTCTCCCATTGCAATGGATGAGTTGTCTGATCTTACCTAATACCGCTATTTCCACCTGAACTCTGGAGACCTCTTTATAGCATACTTGTTAAACTTACTCCAACCATGTAACTCCTCTCTTTCCAGAGTCATCATTCAGCATCTGTAGCACTTTAGTTAGGCTTGTACTCCTTCCATTTCACTGAAACTACCTTTTTCAGTGTCATCAATGACCTCAACATTGTTAATCTAATTTTTCTCAAATTTCCTCTTACTTAGTTTCTCAACAGCGTTTACCAGAGTCAGTCACTCCGTTCTCCTTGAAATACTTCCTCACCTTTACTCTAGGCACCATCCTCTCTTGATCCTTTAATCTTATTGGACATATCCATTCCTATGTCTTCAGTTGCCTCTTCATGATCTTCCCAATCAGTAAATGTCAGAGTCCTTCAGATTTTAGTTGCTGGATGTCTCCACCTTTTCAATCCACACTTACTCTCTATTGATCTAGTAAAGTTTGTGGCTACCGACAGCCGACAGTATTCATGCACTGAATTATCTCCAGTTAGTATCATCTACCTGATCTGTCCATCAAACTCCAAGCTAATATATTTAGTAACCACTAGACATCATTACTGGATCATCTAACAGTTATATCAAATCTAGCATGTCCAACTGAGCTCGTATTCCTTCTCCTCTTGCCTATAGAAACATCTGTTCTATCCATAGACTTGATCATTTTAGAAATACCACAACTCCATTTGTTCAAGTCAAAAGCTTTGGGATTTGTTTGACTCTCCTTTTGCCCAACCCATCAGTAAAATACTGTTGATTCTAACTTCAAAGCAAATCTAGAATCCTTTCTAGAGATTTCTTGCCACATCTATTGCTATCAATATAATTCAGGTCATCATCAACTGTTGCCTTGCCTGTGCTTTCCTAGTTGCTGTGTCAGCTTCTACCTTCATCTCTGTACAGGATATTACACAACAGCCAAAGTGATTTATTTAAAATATGATTTTAATAGTGCCTGCTCAAAATCTATCCCTACTTTCTGAATAGAAGTCAAAATTCTTATTTTGGTCTCTGATAAGTGAACTGGCCCCTTGCCACCTTTCTCATCTCTTTTTCTAACAGTTCTCTCTCTTCATTCTACCTTTTAACTTAACTTCAGCACAATAAACTCTTTGCTATTCCTTGAAAATATTAAGAACACACTTTAGGGAATTTTCACCAGGAGCTCTATTTGGAATGCTCTTATTTTAGATATTACAATGACTTATACTTCCTCACTTCTTTCAGGTTTCTGCTTGAATTTCATTTTATCATATAACATTCTTTTAACAGTCTTCATATTCTAGGTGAGGATGAGAATTGAACCTATTCATTTCTTTTAGCCCTATTCTCAAATTCCACTAAATGAAGGTATTTTAAGTCCAGGAACTCATGAAAACAAAGAGAACAAAAGAGGAGATCCTAATGACAAATCTTGGAAACTGAAAAGTAGAAGTGACAAAACACACACAGTTACTATCCATGTCTCTTACTTATACTGGTTTTTTAAAATATCACTTAACTTAGATAACTTAAATAAATACAAGCACCAGATACATATTTGCTTTTAAATTTGTCTGTTGTCCTTTTTCTCCCAACCTGGAGATGGTAAGTTGAATGACAGCAGTCTTTTTAGGTTGTTTTGGTTTTTTTTTCTTCTTTTTATAGTATTGTATTCTTAGACTTTGGATAGAGTAAGTATTTAAAACAAATTTTGATTAAATAACTGGATGAACCAGGAAAAGTACAGTTAATGGAGGGTATTGGGTTGTGAGAACCAGTGCTGAACTGGATGTTAAATTTGGATGTCAATTAAACCTTCTGACCTTTTGTTCTTGTTGAGCTTTGTTTGTTTGGTTTGGTTTTTGTTTGTTTGTTTGTATGTCAATTAGACATCCAGGTGATGCTGCTAATCTGGGTATGGGAACCTATATGTGGAGGTCTGGGATAAATGTACACATTTTAAGTTATCAAACTGGGTCTAGATGAGATCACTCTGGGAGAGTATGAACATAAAAAAGAAAAGAAACCTGAGGACCCCAGCATTTAGAAGCCAGGCGGGACAATGATTTCAACCTTTATATCATATACCATTATCTCTTAAGAAAAAAATAATTTAAATTGACCAATGCAATAGTAGGTATTTATTTATAAATTATATATGTATTATCGTACAAATACATTATGTACCTTATAAAATCCACAGACATAGATATTAAAAAAGAATGAGCTGAAGAACTTCCAGTTAAAGAGGAAGTATTGAACACATTCATTTTTCAGCTCCTTATTGAAGACGAACACAGTGATTATACAGGGATCTTTAACAGTAAGTAATAAGCCCATAAAGATGAAGAGAACAAAAGTAAAACAATAGCATCGGAATACAGGAAGCAGGAACGAAGATGAATGGCAACTAACTTATGAAAGCCAGGAAAGCTGAAGCTGCAGAAGCCAAGGAGCAGCCCAATTTACAAGGCAGAATCCTATCTCAACCCTCACCCAAAGGCAAGGGCTTGCTGTCTAGCACCTCTGGGAGAGGGGCTAACGCTGGGCAATAATAGACTTGCTGAAAGTCTCTTTGAGAAGCAGTTATACTCACAGACACCTCCCCCACCCTGCACTGCAGGTGACTAACCTCTACTTCACAGCAACAGACTGCAGGTTTATTCTCTGGAGAGGATTAAGTAAGGGTCTTGACAGGAAAATAACAAGCACATTGAAGATGGGAACACCAAATGGAAAACAGATAGATTAAGCCAAAGTTAACATCAGAATACTTAAAAGTGAAATATCAAAAAGGAACTTTATATGTTTCTTAGGAATATGGAGACAAACAATAAAAAGAATGCTATTTTGATGAATAGCAATGATTGCCTACAAAATTCACTTACATACAGGGATATTCAAAATAATGATTGTGATATAAATTTTTTCCCTTAGAGCCATTTCAAATACTTATTTCCATTTCCTTTAAGGTACATGGATTGTTTGAACATTATTTTGGCACATAAATGCAAAAATATTACCAACAGAATTGTGTTATGTGTTAAAATTTTTAATACAGAAGGAAAACAATACCATCAGAAACCTAGATCTATACAAAAAACTTTAGAAGCTCCAGGAATAATTAAAATTAAGGTAAATATAAAAGACATTTCCCAATTTTATCTTTTCCCCATTTATGATAGAGGATAATGGGTGCTTTGGTTGTAGATACAGTGTGGTAACATCTATCTGAAGAGGTATTCCCCTAAACCTCTAAATCATATACAATGTTGCAAGCCAACAATACCTCAATAAAAAACAATACAACAAAAATTTAAAAGACATGTTCCAATTTTAACAAATAATTAACTTCTTTGAGTAAAAATAGAAGCAAAATATTACATCATAGCATATGTAAGTTTGCAATGTATGCCAAAAACAGTATAAAAGAAGGGAAGAATTAGATATTCTCATAAGAATCTTAACTTCATAAAAAGGAGTACAGTATAACTTAAAGACATCCTGTGGTAAATTGAAATAGAACATGGTAAGTCTTAGGGAAATCCCTAAATATTTTAAAATTATGAGTAATAACACAGTAATTAGTAAAAGTGAAATCTTTCTTTAAAAGCAGACAGAAAAAAAGTAGTAAAAGGGGAAACAGAAACTAACAAGCAAGATGGTAGATTTTAATGAAACCACATCAATAATTAAATTAAGGGAAAATTTTCTCAACTAATATTTTACCTTTGAAATATAATGCAAGTAAGTATGTATTTAAAATGTTACTGCAGCAACATTAAAAAAGTAAACAGCAACAAAGAACAATTATTTTAATATATTCAACAGAATCTTTGTGAACTAGTTTTTACACATATAATTAGTATATAAATTATTGAGCTATTTTGTAATACACCATGTTAACAAACAAAAATGATATGACTCAATAGATGAAGCAAAAATGTGTCATAAAATTAAATGGACAATCATTATAAAACTTCCTTAAAACTAGGAATTAAAAGAAATCTCAATGTGACAATTGATTAAAAGAAATCTCAAAGGACAATTACTAAAAAGGAAAAAAAACAAAACAAAACCATGAATCTAACAAAATACTTCATTGGTGAAAGACTATATGCTTTCCCCTTAAGTGTGAGAATATGACATGATATTTACTCTTACTTCTTCTATTAAATGTTCATATAATAGATAGCAGTTTTATTCTTAAGTTTTTGTCCAAGCAAAATGAATAGTTATCTTCATAAAGACTTGTACAGGAATGTTTATTGAAGCTTTATTAAAAAAAAACCCTCAAACTGGAAACAATGAAAAAAACATTAATCTGTGAATGAACAAACAAACTGTGGTATATCCACATTGTGGACTATTATTCAGCAATAAAGAGGAACACAATACTGATATGTACAACATTGCTGATGAATCTAAAGCATTGCAATTAGTGAAAGAAGTCACATACAAAATACTACATTACATAAACTTCTAGAAAATGTAAAACTATAGTTTCAGCAAGTTACTCACCATTTTTCCAGGAGATAGGGCCAAAGAACTCAAGGGCCCAACGGAGCCAGGTATGTTTGTCTTCTCCCCTATAACAAGACTGTAATAGTGAATGGCGAATAGGAGTTACAACTTAAGGCTCAGTCCTAGGCACAAAGTAGGCATCCAAAGCAAGGATATTGAACAAATGAATGCACTTTTTACATACTATAATATCTGTACATTTCTATTTTAATAACATCTAAAATAGAAACTAAATAAAAAATGAGTACACTTAAAGAACTTGCAACATGAAGTTAGCAGCACTTTTTTTTTTCTACATCTAGACTTACATAAAAAATGAAAACTACATTCAGTCAAGCAAAGAGGATGAAAAGAGAAGAGAAAAGAGATGAATTTTTTTCCCTCTTGCCCATGATCCTATTCCCTCCAACTCATCTCTCTGTGAATGTCTTTTGCTAATTTAAGGAACCTATTCTTGACTACAAGAACCATATGCTGTTTCTAAATGTTATGCCCTTAGAAACAGCTTAAGGTTTTTTTATTTTTTCAGGTTACTCATACATGATCTTTAAAAAAAGCATCATCATCATAATAAATAATCTGGGTAGGAGTATGATCTTTCAAATGTTTGATGGAAATACTAAAATATTTCACTATTGCTTATTCATTAAAGCTATGAAATTATATTATTAACTCTGCATGAACAATATGATCTTGACTTTCAGTTCATGAACACACATTTCTGAAATTTGGGTCATTTTATTTCAGCAATTCGTTGATTTACATATGGCAGTCCATATGTAAATATTTTTCAGATTGTATTTTACATTTCTACTTTGGATATATATATTCACCAAGTCCTAATGATAAAAACAAAGCTTAAATTGGTTCTTAATATATCACAGCCAAATTATTCACCTATTACTTTCATTTAGTTTGCTTTAATCATTAAAAAAAAAATAGTCTTCCTTAAATGAAATAGCTCCATGGCCACAATTATACATAACTCAAAGATGTAGGTTGCTGGATTCATTGTGACCATGTCTGGGTTGATAATGACTAAGAGTGAAAATAGGAGCCAACCACGGCATTCTCAGTTTCCATGCTTAGTATCAGAGATCTCTACTTCTTCAAGTAAATATGTGCATAAGCAGAAATGGCTGGCCAAGCACATGTTTAGATCTAGGATCTTGGACACATATCTACCTGGTATGGCTTCTATTTAGAAAAGTGTATTCTCCAAGAAACTAAGGTTATGAAAACTGTTGTGTTAAAAAAGTAACTTAAAATTATTTAAGAGTTTATATTTTATAAATCTGTTAAGAGCATTATTGTCTGATAATTATAATCTAAGATGAACGGATTTTTCATGGCAATTGTATTAATAATTTGAAACATGTTTTGAATGGTTGATAAATACAAGGTATGCGTAGAGTACTTCTTTTGTATCAGTCACCTAATCTTCACAACACTTCTCTGAAACAGGTATTACCATTTCTACTTTACTGATGAGGATATGAATGCTTATGTTTTTGATCACTCTTAATGCCTTTTATAGAGGCAATACTTCTTTAAAGAGGAAACTGATTGGAGTATAGTATGCAAATAACTGTAATATACTATGATATCCGTTTTAAAAAGTTATTTATAAATTACATATCTGAGCGTCTTCTTTATGTCTATAGGACTATGGAAATCTACAGAAAAATAATACAATATGAACTTATTTTAAAAAATAAACAGACATTCTGTAGAATCAAGAGATGTAGAAAGAACATTCCAGGAAGGAGCATTTGTCTGTATAGAAGCTGTAAATGCATCAAGAATCAAGGAGGTATGTGAATGCATTACAGCACTGTACTGTAGAGGAAAATGTCAGTAAGGGTATGTAGATGAAATAATGGGAGGCACTTTTCAAGATGATTTTAGACTGACACTGTTTGTGTACAGATAAAAGATTCAGAAAAAGAATGAAAATAGATGATACCTCACCCTTAAATGTTTCATATTTTTCCTTCTTATACACAAAGAAAATTCCATTCTAAATAATTTGCTTTTAGGTAAAGTCATATGAATAGTTCAGGTCAATAAACTGTGAGCAAACATTTAACATATTAATTCTGGACTGGGAGAGTGTGAAGGCCTTGTTTTAATTTTCAGTATATCTCTTCCTTTTTCATGGGAACAGGGGGTCTCATGTTAATGTGGAGAATCACACATTCATGACTGGCTGAATTCATGAGTCACCATATCAAAGAGAGTACCCCAGAGAGTTACCCAGATCCAATACATATGCTCTGGTGGAGGGATAAGTATAAAAGATTTATAAAGCTATCAGATTTAGGGGTTTTGTTACTGTAGCTTAGCACAACTGTCCCTGACTGAGACACAAATTTAAAAGTCAAATACTTCGATAAGCATATATTTGAAAAGAGGCATAATAAAATAGATTCAAGGTCATAAATTAAGAGTTCTAGAAAGAAATGGGATCACTTCTTCCTCTGAAATATCTAGGAAAGTTTAGGGAAGGACAAAATACAGTAACTTTGGAGGCAGAAAGTACGAGAATTTGAAGGAATTTATTCATGATGGCTACTACTGTGATACTAGATATCATCTTCTATTGAGAGAATGGTGACGTTGAGGGAAGTAAAAATATAAAACAGTTTTAGAGAGTTCAGTTACTAAAAAGAATGGGAAAAAACCAGGAACATAAAAGGGAAAAAACTGAAAAGAAATGGTAGGTGCCCAGCTGAGTCTACAGTCAATGTAAACATTTGTAATAGAGTGAGTCAATACCAGTTTGTCATTTTCTATAGCATAATTGCCAGCCTGAGAGGACAGAAAAAAGAAAGTAATTATATTTTTAGTAAGACTTGAAAAATAAGTGGTGTTATGAAGAAGAGATTTCTAAATAATTAAGGAAGATTGGGAAGTATAGTTAAAGTGATTGACAGTGGTGTTCAATCCTAATAGAAAACAAGTGAAGCTAGAGGAGGATGATAGAGCAAAGATAGAGCAAAGGATGATAGGAGGATGATAGCTGGATGTCTTAATGGGATTTAGGGAAAAGTTAACAAGCCTATTGGTATGAAGTGGTTAAAGAAGTTATAGAGATAATAGTATAATGCGGTTAAGAATAGGTTGTCTGGATTTCATTAGTAGCTCTGCTCTGCACTAGGTATATGACATTAGTCAAATTAGTCACAATTTTTACATCCCTCAGTCTCCTCGTCAGAAATGTATTTATTTATTTATTTTTAAAGATTTATTTATTTATGCATACAAGAGCTGGGGTACAGGCCAGAGTCCAGGTTGGTGAGAAGATTCACCAGAGACAGTGTGGGGGACAGAACAGACAGATTAACTGAAATACACTGCTGAGGAGAGCAGTGGGTGAGGCAGGAGAGGTCTGCTGCACCATGTGTGTCACCTCCCCAGCTAGAGGCAGGGATTGAACTCATGCTGCAGTGGCTGTGGTTTGCTTCATAGTATGTTGTTTAACCCTACTGTGTCACCACAGAGGCCCTCATCAGGAATTTAAACCTACTTCAAAGAATTATTGTGGTGATTGAGTTAATATACACGAAGTTTTTAGGATAGTGCTTGGTGTAAGGTTCTCTGTGGATTGCTTATCATGCTAGGATTTATGAAGCCATCTACATGGGTATTGAAGGGGAAATGTTATGAGTATTTTAAGTGGAGAAAAGGTTTAACTAATTGTAGGGCAGAGGATTTGTTGAATTATCCATGTTGGCACTGCATGTTCTCAAGATGTTGAGAACACAACGAGATGAAGATGTGAACCCATGTGATATCTTCAGGTGTTGTGGTAATATCATAAGATAATGACCATGAGGATGGGATAAGAGGATGCAAAAATTGTGGCATGCATTTCATGATTAACTTAATAGTTTAGAGAGGTTGTCCATCCCTCTAACTTGTCTCTGAGATATGGAAGGCATAAGAAGGTGAACATTCTGTAAAGAGTTTTCAGAATATTTATCAAGAAAGAAGCCATGTTTTCATTAGTGCAGTGAGAAGAGAATGGTGTAATTAAGCAAAACTCATGACTGTATATGAATGAAGAGTCTCAGTGTCACTTTAAAGACTTTTTTTCTTTTTTAAAGAAAAATCAGTAAGGATAGTTTGGAGAGAGAAAAGTTAAGAAGTTTCTTGAAGGCAACGAAGAGTACACTTCTTGAGTATATTCATGGGATAAGAGATGAAGAATTAAGTTACTTTCGATTTTTGTTTATTTCAACTCAACAAATCCATTTTCTTTTCTATATTGACCATCTAAAATATTTTCTGAGTGTGTATGTCCTTGGATGCAATTAAGAACTGATGGTAAGATTCTTAATTGTATATTAATGGATGCTAAAAAGGTTTTTGGTTATATTTAGTAGTCAATTCTAAAGCTCCCATAAAAATAAGAATAAAAAGAAACTACTTGAATGTAAGTTTGTGTGATCATCTTGAAAAGTAGTATGGAGTTTCCTCAAAAACATTAAAAATAGAATTATCATATGATCTAGTGATCTTACTTTTGGGCACTTATTGAAGAATATGAAAGCACTAATTTGAAAAGATGCATGTATGCTTATGTTCATTGCAGTACTAGTTATAAGAACTAAGCTATGGAAGCAACCCAAGTGTCTGATAACCAATGGATAGATTAAATTTAGTAGTCAAATTTAGTGTGGTATTCATACACATTGACATACTACTCAGTCATAAAAATGATAAAAATCTTCACATTTTTTAAACAAGTAAACCTTGAAAAAATTAATACTAAGTGAAATAAGACAATAAAAGAAAGAAAAATACCAGATGATTTCACTCATTTGTGGAATATAATGAAAATCAAAAGCAATCAAAGACACATAACAAAAAAAACCTTTAAACTCTAAAATGGTGTATACCAGTGTGGATGGGGAGGAGTGAGGACAGTTTAGATATGGATTGTGATTGGACATTTAGTGGTGTGAAATGAACAGTTGCTGAGGTGAGAAACTGAAACCCATACAATGCTGTAAACTAATGTTACCTCAATAAAAAGAAAAAAAAGGAAACCATTTAGATATGATAATCACTATTTATGCAAAATCAAAAGCAAACATCATTCAAGGTATTAACCCATTATAAGGGAATTGGTAACATGCCTGGCTGTATATGCAATAGCTATTTTAAAAGACATTGTGTGGCTTTATACTGGAATTAGATAAAATTAGAAATGAAAAAAATTTACATATAAGGGTACAAAAACTTTAAAATAACATTTTAATAACAAAATAAATTAATAAGATAAATTAATAAGAAAGGTAAGGGCCTAAGGTACAGCACCATAAAATTTTATTGAACAAATGGAAAAGTATACCCAATTATTTTAAAGGAAGACTTAATATTACAAATATGTCAATTCTTCCCATATTGCTGTGAACATTTAATGAAATTTCAATTAAAATCTTTATGATCTTAGAAAATTGAATTACCTTATTTTATATGCAAGAATAAATCTCTAAGAGAAACTAAGAAATTTATGAACATGAGAGGTGCGATGAATTCCTTGCCAGATATTAAAAAGATATGGTGAGCATAATCAAAATTAATGGAATTAGTATAAAGAATAGACGAATCGAGAAGCAGATGTAAACAAAAATTGTGAAATACATGGGAACTCGATACAGGACAGAATTTTATTTCACTTCAAAGGAGAGAGAATGATTTAGTACATCAGCACATTTTATTTTCATATTAGTAAATAATTAGCCATTCATTTGAAAACTTTGAGGTTGAACTACTACTTCAAATGATATATAAAAACATTACATTAATCTAAAAGTTAAAGTTAAAAAATAAGATAATAAACTTTAAAAAAGTATATAATTTAAGACACCATGTACATGTTGGGGATATGTTTCATTTTTATTTATTTATTTTTTAAGATTTATTTATTTATGCATACAAGCACTGGGGTACAGGCCAGAGGTGTGGGGGTGAGAGGATTCACCACAGAGAGCGGAGAGCAGAACAGGCAGATCAACAGACGTACACTGCTGAGGGGAGCAGCAGGCAAGGCAGGAGAGGTCTGTTGCACCATGTGGGTCCCCTCCCTGGGCGGCAGCGGGGATATGTTTTAAAGTAGTTAAGAAACCTAGGAATTTCTGAGAAAATGCATGATTAACTGTAAATAAATATTTTATATATTTATTTATTTTTAAAGATTTATTTATTTATGCACACAAGAGATGGGGTACAGGCAGAGTCTAGGGAGGTGAGAGGATTCACCAGAGACCAAGTGGGGAGCAGAACAGACAGACTGACCGAAACACACTGCTGAGGGGAGCAACGGGGAGGCAAGAGAGGTCTGCTCCGCCATGTGGGTTCCCTCCCTGGCTGGCAGCAGGGATCGAACTTAAGCTGTAGTGGCTGCAGTTTGCTTCATAGTGCGTTGCTTAACCCACTGCGCCACCAGGGAGGCCCTGTAAATAAATATTTAACTGTTGTGGCAAAAAAAAAAAGAAAAAAAATCCATCATCAAGGATGCGCTCAGCTTCAGCTACCAAGAAAACCAATTCATACAGTCTAAAATAACGTGGGACTTTATGAGCTCATGCCTGGAACTCAGAGGCAGGGTAGCATTTAAGAAGGAGTTACCCAGAGTCTTCATCCAATAAATTTCTCTATGATTCTCTCATGTTAGCCTACTTTTATAAAATTGACTTCCTCCTGAGACTGGTATCAAGATGACTACAGCAGTTTTTCTGGAAGTGGCACCTACCTTTGACAATGGTCAGAAGAAAAAAGTTAATTTCTTCCAATGGCCCATTCTTAAGTGTGAGGAAAACCTTTCTGCAAGTTTTGAGTCACACATTAGTGACCCTAGCTGGCTGCATTTCTGAACCCCTGTGATTAGAAAAATGAATTGATGGGCTTAGGCCTAGGTGGCTATACATAGAAGTATCACAAAATTTGACTTTCTCACTATGGGGAGGAGTTTGCCTAATTTTTATTTTCTTTCTTATATGAGATTGAATTTTTAGAAGTAAACAAATATTATTACTATTATCAGAAAAAAAAAAGATACAGCTTCTTTTTGTGAAAAAAATTATTGTATAATAACAAGGAATGGGAAGAGAGTGGATTTTCATGTTTTTTCTCTTTATTGATTTATTTGTCTTTGTCCTTGCAGGAAGTCTCTCCTTTCTCTCTCTCTCTCTCTCCCCCTTTCTCTCTCCTTCCCTCTCTCTTTAACAATGGCCCCCAAAATACTATGTGCTAATCAGAAAAAAAGCATTCCTCTAATAACATTAAATTTACTTCTGACCAAACTTTTCTGCTTAGTTGAAACAATGGTATGTTTAACAGACAGGCTTGAATTACATTCTACCTCAATGATTTCACTTGTTTTATGTCCTTGAAACAATGTCATGCCACTCTCATCTGAGAAGAGGAAACACACTAGTTCCTTTTGATCTGATCTGTTCAAGAGTGACCGCAAAAAAATTCTTGCGGAAGTCTGAACTTCTTAGCACAGGGTGCAGGGGCTAGGTGTAGGGTATCTTCTCATTACTTCCAGAATTGGTCATCTCATTTCACCAGCTGTTCTTACTGGAACTCTCATACCCCAGAAAAGGCCACCAGTGCTACCATGAAGAGTGGACTATTTTTAACACTGGACCTGCCCAGGAAACACGAGAACTTGAACACTTACCAACAAGGAAGTTGAAGACAGCAAAAGCTTAACAGGGAAAGATGAGATGCTTTATCTTTTCCTTCTGTGATTTTATTTGGCAGCTAGTCACCCAGTTAGCAAGGTCTAGGAGATAACAAAGAGATGAAGTGCCCAGAAGTGAGAGAGAGCTGCTACATGGTTAGAGAGCAGTGAGAAGGAGTGTGCAGCATTTTTAAGTGATGAGGAGGAAAAACTATGCAATTGGGGTACTTAAACACAGGGAAAGTTAAGGGCAAAGAGGCTGTTTCTGGAGAAGTCAGTTAAGACCCAAAGTGAAAATCTTTTAAACTTTGAAAAAGTGGCAAAGGAAAGTTAGAAATGACTTACGATTAGGCAAATCACTTCAATCTCTCTGAGCTTGGTTTTTTATTTATAAATGTGGGTGTTAAATACCTGCCTCTTAAGGTTGTGAGACTTAAATGAGTCAGCTGTATATAAAACACTCAGCATGGTGCTTAGAACATAGGAAGCACTTGTAAAAACTGGCTTTTATGATTACGTTGTTTTAATTTCCATGTTCTGAGTAAAATTGCTTGAGTGCTCATAAAGAGGCAAAAAATATATAAACTGTATGACAGTGGGGACAATTTTAGCTCTTGCTTCTTATATACATATACTCGTATGCAGAGAACAAATTACAGATACTTTTTTGGTAGCATAATCCATCCATAATGAGGCAATACTTGAGAGAGTTATTACACTACATTACTCAGGCACTGTCCACCTCTGCTACACAATTGTTCAGAAAAGAGGGAAAAGGTTCTGAACTATCATGAAATTGGGTTAAGAGCAGTATGAGCTTGAGAGTAAACCAAAGTAAATCAATTTACCCCCTTTACAAATTCTGTGCTAACTAAATGTAATAGATCCCAGGGGCAAAATTAAACAAAAGATAGGTAAATGCATCAATATTAACACAATGAAAGAACAAGGTGCATAGGATCTCACATTTATATTTAGCAAAGATAATTGGATAAACTTCAAAATAAGAAAACAAAAACCAATGTTAGAATATAATTATGTCTTCTAAACAAAAGCAAAGTAACTTACAGGAAATATACTTACATTGCCCAGGACTTTAGACCATAGGACTGCTAAGATCTTTTCCACTCTCAAGGGATAGTCACTATTATCATTCCTTTGCACTAAAAATAATAATGAATGCTGCCTCTCTTTATCTTGTCTTTTCTTTACCTTGATTTGCTTCAGTTTTCCAGTTAAAAATAATTGACACTAAATGTCTTGATGTATGGTATTTTACAATCTGCATAACAAAAATCAGCTCTACAAGATGACAAGAGAATTTTATAATTCATATTTAAAAATTGTCAATGACTTTCATTTATACTTCTTTTTTATTCTAAATTCAACAAGTCCTCCCAATATATACAAATAGACATTTTCCTCTATTATCTGAGAAAGCAGAACTTATAAAATTTGCCCTGAGCTGGCATAAAGCAGATAATCAATTATCAATAATTTATCTAGAAAAAATTTTGAGCATTCACAGATCCCCAAAATAACTCACCAAGTCATATCAAATAACATATTAAGCCTAAAATAATAACTAATATATAGTAAAGGCAGGAATGACATGGTAAATACACATATTGTAAAAAGTAGTTTCCAGGGAAAGGGCTTGGCGGTGCCTCTGTTACAGTTCTCCGCAAAACAGATGCTGAATACTCATGTAACTTTTTGTCTACTGTCCTGAAAATGAAAATCATCTTGTATTTCTTTCAGTTAGAAAAATAGGTACTAATATAGATTTTTCAGTGTAATAAATGAAGTAGCATAACACAATCTTTTGAAGAGTGGGGGATTCTTGTAATCCTCCCCAATGCAGTCTATATTCTCTCTCTTCTTGAACAACATTTTCATTGATTATATTCATAATCTAAAATTAACAGAGATGAAACTATAATTATTTCCCTATGTGACTTATTTGAGGGTAGATTCTAAGTAATCTGAAATTCCCCAACTATTTTTAGGTGTCTGTAGCTAGGAGATGAATAAAATATATATATGTATATTATCTTAGATAGAATGAGTCTAAAGGTGACTATTGCAGGATAAATCCCCCAAGAACTAGACTCTAAGACAGGGATTTCTGTGCTGAAAATTTATACCTGTTTTAGGATCCACTTTGGGAGAAGGGAAGGAAAGAAGATGGGACCAAGAAGATGAGCTATAATCTTGTCACAACAAGACTTCAACCAATTTCTAGAATTAGGTTAAGGAAAACATTTGACCTTTATTTCATATGTGAAATGTCCAAGAAAGAGGCATGAACTAGGCAAGGGCACTTGTTACTATTAAGGGCAATCCCAGAGAAAGTTGAAAGTTGATGGCTGTCATCAGGTAAAATTCTTAGCTCTTGGGAGAACAGGACCTTTATTCACAGAGGGTGAATCCAGGCAGTGCAGCACAGCATGCTGAAGTCAGAAAGAAAATATCTCCCCTGGGTCAGCTTCTGGTTATGAAAGTGAGGTGGACTGACAGTTGAGATAACATTTGATTGTTTCTACCCCCCCACCTACACATACCTATACCTGTTGCTTTGGCAGAAGGATGAAACAGCAGAATGCAGAGAACAAAGGGTTCAATTATTTGTTTTTGAGATTCAAAAATCTTGACCTTGGCAAAGAGAAAATATTTGGGAAAAAGCAGAAGAGGAGTTGTTTCACTCCTCCCTCCCACCCTTGCAGACTAGATAAAAATTCTCTAGGCTCTGGTAGGGAAAGCAAAGAATCCTTAGAGCAGTGTATATTCCCAAGATAGAATTTGGGGAGATGAGAGTGCAGGAAAGAATACAAGGCGATGTCCCTACTCTCAAACAGCTTACAGATTTTAGTGAAGATACATTCAGGAAAGAAATGCAATAAAGAGAATGGACTATTATAATAAAACATAAAGGAAGGGGATTTAACCCGACCTATTATCTGGGAATGATTTGCTGAAAAAGAGATATTTAATTGGGACTCTGCAGAATAACTAGATATTGTCTAAGTGGAAAGTAGAATGAAACAGCATTTTTGAAAAAAGGAAAATATGAGTGTGGAAGAAGAAAGCATGGCATATTTTAGAGGTGGAGAGAAGTCCAGATGACTACTGAAAGACAGAAGAGGACTGGTAGAAAAGGGAAACAAAGCCATTAGGAGTTTAGAAACCATGTGAATTGGACAGCTATTTAGGAGGTAGCATGTATAAAACTTGGTGACTGATTGCTGTGGGAATGAGAGCTTGTGACCAACTCAAAAATCTAGTAATACAGTTAGGAAATCTCAAGACCCCAGGGTAGAATGATGATCAAGGTCTTTATAGTAGCACTAATTATCTGGGAATATAATGTGCATAATATCTATGTTAGGTCATTTCTGAAGATCTATCTGCCTTTGGTTTTTCCTGTCTTATAGAGTTACTTTATAGAGCTGGAGAAACACAACTACCTTTGTGAATTTACTTAAGGACTCTGGCCATTTGCAATGATTTCTTAGGGGAAGGGATTTCTCACTGGGAAATAGGTGGGCATAGGGAAGGAAAAGTTTTAGATCCTAAAGAAGTCTACTATTCTGGCAGCTCAAGTTCATCTCTGGTGGGTTCTGTTTATTGATTGATTTATTCCAACTCTTTTGTTGGCTGTGTATTTTGTTAAAGGCAGCATGCAAGACCTTAGGAAGGCTTTAAGGATGAATAGCAAATAGAAGGCACTAAGGCCCCTGGCACTTCAAGGAGGTCTGAGAATCACTAGCCCTAAAGGAGCACTCCTCCTCCACTCTTATTTCCTTTGTCAGCACTATAGTACTGAAAATATGCAACTCTTCAGATTGCGGTGGAACCTATCCTTCCACTTACATCTTTTGGGAGATCTGAACTTAACAGGTGCAAATCCTCCTTCCTTGCAAAGGCAAGCACTATATCAGCAGTTCCAATTCCTTTCTGTTCCAAGCCCCCAACACTCTTTGGGGACCCTGTTTTACTTCTTTACGGTGCCTTGATTTAATAATGATAATGCCAGTAGCTAATATGGCAATCTCTCATTCTATCCTCGATGTAAGTTATCAATAGTATCTCAACTAAGAACTTCCCTGTTCCTTTAGACCATCTGACTCATGAGTCCTCCTCTCGCCCTTCGCAGCAAGTCCACAGAAGCCCACTGACAGTCTGTAAGGCACATGCTCATGGAGTTGGACATTGTTGTTCTCTAAACTTCCCCCCACTGACACAATATCTGAGGTCTCCTTTCTCTTCCCTAGTAATCCCACCCTTCTTGTTTTTTCCCCCTCTACTCCTCTTACTAAGTCATCAAAGGAAGCTGAGGTCTGTGGCAATCATAACGGGGGAATTGAGTCTTCATCCAACTCTTCCCTGGAAATATTTTAGATTATAGATCACTGAAATATGGAAAAACCTATTTGAATAATATAATATTATAATTAACTTGCTCAATCATAGGTGTACAATCATAGGTGTAACTAAATTATTTCTCTAGGTCTCAGGTTCTTGTTTATATAATGAATGTAATACGTGATTGATGAGTAGAGATGTGTTTATTACCAAGGGTTCTCATCTACCCAAACCCCCATGAAAAACCATGATAATTTTGTATTAGTTTCTTAAAGATCATCCTCTCCCAAATCATATGAATTTCAAGTCCCACCAAAGCTTGCTTTGCCTCTGCAGGAAGAGTTTTATGAGAACGAAATAAATAATATATGTAAAGTGCTTGGCCACAAGCCCTGGCAGCTATCACTATAGCCATTATCATTGTTAATACTACTAAGTCGTTTATCTATAGAAAAGAGCTTAATGAAAATTTACAAACTAAGCTTCAAAAGCTGGAAGGAATAAAAATATATTTTATAAGGTATTGCACTCACAACAATATTTTATAAACATTTTCAAATATATTATTTAATTATGAGGAATGTATTTAATTATGAGGAATGTATAAATAGTACTTAAAAAATAAAAATCTTGAGTTAAAAATAAAGATATCCTTTCCTTTTTGGCTTCTCCCTAATCATTGCCCTTCCTCAACAAACACATTCTTCCCTGAGAGTATTTGTAAATTTTTTGTTGTATATTTTTCTGAATTTTAAAATGTGCTTAACATTTAAAGGCAAAGATTTGTATTTTGCAAACAATAAGAAAATATTTTTAAAGTCACTTAGTTGAAAACTGGCACAGAAGAACACCACCAAGAACACAAAAAATGGAGCACACATTTACACTTTCTTTGTAGTTTCCACAATTCAAAAAGCCCAGAGTTTGAGAAAATCAGGACTATCTTCTTAAAGATTTTATCAACTCATAAAAGACCTTTTTACTAAGTGTTATCAAAGAGTGTTTGCTAAATAACAATACACACATAATCTCAGTGTTAACTCTTGCTGGAGATGGTATTTCAGCTTGTTCTACAGAGGTTAGAGTTTGAAAGGCAACCTCAGAAAAAGGAAACATCAGAGTTATTTCCAGTATTTGATAACATTTTACAAGCAGAATATATCTTAATGTGAGAGTTAAATATTATAGCTTTTAAAACTTCACAATCAAATGGAGAAATGGAAAAAAAAATCCTGAAAAATTATTGTGGACCTTTGTATTATGCTCTTTGAAAAAGTAATTATTTTTCAGGGCGAACATCACTAATTATTCTTATAGTTCAACTCTTATGGACTTTTCATAAATACTTTTAAAAATGAACATCTTTTATGAATTTTGTGGTTAATGTATTAAGTGCCATTAAAATTAAAGAATAGCAATTCATAGAGTTCATAGTGAAATCATTAACATTCAATTTACATAGAATTTTGCATATTTATATGTATTCATGAAATATAATGCACTTGTAGTGTAATGTAATAAATGTAAGCAAGTGAAGTTTCAAGTATATACTATTTTCTCTAACTTATTAATTTGATCTATTTTATTATTTCACTATGACCTATTTAAATAATCCAGTTTAATTTAAATATTATTCTGTAAGGGAAATATACATAAGGTCATTTAACATGGAAATTAAATTTAAAACTACATAAGAGAAAAACCTGTAGTGTTGCATAACATGTTTTTATAAAATAATTATGATAACTTTAAACAGGTGAGGGGAGCTCTCATTGAGAAATTAAAATTTCAGACCTTGTCTCTCCACTTTCACAGACCCTCAACCAGAGCACCTTACTGCACATAAAATTGCCTATGTATTTATTTTATCTCTTATTAGGTAGGGGATTCTTGCGATTAGGGGCCATACATGATTCATCTTTGCAATTCTGGCATGTGGGGGGAAAATAAGGAATAAGATGAAGTCCTTAAAATAAACTCCAGACCATTTAAGATACCTGTAGATTTTTATGGTAAAACCTTTTTGTAGATAGTATGTATTTTCTTTTTGTATATATTATATTATATGCACAGAATCTATTTTCTCTTATGCAATTATATACTTAGTAGATCACACACAAACACACAATGTTTTCTACACTTAGTTCTTTTTTCTGCTAGTTTGGTTTGTACATGCAAAAACTAACTCAAGTGAAACTTGCAAGTCCAACCTTTACTACAGCTTGATTGCAAGCAATAAAAACAAACCGTGCCTTAATAAACAGAAAAGAAATTTGTTGGAAGGAGTTGGGTTAGCCATCAAATCAAAGGGGAAATCTGATGGGCAAGCTTGGGAAGGGCAGATCCTATAGCAATTCCAGAGATCTAGGTGGGAAGAATCAAGGGATATCATCCTCAGTTTGTCTTAATTAATCTGCCCTCACCATTTTCTGTCTCAGTGTCACTTTGCTGAGTATTCAGAATTTTTAGGAGACAGTCTGATCTACCTAATCAGATTCACAGAGTCACACCTTGACAAAGGTGGTCTGCACTTGCTCACTGAATAAATCAGGCAGCTGGGAAGGAGATCCCCAAAGGAAAATGGATATATAGTTACCAAAAGGAGCAGGCAAAAACAATGTTTATTCTTAGATTCTAAAAAAAAAAAAAAAAAAAAAAGAACACCATGACATTTATTAGTAATTGCCATATAAACTTAGTAGTTAAATGTTCGTATGGGAGGATATTATAGCCAGTAAGGCTTTTTAAAAGAATATTGAAAAAAAAAAAAGAATATTGAAATAGAAAAACAAGGACATTGCTTATTCATTCTATTTCCTTCATTCACCCATTTGTTATTCTAAGCTTTCAGTGGAACACAGGAGTTTTTTGTGGAAAATCTCTTTGTATTTGAATACATACAGATTATAAGCCAGTAGATCAGATAGTAGTCTCACTTGCTTTTCTCAAGGGCTAGGTAGGAAGTCTTGGTTAGTTGAACCTTTTTGAGGTTAAGTTTCTTCATTTGTAAAATGACCTTGTTAGAATACAGCATATAGTATGCAATCTAAGTTTAGATGGTGATAAGTGAAGCTCTTTGCAATTGGATGTTGCCACTCTTTCTTAAGTTCAGCCCACTCTGAAGAAAAGATGTAGACTTGTGTTTACACCTCATGGAGGCTGAGTAATGGTGGGAGAATATCCTTTCCCTGCTGAGGAATTGTGATGAGTCCACTCATTCATCCATCCATTCAATCATTTGCCAAAGCATTGGGATCTGGGGATATAGCTGAGAGCTGCTTCACTGAAGAAGCTCACACACATTCTATATTTCTAACAAGCAAGAGTTTGTGAATTTGAAGAAACCTGGAGGAAAAAGAAAAGAGTAACATACAGATTAAAGTAACCCAGTGTGCTAACTGTAATGACTGGGTATTCATGATAGTTATAGGAGGAAGAAAGAAGTCACCCTCTCCACTACTGGAGAATATTGGAGGGCCAGGAACAATTGAGGGGAGTGAGAAAATAAATAGGAGTTTGGTTCATTCATTGAATAGTTACTGAGGACCTTTGTGAGGACCTATTAGGTAATGGAAAATAACCGTGGCAATGAAAGAAGCTCTAAGGAGACAGAAGTGAGGATGCAGAGAGGAAAGGAAAAAAACAGAGATATTTTAGATAGGTAAGTGAAGAAACAGCATACTCGCAGTCATCACTTCATGAAAACAATAACACTAATAGCTGACATAATGCTAGTTCTTTGTTAGGCACAGTTTAAATTGCTTACCATGTGCCCATTTATTTGTGAAAGACTTACTGTTATTATTTTTATTATACAGTTGGGAAATCATAGGGGATTTATATAATCTACCCAGGGTAATGTAGCAAATTCATCAGGTTTAGGATTTGAACCCAGACACATCAATCCCCATGGTCTGTGTGTACATTTAGTCACCATGTTACACAGCACTTCTATGCACATAGGTATAGCTAAACAATCACCCAATACAAATTTAGTTGCTTGGTCTATTTTAGATCATTTCAAAATACTGAGCCAATTGAAACGAATAAATTAGTACCAACAACTATAAATAGTCTTCTTAAAATTATACTATAATTTGCTTCATATAGCTCTTTTTTTCTAAGGCTAAGGCTAACCCTCTCCCCCTGCCATTCTGTAAGCTTTATGGCAGAATTTTTCACCAGAAATGAACATTTGGATAGAACTAGGAAAAATCTGATGCATTTGGTTTTCTTGGGTTATGAAATTTCTTTTGAAAAATTGAAAATTGTGTCTATTTTGTTTGTATGAAAAATAGCAATTTGGGTACCTATAGAATTTACAACTGAGAAACAAGTTCTTGTGGCGAATATCTGAAGGCCAATATGTTAATTATTACAGGACAATTTGGGCACAATTTTTCCTTTCAGATTTCAGTTGTAATATTATCATTGAGAGTTAAAAAAACTTCTTATTCAATTACAGGGTCATTTGTTTTCTCAGTGTCACACATTTTATAACAATTTATATGAATACATTTTATGGAGATAAATAGTTATGTACTACCTTTGTTTTCTGATGATTTTTTAATTGGCAACTAAAAGAATTTAGGAACTAAACAATTCAAAATTAATCTGTATGATACAATTTTACAACAAAGTCACATGGAACAAACAAGCTTGATGGCTCATGTAAAAGATACATTTTCTGTAACTATAGGTTTACTTTTCCTTAAATAATGAAAGCCTTAAATCTAAAACCTTAACCCAATAATTCTTATTAGGCCTTCAAAACTCAGACATCTTTCCTTCCTCAGAAGCTCCATTATATTCCCCTTCTCTTCAATGTGTTTGACTCTTACCATACCTTACCTGAAGATAAATGACTGAGTCTTGTTATTTTCTTGCTGGAGTATAATGTCATCCAAATGGGGATGGTGGTTCTAATTTCTCCATATCCTCTAATATAACACAACACATGCTAGACCCTCAGTAAGTAAGTATTAATGAGAGATTTAATTAACTATATACCACACTTGGTAATTCGGATTTAAAAATGTATTTAAGAACATTACTGAAATAGTCTGGCAGTCTGTAATGATTGAAATGGGTGACTTCAAAGTTCCATTTCACATTTAACTGTCTACACAACTATCTGATTAAATGTGCTAGGAAAGTCAGATTTAAATCTAATAGTTTTTAAATTGTAAAAACAATGTTGATGCAATTGGGCCATTATGACATCATGTTTTTCCAGGAAAAACTCAATAAATGCTTTTGATTTTGAAGGTATATCTACGTGACTACAGCTTTGAAAATGTTTGATTTTTATCACTGTTTCCCCAGAAGTACTTTGAAGATTTCTCCATCTCTTTTTAATACTGGATTTTTAATAAATAATTTGAAATAAGAGAAAAAATCAGTTGTCACCAGCTCATGAAAAATAGTAAAAACAAGTATCTCTTTTCTGGTTAGTAAGCCATATTTTCAATATGCTATTAAACTCCATTTCTCTCTCTTTTGGGATTTTCTCCTGGTTTTAGAGTTGTATGAATATGGTTGGTGGACCTAGAAGGTAAGTTCTGACAATTCCAACATTTAACAATGTCAAAGTTTCTCTGGCATCTGTATATAAAATTGAAACTTCAAATAATATTTCCATACTAATAGTTTTCTAAACTCACCTTTCACAAGTGACGAATGCCAGCTTTGATATTCCAGATATTCCAGAAATTTACCATCTGGAATTTTGCCAATCTATGAATATGTATGGCATATGGGAAATTTGGTAACCAGATTTCAAAAGCTTATAATTTATGTCACAATGCCCTTGGAAGGTTTTACTATTATGATAAAATAGAAACTCATACATGGCAAGACAACTGTCTTGTTACATAAGACAACTCTCAGTCCAGCTCCAATGAATACATTTATGTTCAATATAAAATCCTTAGTGAACACAGAACATACTGCACTGTGTTTTAGTAAGAGCCTGACCTCTTACCGGCTCACAGTCAAGTAGTGCCAGCCTGGGGCAAAGATAGTAATTGCAACCAGACCTTGTGGTCAGGCAGGGCTCAAAGTTTGTAGTCTGTTCAACCCACCTGGTTCTGATGAGAAAAAGACAATGATTAAAATTTCAAAATCAAAGACATTTTTTTCTGTATGAAAGTTTGTTGGGTTTGAACCATAGCTGCTACTCACGATTATAATTCAGAAACCTGCCACAACAATCAAGTTACTGTTTGCTAGTATTTTTGCTAGTATTTTTCAAATGTACAGACAACGAATGATGACAATTTTAGTGCTCTTTACACTTGGATGAAGGCACACAGTCAAGAACATACCTCACATACACCTTAATTTCATACGGTGTTATAGGTTAATTTGTTGCAATAAAAAAACATAAGAAATAGATACATTTAAATTGAAATGACTTCACATATGAACTGAATTTTGTGAGAAATTGTTACATTTGACCTGTGGTTTAAAAATAGCAACAACAAGACAATACCAGACTCTATAATAATACTTATAAATTAGAGAATATAAGACATTTTAATTGTAAGAGTAAAAAAAATATAAAATTAAAGGAAAAATGCATTTTATAATTTTGTTAAAAACATCACACCTAAAACCCCCAATACCCCCCCCAAAACTGATTTTTAAAAAAATTTCCAAGGACTTATTTAGTATTATGAATAATATTCCAGACTCATTTCAAATATATTTTTATACTGTGTTTTTATAGCTCTATTGACAAAGAGAAAGACACAAGTACTATCACTTAATAGTCACTCATTTTGACTATATATGACCAATTTCAAATTTATATCTCCAGCCCAGATCTCCTTTTAGAATTCCAGACCCAAGTAGCCAGCTGCTCCTCCAAAGTTCATTTGTATTTCTTATGGGAATTTCAAATTCTACCTGTCCAGCTGAACTCTGTCAGCCTTCGCTCTATACACCTGCTCGCTTTGTCTCTGGGGTAACTTCTCCAGGTAATGGCACCACAAGCTGTACACGCTAGAGTCCTGGGCCACTTCTGAACTCTTTTTCATTGCCCTTTAATCCACTTAAGTCCTCAAGTTATCACTTACATTTCCCCAAAACTTGCCCCCATCCTCCTCCCTATGCTTCCTTGGTCTGACCTCTGCTCACCTCCTCTGCCTCCTTCCCATAGCTCCTCTCACATGTCCTCAGGTCACACTGAACCGTGTTCAGTTCCCCCAATATACACTTCTTTGTTAAGCCTGTGCCTGTGCTGTTTCCTCAGCCAGGAGCATCTTCACCCATTTGTTCACCTAGCTCACTCTGTCTTTTCTCAACTTGGATATCACTGTTTTCCAGAAACCTCTTCTAGCACCCTATATTCACTTCTAGTGTATTTCCCGGTATGACCTACCACGTGGTAGAGCTTCAGTAAATATGTATTAATGATATATTTAAACAAACAGGCATCAGACTGGCTAGTTCAGGTTAAACAATGTCATCTTCTCTCTGTTATTGCATCTCTGAATCCCCCCCCCCCATTATTATACATTTGATTTTAAGATCCATTGACTTGTCTGTCTCCTACTGGTAAGTTAGCAAGTACCTCTTTATTACCTGTCAAAGGACCTGACACTTGCTAGATAGCATAAATATGAATGAATTAGCATACAGTCCATTAAAGTCCCTGAATCTATTTTTCCCCCAAAATCTCTTTTCTCAGTGGAACCATTGAGAAAGATTTTTCATAAATTAATTGTCCTGATCTCACTTAGTTTTATGGTTTAATTCTCCAATTTTTCTATCTTGACAAAACAATTCTTCATTTTAATTCTAGGCTCCCCTCTGTAAGACTAACAACCACACTTCAGTGTAACTACTTTGGGATATTCAAATTTTTGCATCATGCATTTAACTAAGGAAAATGTCTGATAACACTAGGCTCTGTGTTATTCCTAGAGAGCTCAGATCCATGTTGCCTCCCACTTGGGGAGGTTGTGTTCTGTCCTTTGCTGTCACTTGGCCCTTCCACAATATTTCAGCTCACTCTGCTGCCTTGACTATTGGTTTCTGTTTCTTGACACCTTGTAACTGGCCTGGACTTGTCATGCTTCTGCCTACACCTGAGCTGTGGCCACTGCTTGTCCGCTCCCTATCACTGCATGGGGCCAGGTGTGTGGCTGCCGTTCTTATTACCTCTGGTGAGTGTCTTCGCTTTCCACAATTGGTCTCATCCATTGTCCTGTCTGATCCTCACAGCAGTGGGAGAAGGAAAGGTATGCATCATTTTCAGACCCTACTCTAACTCTAGTGGGATTGCAAATTTAATAACTTTGTTCCTTTCCTCAACATTGATTTTCTCACCAACTGGATAGTGAGTGTGTTTTAAATTTATAGGTTTACTAAAGCTAGAGTTTTTGATGGTTTACCCCATTTTTTTTAGCATATCCTTTTTTAAAAAAATGCTGATTATTTCAAGATTTCCTCTTCTTCCCTCTACTCAATTCCAAGACACTCATGATGTCAAAGGAAGAGGTGTGAGGGTGGGGATTCTAGTGGTAAGAAGGAGCTTTGGATTCAGATGGTGATGTAGATGTTTCTGTTCACTTGTCTGTTTCACTGAGCACCAGATATGGGCCTTGCATTTAGGATTGTTGGTTACTGATAATCCCAATTGCCCTTTGGGTCTATGTGAACATCCATCATTTGTCGCTTTCACTTATCCCTGGACATTGTAACTGGGCCTCTCTGGAATTTTGCCTTCCCCACCAGGATACTCAGGCACTTCTGAATTCCCAGTTCACTACACATAAGCTGATAGAGCCAGGAGTCCAGACTCTTCTCTCCACCAAGTGCCGTTCTTGTACCACCTATCACACATTTCCTCCCAGATGTCCACAGAAAGAACAAAGAAAGGCCAGTTGCTATTAGTGTTCACCAACAGTGTTGGAGTGTTCTCTTTACTTTTGCCTTCTAGCTATAATGCTAATTATTCAATCTGCCTTGTGCAGAAAGAGCAAAGGTCACACAGTAAGAAATGCAAAAGAAAAAAAATACTTATTTGTATTCCCATTATTATTAATACTGCTATTATTGTAGTGAAGTCAGTATTAATTGGTGAAATGTTTAAGTTATTGACCTTTATTAAACAGAAGTAATACTAAATAAATAGAAATAAAATAATTAGAGAGAAGAAAGTAACAAGTGTTATTGAACATGTGAGAGGTCTGTGCTTAAAATACTTTATATGCTATATAAATATAGATCTATTGTGTCAATATATATAGGTATACATTATGTTTCACCTTAGGCTGATGTATATATTAAATATTTTACATGTATGAATTAATTTATCTTAACAACTAGTTTTGCAAAGAGGAAACACACAGAAAAATTAATTTCCCACAGTAATCTTTTGTTTGGTTTCCCTGATCTAGTTGATAATTTTTATAAATGTATCTTTAAAAAAGTTATATGAAGAAACCTTTAATCAATAAATGAAACAATATATAATTAATATCTTCTGTATAGAAATGACAATCCTTGAAAATGTTTTCTTTTATTCTTCTAAATTTAGGTAAAATTTTTTTTTAAAGATTTATTTATTTATGCATACAAGAACTTAGGTACAGGCCAGAGGGGATGAAAAGATTCACCAGAGACAGGGAGAAGAACAGGCTGATTGACTGAAATACACTGCTGAGGGGAGCAGCTGGCAAGATAGGAGAGATCTGCTGTGCCATGTGGGTCACTTCCCTGGCTTGGGATCAAACTTGTGCTGCAGTGGCTACAGATAGCTTCATAGTGCTGACCCTTGACCCCTTGTACTGCCAGGGAGGCCTCCACATTTTGTTTTCTTAACATTTTGTAAATTTTATAATGAAAATAATAGCTATTAATTTACCTAACTATTATCTTATTTATCTTATCTTATAAATCTACCATTTATCCTACTTTTGCAAGATTTATCCTACTATTTATCCTATTTTTGCAGGATTTGCCTTAATGAATGTTTGATTCTGTAGAAATAAATTTAATCTTACCTTTTACTTTTCATTTTATCTACTTTCTCTAGGTACTATATAATTAAAGATGTCAAACTATTTAGTCAATTCACAAAAAATTTTTAAAAAGTCAAAGGTCACAGACGTTTAACATTACTTAACCAAATAGTCACTTGAGCTGATTGAATTGGCACAAGACAGAAAAGTGCAAATTTCCAGTCCCCATGTTTAACAGTAATATATATAAAAACAAAAATAAATATGTAAAATTACTTTCCCTAAAGGAAAGGCTTACTGCTCAATAATAGGTAGAAATCTTAAACTAAAAGTGATTTTTTGAAATTTGAAATTTAGAACTATAAAATAAAAAAGTTTTACAATAATACCATAAAAAATAATTTAAAATTCCTGAAATATACATAAAAGGATAATTTAAAACATTTTATTAAATTTGGTGCCCAGACCTTAGTTTCTTTTTTATTTTTAAAGATTTATTTATTCATGCATACAAGAACTGGGGTACAGAGGGGGTGAAAGATTCACCAGAGACAAAGTGGGGAGCAGAACAGGCAGATCTACCAAGATACACTGCTGAGGGGAGCAGCAGGTGAGACAGGAGAGGTCTGCTGCACCACATAGGTCACCTCCCCAGCCCACTCCCTGGCCAGGGATAAGCTGCAGTGACTGCAAATACCTTCACAGTCCTGCGACTTAACCCCTTGTGCCACTAGGGAGGCCCCCAGACCTTGGTTTCTAATAGCATCTTCAGTAAAATAATTCAGGGATCCTTGGAGAAATGCTTGATTTGGGAATGGGGCAGAGGACGTATGTAACGAACCTGTTATATCTTGTATAGGAGAAAGTATGGAACACACACACAAACACACGCACACACACTGGGAAGGGTACAGCAAAGGAACACAGGAACCAACTGAAAGAGCTCCTAATCACCAAGCTAGAACCATTTCAACAATAAAATTAAGTAGTACAGAATATTTAGTATAAACTAAATGTCAGTATGAGTGATAATGATATAAATAAATGATTGAATGGATAAGGAAAAAGAAAAAAAAATCTCCCAAGTAGAAGAATTCTAAATAATTTATGCAAATATTCCACCTAAAGGAGATAGAGCACGGTCCTTCATAGTTTCCCTTCTAAAGGGGAGTGTATGGAAAGCGGGGAGAGTTCCTATAACAGAGAGCCCTGACAAACATTACCTCTGCTAGGTGATGAAGGTGAAAGTCAGCAGAGATAAATCATGAGTATTGAATGTACCTTTGACATGATGTGATGAAAATGGCACTTTATCTCTGTGATCTTCATCCCCAAAGCCCTTAACCTGAATTTAATAATAAGAAAAATATCAGACAAATCCCAATTGGGAGCCATTGTACAAAATACCTCATCAGTAATCTTCAAAACTATCAAGGTTATCAAAAAACAAGGGAAGTCTGAGGAATTGTCACAGTCAAGAGGTGCCAAAGGAGATATGAAAACTAAATGCAATATTGTGTCTTGGATGGAATCCTGGAACAGAAAAAGAATGTTAAGTAAAAATTTATGGCATCTAAGGCATCTAAGTAAAGTATGGGTATTAGTAATAGTGTACCAATAAAAAAATACCATGTTAATTTCAGATTCTAATAAGAGGGAAGACTGTGTGAACTCTTTGTACTGTACATTTTTCTATAAATCAGACTGTTTTGAAGTAAAAAGTTTATTTGATAAAAGAAACTACATCTATATGTCTGTCATATTCAATGTCATATTCATATTGGATAGCTCAGTTCTGTGTCCTCCACTAATATTCAGGAAACACATAGAACTGAAAATCATATTAAACTACACTTCAAGAGGCACTAAGTAAAATACAGGTTATAGAAAGTACCCCTGGACAAATGATCCAGTTTCTTTTATGAGTAAATTGCAAGGGAAGGGGACAGAGAGATTAAGATTAAAATAGAATTAAAAGACCTATCAACCAAGTGAAGTTAATGAACCTTATATGATTACTGGTTGGAACAAAGTACCAAAATAAATTATTATGCAACAGGCATTTGAACATAAATGGACTCTTTGATGATATTGAGGAATCATTGTTAATTTTATTTGCAATGTGATAAAGCTATGTGCTTGTATTTTAAAGAATTCTTATCTTTTAGAGATATATATTGAACTATATAATGATTAAATTATATGATCTCTGATATTTACTTCAAAATAATATAGGCTATGGAAGGCTTGGCTAAGGGTATAGGGCACTTCTGAATTCCCAGTTCAAGAATGACCATGAATTGTTAATTGTTGAAAGCGGATTCCTATATGGGGATTCCTTTTACTATTCCATTTGCTTATGAAGATGTTTAAAATTTTCCATATTAGAAGATAAAATAAAACAAAACCTACAATGTGAAAATAGCTGTTTAATAAGTCTTCCTGTAGAGTACTCTGTTTCTTAATAGTAAAGTGTTTTCCACCTACACATCACCAATCCTCAAAATAGCAGCTTGAAGATAGAAAGTGACATTTAAGCTGTGTCTACAGGAAGCCAAAAACCTACTGGTTGATTTGATTAATTCAGACAAAGAGCTAGTCAGTTTAGAAGAAAAAAAAAATCAAACTGCTCATTTTGCAGAATTTACTGAATAGTACCGTGTGCTATGCACATAAGAAGTAATTAATACTTACTGGTCAAAAAATCAGTGATTTTAACATTTGTTCTGGCACCTTAATGAAGACACATTTGCCTGTGAACAACAACAACAAAAGAGAGAGAACCCAGAAACAAAGGTGAAATTCTAGCTCTAGGCAAAACTGTGGAGCAGGCAACATTTATTTTCTAAATATTCATGTGTGATGGACATCGTAGTAAACACACAGTCCAAGCTGATGACACTCATGAAACCATCGTCTGATTAAATTTGATACAGTTCTACTTAAAACAATAAGTTTTGTGCTGAATTTGTATTTCAATAACCTATATATCCACTGTATATAAATATTTGAAGCCTAATATAAGAATCCTAATGTATAAAAGTCTTAAAATTTACAAAACACTTTCAAACTGTGATGTATCATGTTACCTCGTTTTGTGAATCACACGAAAATAGGTAATATTATCTCTGCTTTTCAGGTAGAGAACAGGCTCTGAGAGGCCTCTTAGCACTGTCAATGCCAGAAGCAGAGGAACAGGGACTGGAACCCAGGTGTTCTGGCACCAAGTCCAGCGCTCTTTGTGACACTTAGCTGTCCCCCTAGGGGAAATATATAATATATTCTTGTTGCTTCCACTTGGACGGCAGTGGAAAGAAAGTTGATTTTAATAAATAGCTCTAGTTCAGGAACACAATAACCTCTCTTCTGCCGCTCTCAAGTACTGAAATCATATGGTAAATTGGTGCTTTTTTTAATGACTGTCTATTTTAAATAGTCAATATTCTGGACAAGGTAATGCTCCATTAATATGACATTGTTTGTTCAGTGATGCACAGCTGACATCCAGAAATTAAGCACAGTGAGGGAGCTAAACACTCTCCCTAATATGATTAAATCCTTCAATTTCTTTTTCAATTCTTTAAAAAGAATACATTTTAAAGTGTATTAAAATATTATAGAATAAATTTATAATGTCAATTAATACAAAAGTCATCATTCTGCTTCATTATTTGGCAAATAGTTTTATTCTTTCACAGTGTCTTCCTACAGGAAGATTTCTGTTTCTTCTCAGTAGTTTAGTCCATTTATTTATCATGCCTTCTATGCTGCTTGAATTAATCTTCCAGCCTATTTTATGTGCAATGAAAACCATTCATAATAGCTATGTGTGACCTCCAGTCAATGACCATTTATATCTATACTATTTTAAACAATGCTTTGGAAATAGTCCATCCTTCGCCTGTGTACATAGTCTATATTTTTCTGACTTTCCCCAATGACTCACTTTTGCCTTTTTTTTTTTTAATTAAAGCCTCCTCTTAAGGTTTCTTCCTGAGTATCCCCTTTGGAGCTAGACAGATACTTGTTTTGCACAGCAGCCTGTCCAGCTGAGAACAAAAATACACACATGGATTGTAACAAGTTTAAGTGGATTTAATCACAAAACAGTTTAACAGTTTAAAATATGTCCATATTTCAAGAACCACGAAGTTAATATCACATGCTCTTTGTTACAACAATGTGAACAAACCAAATTGTCAAACATTGTCCCAGTAGAAAATGGATGTACTTCTAAAATCATTTCCCCAATCAACTGTAAACAGCTTGATCACACTGAAGAATGTGACCCACAGGATTGCCAAAGTGAATTTTCCCACTTTATTTCTTGCAGAATAATCAAACTAAGGCAATTTGAAATGTCACATCACAAGCCAAACTGTAGAAACTGAAAGAGATAAACTAGAAGAGATTTCTGGGTTGGAAATAATAGTGGGTGGGTCTTGGCAATGGTATTGTGTGTACCTGGGATAGCCCCAGAAACTTGAGTAGGGGTCAAAGACTAGGATTTGCTGCTGAGGTTTGGGGAATTTGATCTTCCTGGAGCATTCACACCAGGGAATTAAGGACACCATCTGCAGATATCATTAGGTGACTCACTTCCCTGCTTTACCACCAAGTGTATTAGATTTTTGTTGCTGCAGTAACAAATTGCCACAAACTTAGTGGCTTAAAGCAACACTAACTTATCTTACAGTTCTGTAGTCAAAAGTCCAATATCTCACTGGACTAAAATCAACATGTCCTTGGGACTCTGTTTGCTTTTGGGGGCCAGATTAGCAGACAGAATATTTCCCATCATGTCTCACTGATTCTGGTCATCACATTGCCTTCGTTGGCCAACTTGGGAGAGGCTCTTTGCTTTTAAAGATTCATGTGATGAGATGGGGCTAGCCTATTTGGATATTTCAAGAAGATTTCACTTTCTCAAGTTTTGTAACCTTATTTACATCTGCAAATAAATTTTACTGTGATGTAATGTAAACAAATTCACAAGTTTTGAGGAGTAAGATGCAGATTTCTTTGAGGGCTATTATCCCATCTACCATTATTAGTGAAAAGTAGAATGATGAAAATTTGAAGTATGTATTATTTTTGGCTTCTACATTTCAACTTAACATTATGTTTTAACCTATTAACTGCATCTGAGCCTACCATAATGCACCCCAACATTTTCTAGTTCCATGCTGTTCTAAATGTTTAGTTTGAGCTCACAAGGATTGAAAAACATACTATCTATACTTTCTCCCATTGTTGAGAGTGGAAAATTTATAAAAGTAAATTACTTTCATATTAATGGAAAATATTAATTTTAGTAAAAATCTTGTGTTTATCAGCTATCTTCTGGGTAGAGAATACAACATATTTTTTAAAACAGGTAATCATACTCATTACAACAACACATAAAGTAGATCATAACATGTATCACAAAGGCAGCATATATGGGTTCTTTGAATAAATAAAAATGTGAATAGATGGGTTTCTTCATAGATTAGAACCTCCAGAGAATTTCTATCTCCCTTTTAGTGTGTGACCTAGGTGGCCTCAGGAAGATAGAAGATAAAATGACTGTGTTCCTAGATCCAAATGAATAAATGATCACTTATCTATTAAAAATCATAGCATTATACTGTACTCGTGGAACACAGTAGTTCAGATAGTGGGTTTTGATTTGTATCCTTTTCCTTGCCTTTCCATTAGTTTTGTAAGCACCCAACCCTTTGTATTACATTCTCTGCTTAAAACACGCACAACTATAGCACTTTATTTTCAAAGAATTGCACTAATGCAATTTTTGAGCTAGAAGATATATATTTTTGCTGCAATTTTATTAATGAATAGAATTAGATTTTTTTTTACATAATGCAAACTAAATACAAAGTGGAATTTACCTTAAAGATAATTAAACTCAAGCTTCAAGGGATCCTAATTTTGTGATAGTGTTTGAGCATGTTTTCCAAAATAGACTCACAAAAATTGCATATATTTAATCCATTTTAAAACAGGTCCACCACTGAGTGGAGGAGTTTTCTGTTTCAGTTGATTAGGTATTTAAGAATTGTAGTATTTTCTTTAAATACATATACATATATTTATGTGTATGTATGTGTGCATATATAAAATCATACTATTTTCCTGCTTTCTATTTAGTTTTTTCCTAATTTCTCATTCATCTCCACTTTGCCACATTTTCTTGTAATGCAATATACTTGCTCACCCTGTTGACTTTGTTTGTTTTGTCCAATGGAATGTGAGCAAAGGAGAGGTATGCTATGTCCCAGAAGAAAATTACAGTGCCCTTGTGTGACCTGGCTCTGTCCATCATCTTCTCCCCTCCACTATGAGTACTACATGTCCCTAACTGTGGTAGCTGCTTCAGCCTGGGTTCTATAATGAGGAGACCATAGAGCCCAGACAAGCTCAGCATAAGTCTAGTCAAACAACAACTCTTTCGTAATGTGAATAAGAAATAAATGTTTGTAGTTGCACTGAGATTTGGCTATTATTTGTTAATGTTACAAAACTGAGGATGATTGTCATTTTGTTTACTGTTTCACTTCACCATAAGGTATCTCCCTTACCTTTCTATCCATTTATTTGTTATCTGTCTGGCTACCATCAATCCACTCTAGTGTTTTTCTGGACTTGGAGCATGTATGTCACACTTATCAGTTGCCTTTAACTAGCATACTTATTGATGAGTACCAATGACTGGGTCTTAACTATATACCTTCTCTTCCCTGAAGACAGTTCAATGCAAGTGTTCTGTTTTTTTTTTTAAAGATTTATTTATTTATGCATACAAGTACTGGGGTACAGGCCAGAGGTGTGTGAGGGGGTGGTGAGAGGATTCACCACAGAGAGCAAGGAGCAGAACAGGCAGATCAACTGAAGTACACTGCTGAGGGGAGCAGCGGGCACAGCAGGAGAGGTCTGCTGCACCATGTGGGTCCCCTTCCTGGCCGGCAGCAGGGATCGAACTCATGCTGCAGTGGCTGTGGTTTGCTTCATAGTGCGTTGCTTAACTCACTGCGCCACCAGGGAGGCCCCAAGTGTTCTGTTTTTTAAGACGATCCATGTCTGCCTGTTTTCTTGAAAGTATTTTATAAAATATGTGGGTTTCTTCTTAATTATTTTAAATTACCCCCTATAGAATTTCCTTTAGTATAATTTTATAGTATAAATTTCCTCTTCTTGCTTATCTGAAAGCCTATTATGTGAAGTGAGGCTAGTACCCTGATGAGTACTATTTACATTTTAAAACATCTACACTTGAGTCTCTTCTGTAGATCCTCTCCAAATTAATGTCATTTTAGTTTTCACATTTCCACTAAATTCCCCCAACCAGTCATAACAGCTGTTATTTGAGTGTGTAAGTTCATTAAATATATTATTTCCTTAAACACACAAGATTTGAAGCTATCTATCCTTTCCCTAAGAGGTGCTGTGATTCTAAACTATGGATTTCTTTTCCATAATGTGAGGTGTATGGTTGAGATCAATACATTATAACACATATCTGTTGAAAAACTTGTCCTTCTTAAAAGGGTGAGTTATCTGTTGTAGAAGGCAGCATGATCATCTTTTTATTTTATATCTGCTTTGATGGACCAGAGTGAATATGTACCACCAATCCTGTTTCAAATTACTCTTAAATCTAAATTAAAAAAAATAAACTTAAAAAAATTAGAACTAGTTGAAGCTATGTGAAAAATCTACTTTAAATATTCAAGTTTAAATCAAAGGAAAGAGTAAAATAAAACGTTACCATTAAGTAAATTAGGTAAAAAATTAATCCAGGATGGAAAGGATGTTAGATCTTTATATCTTTGTGTGTGTATGTGTGCGTGTGTACGTGTGTGATTTCAATGTGTTCTTGCTCTAAAATTAAGGTGTCCATCATAGGGGAAGAAGGACATCAAGGAGAGTGCAATATAAATTATCACACACACTCAACAAATTCTGAGAAAATAAATTGGACTGAGCTAAAGAAATGTGTCTCTTTTTTTAGGAGATAAGAAAATGGAAAAAGGCACTTTTGGAAAATTTCATGAATGTCTAAATTTAGGTTAGGTTGATATCTATTTGGAACTGATTGTGAAAAGAACACATTTAATCACTTGAGTATATTTTTTCTTATATTAAACTGAATGCTCCTTTAGCAAGGAGAACTTTTTATTTCTTGTAGGTCGACAGCAGTAGAGTGCACAAGGTCACCTATGAACGCTTTTTGGAGGCTGACTTTTGCATTAGGAAACTCTTGTGTAACTGAGCAGGCTCAGGGCAGAACTATCAATGCTGACTCCAGGTTTCAGGGAATCTTAGGCTGAATCTTAGTACTAACAGGTGCCAGAACACATTAGGCAAGTACTTATTCTTTCTAGGTTTCAATTTCCTCACTTGCAAACGAGGGTAGTGATCCCTCGAGCACAGTTGCTGGAAAAATTAACTAAATTCTGAATATAAAGTGTAGTGGGCTGAATGGTGATCCCCAAATGATATCCATGCCCTAAGTGCTAAACCCCAGACAATGTGACTATTACCTTATTTGGATCTTGAGATGAAGAGATCACCTGGCTTGACCATGAGGACTCTAAGTCCAATGGCATTATCCAGAAAGTCATTAGGCACAGGAGGAGAAGGTCATGTGACCAAAGTGGGAGAGATTGGAAAGAAGAAACCATAAGAGAAAATATGCCAATAGCTACCAGCAGCTGGAAGAGGAAGAGAAAGGATTTTCTCCTATATACTTTGAAGAGTATGTGCTCCCTCCAAAAAATTCTGGCACCTTAATTTTTTAAATAAGATTTAATTGTATTTGACATCATTTGTAGTACCCAGGGGGTTCCCACCACCATTTCACCCATGCACCATCACCTCAGTCCCTTGTGCTCTTTATGCCCTCATCCCCATCTTTGTCCTCTCCTCCTTCCGCCCACCCCCATGATCCCTTGGGTTTATCTTTGATCTTTTGATCTTGTTGAGTTTTTATTTGTTTGTTTGTTTGTTTTTGGTTATGATTGCCCATTTCCTTGCGCTTTCTCTTGTTTTTTTGTTTGTTTTGTTTTCTTCTTTTTATTTTTTGTTGTGGTTGTTGTTCTTTCACATTCCTCCTAAAAGTGCCTTCTGGCTTGTTTCACTGAGTATAATTCCTTCTAGCTCCATCCATGTTTCTATAAATGTCCCTAGTTTTTTTTTTATTTTCTATTGCTGAATAGTATTCCATTGTGTATATGTACCATGTCTTCTTGATCCAGTCCTCTGCTTTTGGGCATTTGGGTTGTTTCCAGGTCTTACCAATTATAAATAGTCTGGCACCTTAATTTTTGATGTGAGGCCTCCAGAACTGTGGGAGAGTATATTTCTGTTGTTTTAAGTCATTCAACTCATTGTGGTTTGTTAGAACAGTTATAAGGAACTAATATATATAGTTTGCCTACATTATACATTATACATTTTTATTCTAGACCCATCATCACTGCAGTGTGCATTTTTAAAAGTTATATAGCATCTAATGACTCACGTTTAGGGACTTTGAAGTTTTTCACTAATTGAATGTCAATATTTTGATGGTCTTTAATAGTTAAAAAAAACAGAACACAGGGTATTTGTGTTAACACAAAACTAATCAGTATGTGTCTATGGGAGAGGTACTGAAACAGAAGCTGGAAAATTATTTTTGGGAATAGTTTCAAGTCATGTAACATCTCTAACATTTCTTACCCCTGCCCTCCAAATACTAGTAGGATACTCCTAATCATTGAGACAACCCCAAATTTCCCCTTTTCCTTCCCCTCCTCCCCACCCCATGTATTCCCAGTCTCTTTGAGATCACAGCTCTGCACTCCAACCAACCTCAAGTCCTTCAGACTTGTTCTAAATTTTCTCAGAAGGATGACTTTTAGTTTCATCCTCTATACCCAAGAATATTGGGACTCCATGGTGACTTTCTATTTTGTATATCCTAGAGTAGGCTACCCCACACTTTCCAGTCCACACTCACTCCTAAGTGTTAATTGCACATTACCTCAATGAGGAGGGGCAGTATATAGAAAAGAATTTAAGTCAAAAAGAAACATTATCAAATATCATAATTCATCATATTTATGTATATAAAGCTTTATGTATGGTGTATTTCATGCCAATCCAAAAATTTAAGATGTATTATGAATCCTCAAAAGATAGATATAATATATCCCAAATATTATATGTTTAGTTAATATTTTTAGAGTTATGCTTTTCCAAATTATAAAAATGTGTCATGGGCCTTAATATTCATAATCTTTTAACTTGGTACAACTTCTAATAATTTATTATAAGAAAAAAAATTGTTAAATATTACCAAAGAGCTATACACAACATGTTTTGGAAAATTGTTCATCATAATACAAACTTAGCACAACCTTAGTATCCAACAACAGAGGAATGAAGACTGGTCATGTAAACTATGGACTTTTATGCTATCATTAAGAATGATGTTGACAAAATATTTTCAATGATGTGGGTATTTCTTTTGAGAGTAAAATGTGGTGTCTACCATTTATTCTGGTAAGAGGACCTGAACAGACATTTTTCCAATGAAGACATACAAATGGCCAACAGGTACATAAAAAAAGCTCTCTCATGTACTAACATGTATTGGAAAAGAACATCATTAACTGCCAGGAAAATGCAAATCTTGCCCACAATAAAATATCACCTCATATCTGTTAGAATGACTACTATTAAAAACAGATGAGATAATAAGATTTGGTGAGGATGTGGAGAAAAGGGAATCCTTGCACACTGTCAACAAGAATGCAAATTGATGTAATTATTATGGAAAACAGCATGGAATGTTCTTCAAATAATTTAAAATGGAGCTACCATGTGATCTAACAGTTCTATTTCTAGCCATATATTTGAAGGAAAAGAAATTACTCTTTGAAATGATAACTATACCTACATATCACTGCAATATTATTTACACAGCCAAGACAAGGAAACACCTATTTATTCATTAATGGATGAATGGATAAAAAATGTGGCACGTATATGAGTTTGTATATATGTGTGTGTATATAATATATATAGTGTATATATAATATATATTTTATATATTGTGTATATATTAAATATATATTGTGTGTATATATGTTATATACACACACACACACACTTTAGTTACAAAAAAGAAGACCCTGCCATTTACAATAATATAGGTGGACCTTGAGAGCATTATATTAAGTGAACTAAGTCAAACAGAAAAAGACAAATAATATATATAATGTCACTTATTTGTGGAATCTGAAAAAACTGAGCTTATATAGAACAGATTGGTAGTGAGAAGGGGGGAAATGGATGAAGGTGATCAAGTGGCATAAACTTCTAGTTATAAATTAATTCTGAGGATGACATATATAACACGGTAACTGTGCTGTGTATTTAAAGGTTGCTAAGAGGGTAAATGTTAAAAGTTCTCATCACATGAAAACAGTTTTTTCTATGTGAGATGATAGATGTTAACATTATAGTAATCATTTCTAAATAAAATAAATCTATGATGATGTTGTTCGCCTAAAATGAAAACACTATTAATGACATTTGTAGGATTTGCTAAATGCCTCAAAGGGAGATAAAGAAAAGTCATGAGTAGGTCTAGCAACAGGAAAAATACAGAAGGAAAAGGGAAGATTGATGAGAGGAGGATGGCCCCTGTGGGGTTGAAGGGTCACAGGTCTGGTTATTTGTGTGAAGATGAAGAAGGGTGAAGTCCTGGGTCCTTTAGGGGGAAAGAACATCAAGTAAAACTGCTTCTCCTGGTCTACTCTCTTTTTGCACAGTATCCTGCCATGAATAAAGAGCAGGGTGCTAATGCCAGTGGATTTTCTCCTAAAAAGGCATTTTCTCCTAAGGAAAGACACAAGGTTGTTGTTTGCATTTGCCTTTTCTGAAGAAACCAATTTTATTCCAGAGCATAAGATTCTAATAACTCAGGCAAATTTTGTAAAGTCAAATGCAAAATTATAGAGTTAAATTCATGATTTTGAAAACTTTTGACAGCTTTTTAAAGATACTTATGCATCATAAGGCGCACCCACTTAAATGCTCACATCACTGGCTTTTAGTACATATACAGAGCTTTGTAATGATCATTATAATCTAATTTTTGTCAACCCCAAAAGAACTCCTATACCCATTAACAGTGAATCCCTTGTTCTTCATCTCAACCCTAGGCAATAACTAATTTACTTCCTGTCTCTAAAGATTTGCATGTGATGAACATTTTATAGAAATGGGTTCATATAATATATGGTCTTTTGTGACTGCCTTCTTTCTCTAAACATGTATTCTTAGGTTTGTTCATTTTGTAATAGGTATTTGTATTTCGTTCTTTGTTATGACCAAATAATATTCCATTATACCATCTATATTTTTTAATTAATTCATTGATGGACATTTGGATTATTTCTTTTTTATTAGATTCTTATATTGCTAATAATTTTTCCTACTTGAAGCCTATTTCTTAAAAGTTGTTCTTTATGAAAGCCATATCGCATGATTGACCTATTATATTACTCAAAGACATTAAATGATTGTTATTCAGTGTTTCAAAATGGCATGGGATAATAAATGAACCAGTATCCTAAGAGATTATCAATTATTCTACTAAACTGATGTAATTTCAAACTACTGAAACTTGATATTTCAGTTAGCTAATATAGTTTTATGTTAAATGTCCCATTTCTATAAGGTTTTCTGACATAATGAAAATAATACACAGATTCCCATCATTATCTCTTAGGCCACTGAGGGGCCTCAGATAGGATCTGAGGTTGGGAGTCACTGTTTCAAATTATAGAAGGATATAACAGGCATTTAGCTTTATTGTTTTCAATTACATAAAGTAACAAGGACTAATTTCCAAAGCATTGGCATAAAATGTCTCCAGGGGATTTAGTTTAATGAACATCTAAAAGTGATCTAAAATGAGCATATTTGCTATTGTGTATATGTGTGTGTGTGTGTGTGTGTATACACACATAGTGTTTTTTAAAGAAATTCTGAGTTTTCTTCTGAGCAAGGTGAAATCTGGTTTAGCCTATTCATATGCTTTTGGTGTGCAGAAGGGGACCAGCTGCAACCAGTCCCAGTGATCACCAGTTGTCTGCAAAAGAATGAGCACAAGTCCTCTCTTGTCTTGCTGTCTTTCCACTCTGCTTGCTCCCACAGCAGGCAGAGAAGAGCTGATTCCTGTAGCCGGACTTTGGCAGAGGGAAGGAGCTTGTATGGTCAGAGAAAAATCTCATTTTTCCACCACCACTCCCCCCCGGGCTCCTTCCCCGCTATTGGTATAATGATGGAAACCTGCAGTGCTGCACGCATGCCTAAGTGGGCATGCGCAGGTGGATGCACCTGGGTTTGGACACAGGCATATAAGGGCGGCGTCATGGGGGCGCCAAGAGCAGCAGCAGCAACAGCAGCAGCAGCAGCGGTGGACGTCAGCAGAACAAGAGCAACAGTAGAAGCAGAGAGAAGAAGCAGCAAAGGAGCCAAGAGAGTGAGATGTGCTGGGGGATAGGAGGCCTGCCAGCCTCCTGGCTCCCCGGCACCCCTGCCTGTCATGTACCTGGTCGCCTCTGTAAATAAAAGCATAAAAACCACCGAGGGCTCCAGGACGCCTTCCTTTATCCCATCTGCTAGAATCATCGAGAACTTGCTTCTGTGCCACCTTCCTGCCACTACAGAGCTACTTTTTCCAAGAGTGAAACTATCAAAGGAGTTTAAAGAGTCAGCAATTGCAAGTAGAGTTCCTTTCCTCTGAGTCCTTTTTAACTCTAGTTCTTTCCCCCGTTTCCATCGGCATTGCTGCCCTGATTTGAAAAGAAGCAAAGCACAGGGAATGGGAACTCTTGAATGAATTTTTGAAAAATGGAATTGATTCTGGTGAAAAGAAGGTAAGTAAAATGCCATGAAATGCCGTGGTATGAAAAGAAGACTTTTTCATAGTCCACTCCAAACACAACTCAGTCTGCCCCTACCTACAGGCTAGGTCTCTTGACCTTGCTTTTGTAGTTGCTAAGAATATCTGTCATAGGTGATCCAGGTCAGCTATATCAGCCAGTGAAAGTGTTGTTAACAAACAATCCCAGACCTTAGTAGCTCAGTTAGATAAAATATGAGTTGCTTGCTCATATCACAGTCTAATGCGGTTGGAAATCATTTGGGTGGTGTACATGCTCCTTCTATCCTTGACACTGCTGTTAATGACACATAGCCTGGTCAACATAGGAGGGGGGCAAGTAATGTATACCACTCTCTCCCAACTTCATTGGCCAGAGCACCCACAGGCCCATTCTAACTGTAAAGGGGCCCAAGAGGGAAGTAAAATTGTTTGGAATCACTGGACAATGTTTCTGCATACAGATGCTGAGCTAAAGGGCCTCCCTGGTGGCGCAGTTGGTTGAGTGCTGCACTGTGAAGTAACTGTGGGCACAGCAGCGCAAGTTTGATCCCCAGCCAGGGATAGGATCCACATGGCTCTGCAGACCTCTCCTGCCTTGCTCACTGTTCCCGTCAGCAGTGTATTTCAGTCGATCTGCCTGTTCTGCTCTCTGCTCTGTCTCTGGTGAATCTTCTCATCTCCTGTGACTCTAGCCTGTACCCCAGATCTTGTATGCATAAGTAAATAAATCTTTAAAAAAAATGCTGGATTAAGGCATGAAAGATATTTTCTATTTCTCCTTAGAGATCTGATTCCATTGTGTTTAGAAGGGAATCCAATCACATTTTAGTAGTAAATGCTGAAACTTGGGTTTGAATTCAGTGATTAGTGGGGGTTAATATAGGGTTGGATCTGTTGGGGTGCAGGTATTTGCATTTGATGCATGGGGTTCTTAGGTACCCTGAGAAAGAATTCAGTAGATGTTCCCATTCATCAGCACACAGCGAATTTATTGAGGAAAGGGAAAAGGGAGAGAGAGATGCTTGCATAGACATATGAGAAATCTTAAAGAACAACTGCATTTTGCCAAGGCAAGGGGTGTGCTTTCATAATGTTCTTTGGTGGGATTATTGGGAAAATTATCATCTTAGGGTCAGATTGGGTTGGTCTTTTAAGATCAATAATCATCCCTACCCCTACCTTTGGTGTTTGTCCTTGTGAGACCTAAATTTTTATCCTCTAAGTTTCCATCAGATCCTTGGATATTCCTAATTCTCTAGGTCAAAACACCATCTCAATAGTATCTACTTGTACCCAAATCAACACTTAAAAATTCTGAAAAGTTAACATCCAAGAACTTTGACTCTCTCCAATTAAAGAAATCTTGCTTATTATTAAAAAGGTATGACTAATTCAAGACTACTAGAGTTTTGGCTCTTTCCTGATTTACTGTGTTTGAATTTTCCTATCAATGAAAAAATTTCACTGTCAGTGACTAATGCTGCTGGCATGGTCATTTTAACCCATGTGCACCAAAGGATCATAATCTGACAGAGAAGCTTAGTGGTTAAAGACACAGGTTCTAGAGCAAACAGCCTTGGTCTGACCTTGGGTCATTTACTTAGCTCTCCAGTGTCAGTTTCCTAATCTACCAAAAGGGGGTGTGAGGATGGTAGTAATAGCCACACCTGGATTAATTATGCAGCTTGCCTGGTTTATTTTACAATTCCAACTTCTTCAGGATCTTCCTCTCTTGCAGAGGTTGGAAAGCTAAAAATCTACACTCCTCAAACCCCTTTGCAGCTAGGGATTTGGATGTGATTTAAGTGCTGTCATTTAGATAGATTTGTTTGAAATTTGGAAGGCTTATATCAGGAGGGCTTCTCTCTCACTTGGCAAGCAAAATCCTGGAGACCTGCGGTTTCATGTGCAGTAGGGTTCCAATTTCCAGTAGGGTTCTTTCTCCAGTCTTCTGGGCGTTAAATATTGTGGCAGTAGTAGTAGTTTCTTGAGTCTGGATTCCTGCTTTGAGATGTGTTTGTGAATTTACTAGTGTCGGTGACTTTGAAGCCAGTGGTTCTCCTTACGGGCCAGTTATGTCTTTCTCTGGGAATTGCTACTGTGAGTCCAGCTTTGAACCTATTCCTCCAACCAGTTTAATAATTTAATAAGCACCCAGTTCCCTGTATTAAATACCACCTTGCTGAAAACATTTAGAGTATTTCTATTATGTGTGTGTATGATGACTTGATAGAATCAGTATCTGGTAGGATTATTGTGATAAAAAATAATAGATGTAAAGCACTAAGGAATGGCAGACATTTCCCTTGTAACAACATTTCAACCAATTATGGACCTTTTATATGATGGTGGCCTTCAAATTTCTGTTGCCTAGTGATGTCGAAGAAGCTGCAACATCAGGCCTTTTAAACCCACCATTTCCCTCTGCTTGATTTAATCACATGTTATTTTATTCATCATGACCCCTAGGAGTACAGAATCCACTGTTGAAAATGTGTTCGCACAATGAAAAAAAGATCACCTAATGACCAATTTCCTAGAACTCCTCTCCACTGTTAAGTGACACATGAGTGTATACAGTAAGTCCAACATACTGTGAGTTTTACTATTATGTAGACTAATGATCTAGAAAGTGAAATGAACTTTTGTGGGTCCCTGAACATTTCCATATTTCAAGATGAGGCTGGCTGTGCTGTGTCACCACTCCCTAGGTGGAGTTTAGTCAAACACAGTGAATTTGCTCAAATTCCCTCTTATAAGCACTTCAGGAAAAGCTGTTGGCCCATCACATTGCTAATTGCCCTTTTACCTGCTCCTGAAAGGACACAACCCTGGATTACTCTTTAGCTCTTAGATTCTGTGAGGACATTGAGGCTAGGGATGCAAATGCATCAGGAATAAAAAGCATTTTTATTGGGGCCTCCCCTGGTGGCGCAGTGGGTTAAGCAATGCACTACGAAGCAAATCGCAGCCACTGCAGCAAGAGTTCGATCCCTGCTGCCGGCCAGGGAGGG